>JAWWEV010000083.1:83820604-83942731 GCA_035583235.1 Hafferia zeledoni | reverse complement strand
TAGAAGAGGTCAGCTGTCAGCTAGCCCAGCCCACCTCAAGTCACCTGACAATTTTCAGGCCTAGTCCAAACCTTAAAACCCAAATTTAGGCCCCACCTGGCTGAAACCATGACACTTGCCCTTCCCACCAGCCTGGAACAGTGAGTGACTCACTTGTGCTAACAAGGAGTTTCCCTGCCATCCTCTGCAGGGACATATTATCATTATTTTATGGTGAACTGCAGCTGAAATACTGCTGTTCTTTCCTGGTACAGAACAAGTGACTCCTCTGGGAAAGTCAGTCAGTTTAATCCTTTTCTTCCTTAAGGAAAATAGGACCCCAGAGGCAGTGTGTGACTTGCCCAGACTGGTGTGGCAATTCCGTAGTGGCACTTGGAGTCTGTGAGAGCTGAGCTTGTAGATGTTGCTTCTCACCACCAGTTTGTGTGATCGATCAGCAGGGCCTGATGTGCTGCACCAGAGTAATTGTTACCTAAGCCTGCATGGCTGACTGCTCTTCGTGCTCCTGCATGCTCCCTGTGCATACATATTGACTGATGAATTCACACCCTGTTGAGTGTTACTGCTTTCTTAATGTGCTGCAATTTTTCCTTCAATATCCTAACCGGGAATGATTGTTGCTATACAATGTCCTCTCTCCATTTGCCACAACCCATGTTTATTCACAAGAGCACATTTTGCATCATCTGTCACTTTGATCTCAGTGAAATAGGAGTTTCAAGTTCACAGAACAATAAAAGATATAAATTAGCTGTTATAATTAACTGAACAGCATGAGTGAGCTTTCAAATGCCAGACTCTGTTAGGTCCTAATACAATATGCACACACAACAGCCTAAGCATATCTACCCTTTTGCCTGTGCTGGGGATTGGGCACCGCCTCTATCCTGATCTCCACCCAGCAGGCAACGCTTCACACCATAATCCCAGCTGGGGTCAGGTTATGTACACAGAAAAGGGCTCACCCACACTAACCATCTTTTACTGCTGCCTTTCATCATCCTCACTGGACCCCATAAGCAGCCCCAGAAGGGGAGGAGGAGAAAGAAATGCCATATTCTTGGAGAAGTATGTAATTTCCCAGCCTGTACAGTTTTGAAGGGAAATCCTGGCTGCCACCAATGTTTGTCTGCTGGCCCTTTCCATAAGGTTCAGGTAGTCAGAAGACCTTGTTCTTCTTCTGGAGGGAATGGGGCAATTTTCTGTCAGAGTCTGCTGCAACGCCCCACCTGGAGCTGTGCCATCCAGGTGTTCACCCACACCATGCTCAACATCCAGAGTCTGGTTGCAAGCAACATCCATTACTTTCCTTTATGGACTCCTGCAAACCTCGTTTCTCCATGTCTATTTGACACGCTGGTTTGAAGGAGCTGAGCTGGGCCTCCACGGGTCAGTGGCAGTGCTAAAGCTCCTGACAAGCCACTGGTGTGCCTGCAGTTAGTTCAGTTAGTTCATCATTCTGACAGGAGGTGATTCCATACGGGCAGGCCTCAGAGGCAAAAGCATTGCTCATTTTTAGGTGAGGGCAGTCAATAAACCTCTGGAAGGAGAGTTAAAACTTATGTCTTTCTCCAGTTATAGACTGGAGAAAGTCAGAGGCAGGAGGTTTGGCTGACTACAGCCAAGGAAATGTTTATGTGGACTGTCAACATATATTCCCTCATCATAAGCATCCTCAGGGAAGGTCACTGTGCTTAGGAGTTGAATCCTTGCAGTGAGGCTTTACAGGTGTTCCGACAGCTTGTTAACAGCAGGGAACACAGAGAGTGCAAGCCCTTTTGTGGCTCATTAAAAGCTCAGGTGGGCACATAAACTTGGGTTTGTGCTCTTTCTGACACCTGTTTTTGCTCTTGAAAATGCATGATCTGTGTGTTAAATCCATGTAAGGTGAATTTTCCCTTATTTCTACTTCAACATTTGGTTTTTTGCTTTAAATGGACTCACATCTAAGAGCTCCATGTCAAGATGTGAGGCAACATTTGCAGAAACGACACATTTGACTCTCTCTCCAACAAAGCCAAGACCATGTTCTAGGGTGTTGAGCATTATGGAGAGGTTTCTTGGCAAGGTTTTATAGTTTAAAGTCTAGAAATTTTAATTAATGAATTATAATTAATGTTGAATAAATGTTTCTTGTCATACAGTATAGATATGGAAAGACAACATGAGCTTTTAGCACAGTTCAAAGGGGTCAGGAAAGAGTTCAGTCTGTCCAAGTCTTTCATAGAACAGCTATAATTTTTGATAAAATTTTGGAGGAAATATTATACATTTATTGTACTTCTAATTTTATGATACTGCTTTATATTATTGTTTTATATTAGTATTTTGTACCATAGTGTTTTGACATTATTGAAACAAATTATTATTTTCTTGCTGGAGAAAACAACCAGTGAAACAAAATGTTCTGAGAGCTCCAAACTAATTTTTTATTCGGCTTTGGCATTGTATGGCAAATCTGAGACTGCAGCGTTTCAGAAAGAAAAAAAGTCATACTTCATCTATTGGAATTCCTGACTAGGGCTACTGTAATATTATACTACATGAACCCTCAAAGGATTAACAAGCATTTAAATCAAAGCTGACTGAATAAATTGTAATGAATAATTTATTCAATTAATTTTGCTTCTGTTTTCTCTTTACCAGTTTGTCTATTAATACACTGTGACTAATTTAGTTGTTGTTTGAAATATTTTACTCACAATTTCTGTAAATTATCTGATTGGGAAAATAGCAATCAAATTTAACAGAATATGTTACATAATACAGAATTTAAAAGGGAATTTTATAGTACCATAGGATGTAAATATTCTGGAACTGCTTTTTGCAAAATATTATCTGAAACACACAGGTGCTTGAAATAATTTCTATTTTGACATTTGCTGTTTTCATTGCTATTTTTTATATAAGAAAAATAATATGTAAGAGAGTCTCAAGCTATCGGTGAGTATTCAGAAACAAGTCATGGGATGCATTTGATATTCAAATTTTCTTGAATTTTATTTGCATTCATAAGATACATAGCCCATGTGTATTTTCTGATTGGTTCATTTCAGCCTTCCAGATTATTTTCTTATGTGACTATTCAATTACATTTTAAATCCCAACCTCCAACAACATCCTAGAAGTCAATGTTTCAAGGAAAACTTTTGCCCTGAAGCCACTTACAGGTGCTTTTGATGTCCATAAAATGGTTAGATAAAGGATGGGGGTTTTGAATAAATCAGGTCTGAAAAGATTGTGTTTTTCCATTTTGGTTGTTGTAATTCCTGAATGAAGTCAGAAGTTTTTGGGTGTTTATTTTGGAAAGGCACACAGTAGTACTTTTCAATGTTTAACTGACTTTACCCAAGGCAGTCTTGACCATTCTCTGCATATCTGCCCACTACACTTTTTGTTTTTCTTTGAAGAGTGGGGTGTTTTTTTGGAAGACTGTCCCTACTCCCTTCTTCATTGCACTGGAAAACCTCTTTCAAACTCGTACCTCACAGTAGTGAAGTCACCCACAGGAGGGGCAAGCCTGGCTGTGCCACCAGCCATGGTGTTAAGGAGCACGTCATGCCCCAGTTCTCCCCAGCACCTCTGGGCTATGGCTTCTAAGATGGAAGGGGCATGTTGCATTAAAACACACATATAGGCAAATAACTAGAAAGAAGAAAGAAAACTTGATTCTTTTGTATCTCAGCAGTGAACTGGTGGTGTGGCACTTCTCCTGCTGGGGCTTGTGAGGGCTGAGCAGGCAGTGCAGTTGTGACAGTGGCAGTGACAGTGACAGTGACAGTGGCAGTGGCAGTGACAGTGGCAGTGAAGGTAGCAGCAGTGAGGAAAATACTCTCTCTGAGGTGGTCATCAGCACCTGACCTGTTGCTGTGTGGTGGCACCGCACTGCTGACTCAAGAGCTGAAAGCTTTGGGTGGGCAGAGTGAGAGGAAAATGGTTTGCTGTGCTTCATGTACTCTGGCTGTTGGACAGGCACACCTGTGTTTGACATACACTTATTTCTAATTGACTGTTTCATGTCTCTTGTGACCATCTCCTTGAAAATGTATGATATTGATCCAGCAAGGCCTGTAACTCCAATGTCTGAAAAATCAATAGTTTGCCAAGTGCATGCAGATTTCAACACATGTTCATAGCAAAGCATAATTGGCACCTTTGTAACCTGGCTGGGAATGGGGCAGTCAGGGCATCTCAGGCACTGATCTAAGACATTTTGAAAATGTTGTCCCCTGCCTCATAGTTTTATCATGCTTTCATTAACAGATGAAAATGCTGACCCTAAATATGAAGGTTTCTAAGGTTTTTTCTTGCTTCCTATGTTTACTTGCATGAAACAAGATTACATTTTAACTATGTACACAGAATTTTGATTAAATTACTAACTTAGCCTTACTTTAAAATCTAATTTTAATTGGAACTCTGCTAGAAGCTAGAATAATTTTTCTCCCATCTTTCTCCATCTTTCCCTCACTGATGTGAGCTAAAACTCCTTTGTATAATGCTGTGCCCTGTTCCCACACAGCTGAAAATGTTAGCATGAGTCACCAGTGAACAAACTGCAGCATTCTCCCCAAAGACCACTGAACTGCTCCTATGCCTAGAACACTTTTGCATCACTTGATATCCTCTCTCTGTTACAGCTTGACTCCACTCTATGAAACAGAAATGTTTTCCCAGCTATGACAGCTTGTTCAGTTTGTGATCAAAGTTTCCCTGCAACAGTGATGGGATTGTGCCCAGAGAAGATTCTCCCTCTCAGGCAGGTAAAGAGCAAGGACCAGAGCCAGTATAAGGCCAGGAACAAGCCTTCACAGAACGTCTTGAGTACAAAGTGTGAGGAGCTCATCTGTGTGACTGCTGAAGCAATAACATTTCTTCCTCAGGAATGTTGAGATTTCCAAACATAAAACAGAATGGGAAAGGACTCTCATTTTTTTCATTGTTTGCTAGAGGATAAATATAACTTCCAGCTGTAGCTTTCTTGGGCAAAAGGCCATTCTGAGCACACTGATGCCTGTGCAGGTGCTTCAATGGATTTTGAAAGGGGCAAGACTTCCCCTCTTTTGCTGTTTAATTTATCTGGGCAGGACTCCATATACCCTTGACAGTAATTCAGTGCAATAGAGCAGGGTGCTTTAGTAAAAGGAGACTTGAATACGGTGCTGTCAAAGCCAATGTGAAGGTAATTTAAACAATTTTGTCTTAAGAAATGGCTAACAACCTTTCCACATACCAGTAGGATGGTTCAGGAAAAGTTATCTGTTTCAGAGTGATTATTAAAAACTCACCTCTCACTTGGAGCTTAATTCTTCTGTTACAGGAACTATGGTTTTTGCTATTTGCTGAAAGTGGTCTGACCTTCAAATGACATGACGTACTTCAGAAGGAGAAATATTCCAGGGCCTGTTGGTATCACAGCCTCTGTATGTGCTTTGCAGGTATTTGCACATTTCTCTTCTGCCAGTTCTGATAAAGACCTTACTCTGAGCAAAATCTGGTCCATAACAGCTCTGGGTTATTCATCTGTTGCCTTGTGCTGTATGAATGATGCAGCCCATAACAGTGGACATTGACTCTATTCTGGTCATTTTAAATTACTTTTTTTTTCTAAAGAGTTTAGGCTTACTCCCAATAATCTTTTCTGGTTTGGGTTTGAAAAGCATTTCTTCAAAGCTTTTCAGTTCTGCTTTATTAATGTAACATAATAAATAAAGAAAATCGGGACATTCTTCTAATACTGTCAAAGCATTTAAGAAGAAAAGAAAGAGGATTTCTTTTGTTCCTACAATTATGACTAGTGAAGCAAACTGTGGTAGTGAACATTATTTGGTTTTTGATAATTTTGTTATCTGAGAGCAGCTTAAACTACTGTGCATACAGTTACAACCTGTTATCGCAGGAGAACATAAGGCAATGAATGCCACATGAGCAGCAGTCTCATGCAGGCAGGGAGGAAACAGTGATTTCTGTGGCTAAAGCATTCACTTAGGACATTAAAAAAATCTGGCTTATGTATGTGCCTCAGCTATATGCTTTCTGTGGCCCTTGGAGGTGTTGTTCAAGGGCAAATCTTCAAAGCCATTTAGGCACACAGCTGTCATGGGATTAAAAGGGCCTTCACTATGCAGGCTTTGTCTTTCTGGGTCTGGTTTCCACCATGTTTCTTTTATATCGTGTGTCTTGCCAATTGCAAGCTTTGGATAAAAAGCACTTTCTCTCAGTGTGTGTCATTTCATCAGTTGTGAAAATGGAGCCAAGAACCAAATATATGGATACCAAGTATGGGTTATACTGTACTCTATGTTAGGATGTGTTTATGTATTCATGTGCACACTGTCTCTCTAGTAACCTTTTCTGTCCCTATCTAGCTTTGTTAGTGTCAAGGTAAAAATGTTTGTTCTGTCTTCCTAGTCTTCTTAAATGACTTTCCTGACTTTCTGTTCTTCATTTTTCATCTGATTTGAATCTAAGCTGTGAAGGAAGATGAACATCCGACTCGCTGAAGAGCATCACTCTTATGAACAAGAATCTATATTGAAAAATGTTTAAATTATCCACATAAACAAGTGTTTTAAAAGAAGTTAAATCTGTTTCCTTATGAGTTTGACTTCTCATTTTGTATTATATTGCACTATATAACGTGCAAAACATACAAAGGGCAAATTGCAGTTCTATGAGTATGCTCCTGACTATGTGCATTCTACTATATTATACAACAGGAATATTGTTAAAAAGATAGACAAAAAATTATTTCAGCACAGAATGACATAATGATGAAAGTATCATATGACTATACGAAAAGTCTCTAACTGCATATTTTAATCATAGCTTTTCCCCAGCTCACTTCTAGAAGGAAATTCTGGAAACTTTTAGGAAATTCCACAAAGCCCCCTGGTTTTAATAGAACTGCATGAACAGAATCTGGTTCCATAAAATTTTTTCAATGAAATCTACAAAAAACCTTAATTAAAACACGCTGTCTCTACCAGTGCTACAGGAAATCAGATAACAAAGCAACAGCACCCAATATACTGCTCTAGGTGAAATAATTTCCTATTTCATTTGGAGTCCTAACCAATGCTTCATTTTCTCTTCATTGAGTCCATATGCATCTTTCTTTGTCCTGAAGATAATATAACTGCTGGCACTGCAGGTTGTCCTTATACAATTGTTTTTTAAGGCCATGAAGCACGTGATACAGTTCTATAGAGCTGCCTTAATGAAATCAATGGCATTGTGACTGCGCTCATAAGCATTTTCACAACAGACTGATCCAGTGGCCAGCACCAGGTAACATTTGTTCTGAAATTCAGAGGAGAGGCCACCAAATTCTTCCAGGATTTCACATCATGACAGAGAAAGCAAGTAGCCCCCATTATTTTATTTATTCTGTAAAAAATACTGATCTGAAAATTTTAATCCATGAAGGAAGAAGAGTGTCTAACCCACCTAAATGCCTAAGTAGCCACTGTACCATGGGAAAAGGAAACTGAAAGAAAATCCAGCCAAAGTTCATTAGCCTGAAAAATTATCAGTCGTATTTCTCTTTGTGTGCTGATCCTGTTTACACTCAATGTGTTCATATATGAGTGGAAAGGAGATTTCAATCAACAGTTTATGCAGCATGCTCAGTTTTCATGCGTTCGTGTGTGACCTTTTCTGATCCTGAAGGTACAATTGGTTTCTCAGTGACATATATTTTATGAACTTTTTCATGCTGGGATTGCATTGAAGTGATGCTGCTTTTGCTGCCAGGAGTCACATCAGATGACAGGCTTTCCAATCAAAATTTTCAGAAATGGTCTCCTGCAGATGTCCTAGGGAGGATGAGGATCTCTTACAGAGTGGAAAAACTGTCCCTACCACTTAGAGAGGTGGTCCCGTATGGTTCATGAGCGATATCAGCCTGGTGGGCCCTTTAAAGCTATTTCCATTTTTATATATTCTTCACCACTCTCATCTTTTTTGTACATTTTAGTAGTTCTGCAGGGCTGTGAGATCCAGGGATTTCTTTTTCTGGCAGCAACCATTCAGCTTCATTGCTTCCCTGTAAAACTTTGGCTCTTCTCCTGGGAGTCAGCAAATACAGCATAGGGCAACCAGGGAGGGAAGCCGGGAAAATTGAGAGGCAGTGCAAAAAGAAGCATGACCAGATTAGTCAAGGAGCCAGCATTTCTGTCCAGGCTGGTCAGTGGCCCAACTCTGAGACGAGCGAGAAAGACAGAGGTTGATCAGCCTACAGTGAAAAACAGCTAAGCAGCAGCAAAATAATTTTCCTTAACTGGAGATCTGATCAAAAGCCTGCTTAGGTCAGTGAAAAAAGAATTCTGCTGAGATCAGTAGATTTTGGGTCTGTCTTCCAAATGTGTTCCATCTTTGGTAATTAAAATATCTCTTGCCACTTCCCGTTCATCTTAGCATCACAGATCCCACGCTTCTGTTATGGAAGAAGTGGACTTGCATATGACTAACAGGTGGGGCATTGCAAGGAAGCTTCACTGCAGAATCTGGCCTGTAAAATATTAATTGCTAGTAAAGATGTGAGGAGAAGAAAAAATACAGAGTGACTCTCAACCTCTTGGTGAGCTTCCAGAACAGCATGAGGCAGCAAATCCCCAGTTCAGTGACTGCAAAACAAGTTCTGTTCATTTGGAAACACCATGAAACAGAAGTCCAGAGCTTTGTTATTGCCACTTTGGAAGTCAAAATGATGAAATTAACTGCTTGCTTTTATCATCACTCCATCAATGAGTTCCTGCAACAGCCTTGGTTAAGGAAATGGGAAATTAGCATCCAAGTTCCCTTCTGAGATCTCATGAAATATTGTGGCCATTAAGAAAAAGGATTGCAGAATTGTAACTATTTGCTGCTGTTTCTTTGGCCCAAACATCTCAAGGAATGTTATTCATAAGAGGGACAGTTTGAGACGTGAAGTAAACATTTGGTGCTAGGATTCAGCAGGCAGGACCCAAAGATGCACATTCATCAAAGCCCAGTTCTGAGTCTTTTTGCTGCCTGTCATACAGCATCCCAGATGGTGCTGTCCCAGGGCTGGAGGTCTGCTTCCTGCTCTCCAGCACCCAGCACATTTTGAATGCCTCTGTGATGCTGACCAGTAACAATGGTCCTGATTGCTAACAGCAAAAGAAGGGGTCAAGAGTGCTTATTTTGGTGCTCTGTCTGTATCTTTGTATGTATCCAGTGGTTTTATGTAGATATAGGCAGAGAGCAGAAGGAAACCCACAGCTCTTTTTCTACCAAGTGAGGAATTACAGAGAAGTAGTCCAGGGAATACAGTAAAAGAACATAAAAGAGAACATAACCCTACTACCAACACAATACTGTGCATTTTGTCCTGACCACAGAGAAGTGAAGCAAATCTGTCTTTTTTTCCCAACCATAGATGTTTTGATCACCATTCACAGCTTTACCATGCTTAGAGATATGGCTGGGCACAGAACACCTGGGGAAACTAAAGGAGATACCAGGACTGCATTATCACATCCCTGAAGGAGATTCCTGTTGCATAAAATACTCCAGCGATCAAGTTGCAATTACCTACCTGTCAGCCTGAGGGAGAGCTCTGTGAGTGAAAGGCAATAACTGTTCTCCTGGAAGGAAAGCTGCTGCTTGCTTGCAGGTAAATAGGCATTGCTCATCTGCCACTAGCATTGCTGTGCTTGGTGTGATGCTGAACACAATGAAGTCATGCTTTCAGCTATTCGTGGGTACTTTTACCTGAATTTACCTGCATTTTGCATGCTTTTTCCTCTGTTTCCCTACTTGTCCAGCCCTCCCTCCCATTAAAAGCTCTGCTGCTTGGTGTATCCTGGAGGGAGCAGTTTGTTTCAATTACTGTGGCAGCACTACACCTTCACTGATAACAAATAGCCATTCCTGGTCACAGGAAAAGGCACTGTAGGGAATTGTGCCTCCAGTTTGCAGGCAACAGTTCAACTTCCTAATTTATTTTCAATATTCAAAGTTTCACCCGTGCCCTCTCAGTTTGCTCTGCCATCTACCAGTCCAAAGGAAAAGCTGGTGATCCTACACATCCAGTGATCCCAGATTTGCCAGGGGTAAAATGCAGCTTCATAACTTCCAAGATGAGTAAGAACATCAAAAATAAGCCCACCTTGATGTTTCTCAAAAAGATTGCTAGCAGCTGTTCACAGAAAGGACATTTTCAGCACAATATGAGTGAAACCTCACCATGACCTGTGAAGGGGAAAGATCTTCTGACTCCTTTGTGTACAGTCAGGACAGCACAAGATGAGGTGACCTGCCTAGAGCAGTAGGCAGATGGCAACAGGGCCAAAAAGAGAGTGCCTCTTCCTATCTCCAGGCCCACAACTTTCTGCATGGAGGTCTTCCTTCTGTCATCCCAGATTAAATGGTTGTGCACAACAGGTCAGCATGAGCAGAGGTATAAAATAGCACAAGCAAATGTCTGTGTTAGATTTAATGATGTATGCTCAAAGTTGTACTTACCAGATAGCCTATGTTAGGATTACCCTGGAATCACTCACCATAATTCTCCATGTGCCAGCCTGTAATTTCTGAAAACACTACTTTTGCTTCTATTTTTAAGTTGCATTTCCTATCATTTTCTTCATGGTTATTGAGGCTGGGTGGTTCTGTAAGAACTCAGTCAGCATGAGAGAAAACAGCAGCATGGGGGAAAAAGAGCAGTGACGGCAAACTTCAAAAGGTTTGGAGGTTCAGGCAGAAGTGTATCTGAACCTCTTTAGTGTGGAAATTGGTAGAGAGTTTCATGAAAAAAACCCGTCAACTTCTTGTAAGACATCTGGCAGATCAGAGCTTCAGCTGGATTTGAAGTAACTTGAAACTGACCTTTCCTGCACTGCTTCCATATTTCACCTTCCTGTCCACCACAAATGAGAAGTGGCAGAAGGACATGATTGGTTTTGGTACATGGGAACTATCTCCCCGCTTCCCCATCCTCTGTTCTTTGTTATCACCAAGTTTAAGAGTCCAGCCTGCGAACAACAAAATCCCAGCTATCTAAAGTGTCTTTTCTAAGCTTTACAAGAAGATTTATGGAGGTTGGGAGAGGAAGCATGCAGAGGTGACTAATTATTTCACTTGAGAGGCTTGTTTGTATGTGATCATCCAGATCAACACCTCAACATGGAGGTGATATAAGGGTAAAAAGTAATGTAGAACTGTGCAGGATAAATTCTTCCTGACATATACCCCATGCCAACTTCAGAGAAATTGATGACTTGAGTGGATTGTAAAACAAGTAAAAATTTTGGCCTTTTGTTTTTATGCAAGGCTACAAAATCCTGATGCTGTGGTAGCTGGCCTTGATATGAAAGTCACATGCTATGATTCAGCAGTTTTAATTCTCCTTAAAAAGCTCATTAATCACTGATTATACATGTGTATAATCATTCTGCTGGAAATCTCAATCCATTTTTTTTAATGTGAGAGTCAATAGTTATAAGCCTGTCAAGTCTATTCATTATAAAATCCTGTTGTCAAGAGTATATAACTGGACTGTAAACACTTGTTCTAATCTAAACAATTGCACAGAAAGAGTCTGATAAGGGAGGTAAATTAAAAAAAAAAAAAAAAGAAAGAAAAGAAAAAAAAAGAGAGAGAGAGAAATCCATGTGGCTGGTTTTAGTTATATGTCCTTTACAGGAGGTAGTACAAGGCAGCCAGCTCTGCAGGCTCAGGATGAGCACAAGGCTGTGGTGCTCCTCTCTGCTCTGCCAGCAGAGGGAAAGAAAAGGCTGCTGTTACTCCCTTCTCCTTCACATGCTGCAGATGGTTTTCTGTCCCAGGCAGAACAGCATTGCAGATCCCAGTGACAAAATCTGTGCTCCAGGTAGAGGTTTCTCTGCCATGAATAACTTTCTAGAATGTGTCTTTATCCAAATCCAGGTCCATTCTGTGTTTTGTACAGAAGGGGCAATTGTAATACACAGGAGGTTCTATCAAATCACGACATGGTCCCTTCTGGCCTCAACTTTTGTACTAAGATACTCCAAATCAACCCCGGTACTGGGTTCTGGCAGGCAGACTGATGCAGCAGCAAATGCCAAGAATTTTTGCCACAGCCAGTGCTGGAGCCCCCCATGCTGTCATTCCATGCCTTGTGGGTGTGTTTGCTTGGGTGAATCTGATATACTTCTCAGCAACACTGTCCCAGAATGTCCTGGCAGCCTGTGGCTGCATGCACAGATGGAATAGGGGCATGAGCTTGGATGGGGAGAGCAACCACCTAAAACATTCTGTTATATGTGCAGGTCTGCCTACAATTCATAGCAATTTTTGAATTGCACTGTCTCCACAGCCTTGGGACTTACATCAATTTTATAGCAGAGAGCTCTGTGCTGTTGTGTGGAGAAACAGTTACTTGGATGGGTAAAAAGGCCAGGATGATAAAATGTTTGAGTCCCATCCAGCAGGGGGAATATGGAGAGGCTCAGTCCCTAAGCCCTGAACACCTCCACCTCCACTGCCTAGTATGGCAGAGAGTAGTCATGCTGAAAATAACTTTCCCAATTTAGACAGAGAAGTCTCTAATGTTTCCCCTTACTCTCTGAAATCAGGCACAAGAGGAATGAGTCAAGCAAGAGGAAATCTCTGGCTTCTCAGTATCCTCTTTGAGGCAGGTATGGGGCTGTGTGTGTTTGCTTAGTAACCATAGAAATGGTTTGTGCAAGCCATTAGCCATTTCAATATAGAATTGTTATGGCTGGAGAAGCACCTTTTACAGAACTAGATCATTGCATAAGCAACTCCCTGTGATAATAGTATTTTTAAATGGCTCAAGGTTCCAAACGGAGCAATAAATCATATCAACAAATTCTTAGGGAAACAGTCATACCTATGAGTCCCAGCCACATATCCTCACGGCACTCTGTGCCTCTAGGAGTCTGCTGGTTAAAGCAGGCCATCTAAATGGAAAGGAGGACAAAGCCTTCTGTAGCTAGGCACTAGATTAAAAAAACCCTTAAAGTTTTCTGCTTCTTTCTGTGAGTGTTTCTGTTTTATGAAACAGAATCTGAGAGCTGATCCATGGTATCTATAGGATGGGCTTGAATGCACTGTTACTGCACTGACACTATGGCACTATAGGCCATAGTGTTACAATAAGGCTTGAATGCAACATTTCTTGAAAGCCCCAGGTGTGCAGCAAAAGAGAAGGGTGGACTTCCCTGCCCCCTCCAGTCCTTGTGCTCCACCAAGATAACCACTGTATACAGTCCTCCCATGCAGTAGCCACAGTGTTGATCAATCAGTAGTGTGCAGTGCCTGGGAGAACTACAGAACCACATAGTCTGGAGGGAATGGCTCTAGGGACATCCCACCTCTGGCTCCAAGAAGAGTCAGTGTTGAATTCAAACCTGGCTTCTCTGGGCTTTATCCAGTCAGGCACTGGAAGCCTCCAAGGATGGAGTCTACACAACTTTCTGGAGTAATCTGCTCCAAAGTCTGACTGCCCTCATGGTGAAAAGGTTTTTCCTTATAACCTGTCTGATGCACCCTATTTCATTTTGTGACCACTGTCCAGTTCTATGATCATTTGTCTCAGTGAAGAGCCTGGTTCCATCTTCTCCGAAACATCTTCTTAAGTACTGGCAGGCTGCTGGTAGGTCCCTCAATTTTACAATTTTTTTCTCCACCCTGAACTGAACAAGTCTTGTTTTCTAAGCCCCATCTCACACAGCAAGTGCTGCCACACCAAACATCATGGTGGCCCTTTGCTTAGCTCACTCTGTTGGTCAATATCCTTGTGTCTGGGGACACAAAACTGAACATGGTATTTGCCATGCAGCTTGAGCAGTAAAGAGGAAATTTCATTGTTATTCACTGTTCTAAATTTAGTGAAACTCTGATCGGAAATATTTTTAGTCCTTTGTGATTTAACGTTCAGAGATTTAACATTTAGCTCAACCCTAAAATCAGGATGAAGCCCAAAAGAATACATTACTTTTTTTTTTAAACATTCCTCACAGCAGCGCTAATAAAAAATTGCTGAAGATGTAAAAAGGGTTCAAAGTCACAATTGTTCATCAACTGCAATTAAAAAATTCTGTTCTTTCATTTCAACACTGCTGGTTCGTTTGTGCATCAGAGACCATGGGCCTGAGCAAGCACCACAGGTACAGATGTCAGCTGTGAGCCATTTTGGGGAGCAAGCCTGCTTGCCTCAGGATGTCTGAGGGAAGGGAGCAGCCAGCTCAGAAAGGCATGAAGAAATAGGATGGCTTAGGGGTTTCCAGACTAGGACTCTGCAGGTGTTCCTGAGTGTTATAGTGCTAACAGAATTGCACTTTTCCAAGGGGGGTATTAAACACAGTGCTGCTGAGCTTCTAATTCTCCTTGGTGACTTGGAAGGGTTCCTTGTGTCGCCGCTGAAGCCTGTCGCTGCCACCTGAGATTACTTCCTTGGGAATGGCAGACTGGCAGAGTCAGTAATACCTCACAGACCAGTAGAAATATTAATGTATTAAAATATATGTGTATTTGAAAAATGTCACCAGTGAACAGCCAAAGCTAAAAGGCTACCCAGACTTTTAGTGGTTCTTTTTCTTTTAATCCTCCAGGCAATACTTTCCCCATCTCTTTGCCTCTATAACCAGAATTAATTTTAAATTTTTTTGAGAATAAATTGCTGAAAATCTTTGGAGGGTCCTTAGAAATGTGATGGCTGCTGTGTCAGGCATTTTGGTTAAAGAAATTCTGCAGCTGAGTTGGTGGAAAATAACCTATTGCTTGCTTTTATTAACCATTGCCTGAGCTGTGTTTTTTTTCCTAAAAAGTCAGAACTCTAACTGGTCACAAGCTAGTGTTTCATCTAGGCAGAGATTAAGCCAAAAAGTGTCAGGAGTAAATAGCTAACTCACTGGGATAATGTTACCTTAAAAGTGCTAGGGGATTTGAATATATTTTGTGAGATGGCGTTTTTGGATTTCTTCCCATTCTCGCTCCTTTGGTTTGAATGCAGATAGGTTATATGAGCATTGTTTTAACTCACAAAAGCTTTCTGAATCTAAAATGAAGCATTTCAAAATTAAAAAAAAAAAACAAAGTCAGAAAGATTGAGACAGCAAGCAGCCCTCTCAGAGAATGCTCTTTGGCAGTGGTATTATTAGAGGTGCTGGAGCTGCGTCACTAAATATGACTTTCAAAACCTCATAATATCTTCTGTGAAAGCTACCATCCTGTCAAATATTTTTGCAGTTGATCTCTCTGTGGCTGAAACTATAAAGAAAGCTCAAATAAAGTCGCAACTATTTTTGCTGTAAAAAAGCCACATCCTTTTCCTTTCGTCTCCTTGCTCTAAACCCCTGGCTCTACAGCATTTGATCAAACTTTCAAAAGACAAAACAAAATTCTCCCTCAGGCATAGAGCAATCTTGGGAAATTTTGGCTCAAGAGACAGATATTTCTGAGAAAATACAAAGGAGATCTTGGAAACAAAATCCTGCAGCAGCCATAGCTGTGCATAGCTATGGTGGTTTTAATTATTACTTGGAAAGATGCAGTTAGATATTTAGAAAAGCTGGGGAATTGATATTACTACTGAAAGACTGGAATGGGGCTGGCAGTTGTGATAAGGCCAGAGGACCCTAAAGAAGCACATCTGCTTTCCAGCTCTTTGTGAGGATAGGGCCATGCAGCAGCAGGCAGATGAAAGGAGGTGCTTTTGTGTCTTTTGTAGTCTCCTTGGTAAATCCTCTTCCAAAGGGAAATGCCGGAGAGTGAATGCAACCAGAGTGCTCATTCTCCACATCATTCAGGCCGTCTCAGTCTTGAATTGGGAGCTGATGCTTAGCCATCAAAAGGATATTTCATACCTGTCTCGACCTGTTCAGTTATTGGCAATCAGGCAGCCTGCTGCTCTATGCATGTGTGTGAGCCCACACCTCTTTTGGACAGTTACCTGCTAATAATCAGAGCTGAGCTGACAGCATGAGGTTATCAATGGTTATTAAGATTTTTATCAAATCTGTCCTGTGTCTAATTTAAATCGGGGTCTACAAATGATTGCTGACCCTCTCCATGACCTTCTGCTAAGCTGTTATATCAGCATTTAATAAATCAGATTTTTCCAACTGTGTATATTCCCTCATTTCTATGTTACTCTGACACTATTTTCTCACCATTATATACCTATAATTTTCTTCAATAAACTGGCAAAATTACTATGTCTGTCTCTTTCAAGGCTGGAGAATGTATTCTTCAAACAGATGTTAAGCATTACAAATAGCAAGGAGTAATGATAAATAATAGGGATGATCTGAGTGAAAGATGGCAAGAAATAAAAGAAATAATTTAGGGGAAAAAGATTCTAATATCATCAGAAAGACAAAGTAAAATAAGAAAATAATTGCAGAAGTTGTGCTTAGTGTCCTTGAGGGACCTGAACACTGCCCCCTGACATCTCCGATGTGCAGTTAACATCTCTCTGGGGTAGGGCTGTGGAGATTATATTGTTCATGGGGCAATCTAAAAGGTAGCTCTGTCTTATGTATATCAATGTTGGAGTCACCCAGATTTAGAAGCATGAATGTGTGGCTTAAGTCTGTGTCACTCCCCTTTTCTCTAAGCTGTGGAGTCTGATCTTTCCTTTTGAAAGAAACACAACAGAATCTCACTCCTTGCCTTTCCCATTTCTGTGGAGGTATGTGGGCTGTAGTAAATTCACAAATTGTGTCGCTGTGCCAGCATTGGAGCTACAGGCACCAGAAAAAGTGATTGTATATGACCAGCCCTCAGACATCATTCTGCAATTTTCTCTGTGCAGGACTTGCAGTGGATGGCACAATTGAAGTCTTATTGTAACACAGCCAAGCTGTATAATGAAACTTTAATGTCATAGTCTCTCCTCAAATGCTGTACCTTGACACCTTCATCATTTTTGTCTTTTGTTCTTTGAACCCTCTCCAGTGTTTCTAATTAGGTTGTCTGGTACCTAATGAGGGTTCTCAGCGTGGGCTGCCCTGTCTCAGCACTGCGCAGGGGAGACAGTCCATCACCCTCTTCACTATGATCTACTGGCTTGGTGGTGTTTCTTATCCATAATGTAAAAACAGTGAACAACTCGCTGTCTGGTTTTGTTCTTTCTAAGTGCCTGGCATTATTTATTTTGGGTTTCTACTTCTTGGATGACATTGCTTTGGGTTGTGTTAGTAGGGGTTAGTGTAGGTTTTGTTTTACAGTGAATTTCCTTTTGTTACTTCTCACTTGTAATTCTGTAGATACATATGTATTGCTGTGCTTTCGCCCTTTCTCTTCTGTTCCTGAGTGTGCACTTTGCAACATCTTTTGCATCCCTAATGAAGGTATTACTCAGAGTCAAAACTGGAAGGAACCCTGTGAACATTTTGCTCCTACTACTTCATCACTCTCTTTGCTGCAATTTTGTGTAGGTCTCCTTATCAGTCTCCTTTCTGCTGTTGCTTTTCCTGTAGGTCTTTCTTAAGCAAATTGTTTATGATCGTTGCTGAACTTCAAGAATGCAAACAAGCATTTTCTTTCATCCAGTGGTTACTCAAAACTGACTTGGAAAGATTTAAGCACGTGCTTAAGTGTTGCTGAAGGGAGACTTCTGTTTCAATTTAATTACTTTTATCTCTTACCTTTTGATTCTAGTCTCCTATGTATAAAACATCAATAACTCCCTGTAGAATGGGTTCTTTCTTTATCCCATGTCACCTGTTGCTCATGTTTCCAATGCCCTCTTGAAGTTTTCTAATAGCTCTTTTTGTACTGCTTGGTCGATTATTTTACTGGAGATTGAAGATAAAAGTGCTGGGCAGTAATTGCCAAGATCATTCTTCCTTCTGTGTAAATCAATACTATATTTGCTTTATTTCCAGCCTTTGGGACTTCCATAGTTCTCCATGACTTTCAAAAATAATTGCCAATGGTTCTGTAAATTAACTGGCTAATTCCCCCATCACCTGAGGATGAGTGCAACAAGACCAGCTGATTTGTACGATGGATATTCAAAATTTCCAACTGTTCCTGTAACCTGCACTACCTTAATAGCTATTTGGGTAAGATTTTCATTATTTCCCAGTTGCTACATCCTTTTTTATATTTTACTCAAGAAAAAAAAAACAGTAAGGAGGTAATTTGGCCTTAGAAGAAATACTGGGTTTTTTACCTTCCTCTCGCTTACTAATGAAACTACTTTCTGCCCATCTTTGCTTTCCCCAACAAGGCTTTTGAGGAAGCCATTCTTATTCCCCAATACTTGAGTTAGCATAAAGTCAGCTAGGTTTCTTCTGTCCTTGTCATTTCTCTTTTCTCCTATTTCTCCAATTTCTCTTCTATTTGCTGCTCCTCATTTCTGTGTTCTGTTACCTCTGAGTGCAGCAGCTTGCACTGCTGTCACTGACCTATTCCTACAAATAATTGGAAATGTAGCTGGTCCAGAAGGATCCAATCCATCACCTAATTCTGTCCCATCTCTCTCTTGCTGACCTTGTGTCCTCTCATGCATGGAATTTTTCACTGTCTTTTATTTATCATCAATGGAAAAGGAATAGCTTTAGGGCAGATATTTGTGACTGTCTTTCCAAGATTCTTCTCCTTTCCAAGAGAGATGTAATAGGCAGGTGTCAAGATTAAGCAAGCCTTGTGTTGCTGGTTCCCCTGAGGTCACAGCAGAGCCCTTCCCTGGAGGTGGCTGCCCATTTTATCTGCAATTTGCCACTGCAACCTCAGCCAGTGTATGATGTTCAAGCCCAGAGCGCTTTTGTTGTTCTCTCTCTCTCTCCTGCACTTGTAAGGGCACTGACTTACATGACCTAGCAGGACTTTTCCATCTTTAACTTCTTTTATATGGTTTACCTTTCACAGCACCATTCTCTGACTCTTTGATTTCTTGGTTGTTTCTTTTTCCCATGGGCTCAGTTTTATACCTCCTAGCTCTCAAAATGTCATTACTTTAATAAATCATGGCAGTTTACAAGCTGTGTGTTAGACACTGTTCTTGTTGTGGTTGAAGTATTTCTGAATAGATAATTGTCAAAAACTCTTCCCAGATTTAGGGCAGATTTTTTTTCCTGTCATTGTGGTGCCAGCTCTCAAACTGATCTCTGCAGCTTTTAGAGTGAGTTGTTGTGTTGTCCTCAGAGTATGTAATGTAATGTAACATAGTGTGTCAGGCAGCTCACACAACCTGTTTCTCATTTGAAGCTGCTGCTATACTAAAAGTATGATTTTAAGGAGGGAAATTCTTTATTCTCTTCTTTGATGTTGTTTCATGTTAATATGTCTCTATTATGCCCATTTTCCTCATGGTTGAGGCTGCTTTCTTTGCTCCAATGACCAAATACTGGGAATGAAAACATTACCACCTACTTCTCTTAGAGGGAGTGCAGGAAAAAGGTCTGGGGGAAGAGCATCATCATTTTCTTTCTCAGCTTTGCTACCACACATATTTATTACCATTTTTCTGGCTCCCCACTGATTATCTGTGATACAATCTTCTGAAAACATATGGATAAGACTTAAGAACATATTACAGGAAATATTAAAAGTACTGTCTTGTTACTAAATGCATAATTATTCTTCTTTTGAGAGCACCTTATAAAGACCAAATATGGTACCACAGATGGTGCAGTTGGAAACAAGGTGCTTAATTAAAAAAAAAAGAAAAAAAAAAAAAAGAAAAAAAAGAAAGAAAAAAGGGAAAGAAACCCCCTGCAACTTTTAATTGGCACAGTATCTTGATTTTTCTGCATAACCCCTATCACCATGCTGCTCCAGGAGCCTTGTGCCTCCCTCACCACGTTTCTGTGGAAAGCATGTTGTGCATTTTGCTCTGACAGAAACAGTCCATGTCCCCAGTTAAACTTTTCTGTACTCACAGATGTTTCATCTCACATAGTTTAAATTTCATCATTACTCAAAAGAGAAAGCTGAGTGTTTCATAACCCTGATAAAGGGATCACAGTGACTCCCTGGTCATAGTGCCCCGTTTCTGCTCTTCAGTTGTTTTCTGAGTGGGACTCCATTCACATTAGGTGGGCATCTGTGTTGCCCTGAAAGAAAGCAAATGAAGTTGACTTCTTTCTTGCATGGTTGAAAATATTTTGATGTATGGAAGAAATTCACCCTAAACCCTAAATAAACTAATAAAAGTCCAGCATATTAACACAGCAGGTTGCTAGCTGAAGTCAGCGGCAGCATCTTTTGCTTCCAGGCAATTTGCCCACTATGACTTTGTTCTTTATTCCCTGCTGTCTCATACAGTCAAGAATAGAGTCGCAATTAATATTTGCCATGTTGTCTCATATTCAGGCATCAGGTAACCTTGAAAACTGCCCATTCATTAGGCACTCCCACTTGAAATGTATGAGATGTTGTGTAGGATGACCAAGAGACTGGAAGGTCCCCAAAAAGCTAATGGCAAGCAGACAGAAACATTGACTTTGGGTAAATACCTAGGAGGACGCTCACCTTTGTTGTGTAGGCTGAGGTTTGCCTTTCTGGGCAGGGCTGCTGAAGACATCTCTGCAATTTGTTTCTATTTCTAGTGTCTTAGAGCTGAATGGACAATGAAAAGATGCAAAGAAATTTTGAAAACAAACAAAAAGAAAGACAATATGAATGCTGAAGAAATCATCCTGCAAGAGTTCAGTTATCAGAGAGGTTTGGAGGTGTCTTGATCATGGTCCATTGATAACCATTTGAGCAGAAGGCAGAGAGTAGAGGGCTCTTAAATTCAGCAGGCAAAATCGTTAAGCAGTCCCCTCAGTCATGGGAAGTGTGTGACTGAAGCCTTTGTCTCAGTCTTAGCTAGACTGATGGTTTCACAGTACCCAGGGAAACTGCAACGGACAGGCAGATGCACCCTCCTAGATCACAGCAGCTGAAGAGGTGAATTTGTTTTGCCAGTGCCAAGTTGGGTTTTGGCTGTTTTCCATTTAGATATAACCATCCACTTAAGGGTCACTCTACAATCAAATCTGCAGCTCAAGTGGAATGCATTCATGCAAAATCTACTCACTGATGCTGTGTCCGTTTATCTCCCCGTCTGTAACACAGAAAAGTGTGTAATATTTTATTTTGTCACACATTGCCCATTTCCTAAATCTTCTTGCAGCTATGGGCTGCCTCAAAGATACAATTCCACACCAAATATAGGTGTTTTGCCAAGACTAAAGCTGAAACAAAGTGTATGAAAGTGAAGAAAGGCAGGTGAGCTCTGATGGTTCACATTTTGCTCTAGTCTTGTTATTTAATGAGAAAGTTCTCCTTATCTGCTCAAAATTTGTTTTCTCTTGCAACACTGTTCAGAAAATAATTTCTTCTACCTTTTGTCTCACAGCAGGTTATGTGGCTGCATTTGTTTTCAGGCTTGGTCTGATTGCAAATCTAAAATAAGCTTCTTTGTTCTTTTCCAACAAAGCAAAAACTCCTCCGAGCAGAATTTGAAGAAAATGGTCTGTCTTCTTTTAAAGATAGTCTTGAAATATTTTGAAGGTTTTGAACTGTATAGGCAAATGATAACTGTAAAGTTTCTTTTGTACTGGCTCTATAACCTTGGTAGGAGCTTGGAGCTCCTATTAGTCTAGGTAATGAGCAATAATAATAGTGATAATGACACTTCTGAATGTTTAAAATAGATTCTGTGACAATGTGCTGGTCGAATGTGAGATAATCTTAAGTCTAATACAGTTTTAATTCTCAAGCTGTATAAAAATCCAGTTTTGAGATGACATGCCATTCTGAGATAATCTTCCTTGTATAATGAGTTAAGAAATTCAACCCTTTCTACATGCCAGTCACTGAGTTTATATTTTTATCTTGGAATTTGGATGCATCAGAAGAGTAATGAATAAGAGTTTACCAAGACTAAGGGACCTGCTATCACCTTATTTGAGGTGCTTAAAACACCAGCTATTGCAGACATAGCTTCCCATATTTCAAATTTAATATATTTAATTTATTGAAATTAGCTGACTATGTTTGGGATCCTTCTTAAACAAGCAAAACATGAAGACTTCTGTAGAAACCCAGCCTTCCAGGCCTGGGACAAGTTGTGAGTTTTTGTTGAAACAGCATGACAACTTCTAGCAAACTATGAATAAGAAGTCCCAGTTATTTTATTTCTTGGCCTATCAGTTTCAGATGTGCCCAGCAGAGAGCTCTTTGACTCTAAAACTCTTCTTTTCTAAGGAATGTTCCACAGAAAACTTTAGCATGAAGAAAGTCCACATCAGGTAGGAAAAGCAAATTGTACTATAGCAATGTCTCAGGTCTGTCTTAAGTCAGCAAAAAGAAACTCACGGAGTTAACATCACCCCTGATCTAGGCTCCAGTCCTGTAATTTTGGAAATTAAGATAAGCAAGGGTCATTAAAATGTGAAGGTTCAAGGATAAACAAGGATATTATATAAAGTCAGTTGAAATTAGTGTGTATCAAATTCCTTATTAGTATTACTAATTTTTTTTTTTAAGACCACCACAGAGTTCAGGCCTGGGTAATTCATGTTTAAAAGTAAATTCTCATCTTATTTAGGGGAACATATTTTGAGGAATATCTTGAAAGTTTGTTGCAAAGACTCTCTGCTGAATGCTGATACAAAGTGCAGGTAATGGAAAGCTCCTGGCAAAATTTTCTAAGAAAGATGAAAGATGAAAGATGAAAGAAAAATGTTCAAGTTCTAGAATTTTATAGGTAAACTATAATTTATATCTATAATTCTAACTTTAAATATTTCTCCTATTCTCTCCATAATTTCTGGATTTAATTTGCTTAGTTTACAAAAAAAAAAAAAAAAAAAAAAAAAAAGATATTTCCCTGAAAATAATGATGAATTATTCACTTCTCTTTGTTTATGAGTTGTTCACAGACCTATATTTGTGGAGCAATTTGTAGTAATCTGTTGTAATCTCTAATGATCTTTACTTTCTCCTTGCTGGGAAGCCCAACCAAATATTCATCATCAGATTTTCTCTAGACTTCATTGATTCACTATTCATGCTGCCCAGGTCACCTAAGTTTCAGTATGTGGTCTCAGATCATTGAATCAGTGATGGCTGGTTTGGATCATGAGATAAAGCATAGCTCTGCAAGGAATATATTTCCCATGCACAAGTAATCTGGGTCCTACACAAATGCAGGCTTCGCAGAAAAAAGCTCAAACCTCTCTAAACACCCCTATGACCAAAGTTTACTCAATCTATTGTAGAGTAGATAGAAAGATGCAGAAAGTTGAAGAATTCACTGGATTCACTCCCACCCTTCTCTAGTCCATCAATGAGGAAGAAACCCAGGCTGCATCTTGTTGGAAAAGTGAATGGAGACAGCCTCTTTCTTCTTGCCTGAACTGGAGCGTATTGGGAAGTGATTCAGCTTAATGCTGCAATGACAATATTCATTATCAACTTTACACAAGCAAGTTAGTTTTCTCATGGAAAACCTTACATCACCACTTTTTATCCCTCTCACCCACAGTCTCTGCCTGAAGGTTGTGAATCTCTCTGAAACATATCAGTTTGGTTCCCTGGCCAACTGAGACAGTTAATTAGCTGTTTGCTGCTTTTCTGTGCTTGTGTCTTTCCCTGTGACAGAGAGCGAACAAATCTGCAGCCAGAATTCGGATGCCTGAGTGACAACATGAGCATTACAGTGTTGCCAGCCATCCCCACTATGATGCTTCTCCACACACATAAGCAGGTTGGCCTACTGGAAACATAAGCTTTGTCATCTGCCCTCCCTGATCTCACCCAAACCTTAAAAGCTGCAGGAGACCCTGAAAAAAGCTTCTCCACAGTTCAGAGTTCAGAGCTCCCTCTGTGCATCCCTTCCACTGCCCTGTGCTGAGGCACTCACACTCCCAGCCTGGGTGTGCACGGGGTTTGCTCCAGCTTCCAGGAATGCTGTAGCAGTCAGGGAAGCAGGAAAACCAGAGAACAGATGAGAACAGGAAGGAACTACAGGTCTAATGTGAGGGTTCTATACTCTAGGATTAGCATGAGGAATGCACATTTACCACAGCTGCAGACTTCTGGCAAGTTCCAGTGCATTAGAGAATTTACTGAGAAAAACTGTCATTAGCAAAGACCTGAATGCTTTATCAAGTTTCTGAATTTGCTCAGTAACTGAATCTGATCCCTGACAACAAAGATAAAATCTACCTGGTTTTAGTGTGGCTTGCCATTAATGTCTGAGGAGACTTTAATAACACCAGCACATATTCATAAACTGATCCTTAGTGATTTGTGCATGCATATCTCTATCTAACTAACATGTCCTTCTGCCTTTCTGTTCTAGGCAGATTCTTTCTCTGCAATTTGTGAACACATCCTGAAGAGCACTGACAACCTCCTTATTCAGTGGAGCCACCACACTGAGAAGTCATGGTACCCAGAAGGAAAAACAACACTTGGAAAGGGTCGTATTCCAGTTTCTGGTGTCATGGAAAGTTGTATTATCTATTCTGCCTGAGTTGCAGCTGTTTATAAGCCTTGAGGGAGAAATACTAAATATCACTTTCATAAGAAAGATGATCTTATTTATTTGAACTGGATTTTGTTCTGTGCTTTTTATATGCCCTAAGCACCAAGCATAACTTTGGTGCTTCAGAACCGTTCTGCCCTGAGCCTTTGGATCAGCCCACTCTGCCTTGGCACGTATCTGACATTTCAATAGCATTTTATACTTACATGGTAGTTGAGATCTCCAAAGTCCTGTAACTGAACACAGCCCTGCTTCAACCCCTGCAAAAATGACTGACTGACACAGTGATACTTTAGCTACTCTTGACAACATTTCTGTAGGATATGTAATATTCCCATGGAGCTGGTCAGAAGATACAAGATTTAAAGCCCAAAGCCTCAAAATGTTTTCATGGGTCAGAAAATGTAAGACTTAAAATGCAAAGGTTCAAAATGTTTTCATATTGTGCATTCGAGCTGACCCGAGTTTTTTTCAGTTTCAAAGCTGTTATATTTTTCTCAAAAACATGACTGAGATCAGAAAGAGAATGGCATCACCAGTTTGTTCACAGTCATGAACTTATTTGGCTAAGACTTACAGTGGAAACAGTCTGCTAAAGAAAACATAAGCCATAAGGAAGCTGGGGAAAAAAAGGGTTTGATCCATGTTTTAAAGGTGGGCCACTTGGGTGACTGCCCTTGCTGTTCAAATATGTTTGGTTTATTCTGCTTCCTGGACCTGCCATCAGCTGAGAGAACTAGGAGTAAGAGATGTCAGCAAGCCTCAGGCTACCCAGCAGATCAATATCTGAGTCCAGATGAGAATATTGTTCTTACCTTCCGGGGCTGTGGTTGGACAAAACTGCCTCTTCTGTGTTATCAGAAAAGCCCATTAAGAGCAACTAATTTATACCAGGACCAGCAGATTTAATTTCTTCTTTCTTTTAAGTATTTTCTAGTTCTCTGTAACCAAACATTGATTTGAAAATGGACATTTATCTTCCTTAGGCAGAACACTTTCAGAAATTTGCAATCCTCTGAACTTGCTCTCTAACAGTGGAAAGTGATAATGCCAGTGAATTGAAGCCTGTGATAGACTTTTTAATAGGCAAATATTACCACCAGATTTACCTGCTGACAATGGAGTTGATGTTAATGGCAGACAGTATGAACTAGGAGAATTTGGGGGTCTTTTAATGCTAAAAGCCTGCAGCATATAGGTTTTTAATTTACAAGCTCCACTTAACATCTACTTGTTGGGAGCCTGAGGCTTGCAAATGGGTAAAAATGGATAAAGCAGTTAAAGAGGTGCTGAAATATTGTTAGGTGTGAAGCTCTAAGTGCAAATACGGTGTGCAATTGCTGCATTAGGTGGATGCAGAGGTAGAGATGGTCACTGCTGCCTGGTGACAGTGTATTAATGGGAGACCCACACACCTATTTGACTGTGTGTTAACAGCAAAGGCAGGATGGCAGCCTTAAGGTCAGCTGCATGCCAGCAGAAACAGGCAGCACTCTGGAAGCCGTTCTTAATAAGATTAGGCTTATGTATACTTTACATTTTGAAACTGGTTCCTCTTGGGAAAGCAAATTCAGTGCAGACATGCTGGAAATAAGTTCTTAAGGTGCACCAGCCAGCCCTCCAGCAGGCAGCACTGGGCTGCGTGGGATGGCTGGAGCCCTCAGTTGCATCAGTACGATGAGATTTCAGGCAGGAAAAATTGTGCTCCCCTGCTCCTGTCTGCAAATAGTAGGAAAAGTCACAAGTTGGTACAACTTGCAGTGGGGGGCAGATGTGTGTACCAGATAGAACAGGTTTAGCTGTTCTTTGGTTTCAGTTTTCCTGGGGGATGTGAAAAGAAAGGGGAGATCATAGTATGTGTTTAAATTATCAGAAACGTTTTGTCTCCTTACGTGAAGGACACTTATGAAAACAGGAACATCAGAGCAATGGGAGAGGCAACTTGACAAGAAAGAAGCACTTAATGCAGTTGTTTCATAGTGCACAATGAGATCAGGGTTATGAAGAAATCCAAACTGTCTCAGAGCTCCATGTTTCAAACTAATGAATACCTTGATGACAGGAGCTGGAGTTTCTTGAAAAAGGAGATGGACTGTTTGCAGTAAAGTGGTGATGTCAGTGTCAGTAGCAGCACTGAGAGGTTAAAGACAGTAATTTAATTCACTTGGGCAAGAATGTGTCACCTTTTTGGTCAGGAGGGTCTGCACAAATTCTTCTTCTGGGTTCAAGTTCAACACTTTATCTTCAAAATATCAAGGCCAAACAGAGTTCAGTTTTACATGCTCGCATAGAAGTTCACCTTTTATTCACCAGAAACATCTTGTTTCATGGCTCATAAATATTAAACTAATATAAATGTAACCTCTGTGCTCTGAGGGCTGATCATGAGTGAGTGAATTTAAGAACTAAAATTTCCAAGCTGCAGTCTCTTTTTTCTGTAGTTAGCACTCTCTGCTAGAGGCTGAACAAAAGCACCAGCAACTGCGATCAACTCAAATGCAGAGAGGACTCTCACCTCGATTCCCACGTCCCCCTCTCTGACTACCTAGTTGTAGAAACTCAACCCAAATACTCCAGCCTGACTTTGTGAGCTTTGAAAACAACAATAAAAACCCAAATGCCTTCAATGCCCCATTCACAAGAACCATGCCCCATGCAAGGCCATTATTGGTTTCTGTGGTGCTGTGGCCATCAGTGCTGCCACATCCTTCTTCAGTAATTTGTTGGCACACCAGCACAGTCTAGAAGTAACCAGTAACAGAAATGTCCAAGTGATTTTGTACTTTAACTTCTGAGGTGAAAAACTTGGCTGGGGAAAAAAACAGAAGTCATAAGTCTATTCGCCTCACCTTCTTATTGTGTGCTTATCTGGAACAGCTTGTGAAATTATTTGGAAACCTAATGTATTTAGCAGATAGGGACCAAGACTTTGTGAGCTTGCCAAAAGTGAACTTTAATTCACAGTCTTGATATCATGGGAGAGCTATACTTCAAGTGGTCAGATGTAAGGCTTTTCTGACATTTATGTGGTGAAATACAATTCAGTCCCATATTCAAAGGAGAAAAAAAAAGCAGGCAGAAAAAGGAAATCTCTTAGGAAAGCTTCAAGGATGATGACTAGCATTTAAAAGTTGCCCTGATCAGCTTCATTTCTTCTATGGGTCTCTGAGAAAGGTTCTGGGATTCAACTTTTGTGGAAAAAAAAAAACAAAAAAAAACAAAAAAAAAAAAGAAAAAAAAAAGAAAAAAGAAAAAAAAGAAAAAAAGAAAAAAGAAAAAAGAAAAAAAGAAAAAATTTAAAAAAGAAAAAAAAGAAAAAAGAAAAAAAAAGAAAAAAAGAAAAAAAGGAAAAAAAAAAAAAGCCAAGCAAACATATAGTTGACTTAGAATCTCAAAAAAATCAAATATTTCCAGGTGCTCAATGCCTTCAACTCCTGCTAATTCTATCTGAGTTTATATGGTACCTAAGAAATCGTAGACATACTTCTGAGTACTTCTGCCACTGAGCATGCCATGCTATTCCAACTAGAATAGCTGTGTTAGCTCTCAGGCTACTCTTACTCCTCCTGCTTCCCTCTTGCCTTGCCTCTCCTGCTGAGCACCTTCCTCAGTCTTGTCTGCTGCCTGCTGTTTACAGAGAAAGGACACAGAGGCTGCTGCCTCTCCAGATTTCAAACCTGATATTCATCCCATACCCAGAGAAGACTGAAGAGACAGTCTGAGTAGATGAGCAGAATGATAGAGAGTGGAATTAGCAATAAAAAAAATGATTAAAAGGCCATTCTGTAAATCTGCAGTGGCTAAAAAAAAAGAGTCCTGGCAGGCGTTGATGATGTCCTTTGCCTGAAATAGTGTCTGGGGCATCGTTACGCTCTCACACAGATGATGACAGATGCACAAACCAGAAAGGGATGGGAGTATGAGGTACATTTGCAGAGGGAAGCTCCGTCCTCCAGTCAAGCCACTGAACCTCTCCATCTGGAAAAGACCTTGTGCTGTAGTTGTGACTCACAGAGGATGTTATCTCCTCTCTGAGAAGGTGAGTGGGGTTCAGTATCTTTCTGAAGCCAAGTCAGCTGCTGGGGGTAGCACAGAAATAGGCTCAAACAGAAAAGCTGGTGTCCCAGAGAAGATATCTTGCTATACAATTTAGTCTTCACATAGTGGGTAATCTTGAAGTCTGTGTGGAGCACCCATGCTATCAAAAGCAGATTAGAGCCTCTCCCCATGCTGTCCTGATGAGCCTTTCAACCTGTTTTCTTCAAGAGCTGATGGCACTTTTTGCACAGAGAAAGCCAGTGACTCTTGCCCTGTATGAACACATAATGTCCCACTTCAGTTTCCATGGCATTTTGCTGTTCTTGGCCCAAATAATTGTTCAGTACTTGTGAGAGCCACAGTATTGAATAGCAAACTGTTTCAGCCCAGGCATAGTGGTATGACAAGACCTGTGATAAAACTTAACTTAGTGCTGGTTTATGTGTCTGTGAGGAGTCACTGTGGCTCTGGTGTGCATTCAAAGCCTCGTAGTACAATGAGAAATACTCCATCAGACTAGACCTGAAAAGGTACCAGTACCAGTGTGTCTAAAAATCAGAGGTTGCAACACACAGTGCTGAGACGAGCAATCCAGGACCTGGAGCCCTGCATTGGACATTCGTGTGCACAGGAAGTCCCACACTTCTGACAGAGGCTTCCAGGCCAGCGTGCTGAGCACATGGGCTATGCTAACCAGAAGAGTAGCCTAGCCTAGGTGTGTGCTTGTGAGGCAGTAGGATGGTACTTTCATCCCTCAGGAATGGTAGCGTTCATGGGTCAGAAGATGCTTCTTTGTGTTTTCCTTGAAAAAAATGTGCAGATGTCCTGGAGGTCATGGCTTTCCCCAAGAAGCAAGATTTCATTCCCTCATTTGTCTGGAAAGAACCAAATCCACACAAACTGGGAGGTGTAGCCTAGAGGTGAGACATGGCGTGTGTGGGTCTGCCTCACTCTCGTTTGAGGTCTTCTGCCTCCTAGGACAGTGATAAAGGGATGATGGGCTTTGGACTACTGCTGTTGTAAGAGAAGTTCCTATCTTCCTCTCATTACCGGGTTTGAAAAGAGAATGATGTCTGAGGATGTGGCATGAGTTAAGCATGTTCTGAAAATACCTTTCAGATCAGCTATCTTAAGGATCACAGCTAAAGGTCTAGTTTCCATACTATGGCAATGTGTGCTTGCAGTGCAGAAAGCCAACCCTATCCTGGGCTGCATCAAAAGCAGCATGGCCAGCAGGGAGAGGGAGGCGATTCTGCCCCTCTACTCTACTCTGGTGAGACCCCACCTGGAGTCCTGCATCCCACTCTGGGGTCCTCAGCACAGGAAGGACATCAACCTATTGGAGTATGTCCAGGGAAGGATCACCAAAATTATTAGAAGGATGGAAGGAAAGGCAGAGAAAATTTGGATTATTCAGCCTGAAGAACAGAAGTCTTCAGAATGATCTAATTGCAGCCTTCCAGTACCTGAAGGAAGCTCACAAGAAAGATGGAGAGAGACTATTTGCAAGGCCATGTAGTGAAAGGACAAGGGGGAATGAATTTGAACCGAAAGAGAGTAGTTTTGGATTAGAGACTATCTTTACTGTGATGGTGGTGAGGAACTGGAACAGGTTGCCCAGAGACACTGGATGTTTCATTCCTGGAAGAGTTCAAGGCCAGGCTGGATGGGACTTTGAGAAACCAGGTCTAGTGGAAGGTGTCCCTGCCAATGGCAGGGGGTTGGAACTAGAGGATCTTTAAGGTACCTTCCAATCAAAACCATTCTATGATCGTAGTTGGGCATAGACCACATGTCAAGCTCAAGGAAGGAGTATTTGCAAAAAACTCGACTTTAGGTGCCTGAGACACCTGAGTGAGTTAAGAAATCACACCAGAGGGCAGTCTGGGTGCCTCCTGGCCAGATGAGGATTTTTCTTATAGTAGTTTTAGATGCAGTGACATGCAGAGAGCTGCTGCTTATCCAGACTTTCAAGATTATTTTGATAAGACAGGAATGTTCTGGTGTATTTTGAAGAGTTTGCCTTTGTCATGGAAAGTGATATTTGATGAAGGTTATGGTCCTCATGATCCTTTCTATCAAAGCAGCACACATTACTGCTAAACGAAGCTTGTGACTTGAGGTTCAATAAAATATGCTTAGAGTCTGCATTACAAGATGCAGTAATAGAAGAATTAGCTTACAGTGTACACAGGAGAAATGCTTTGCTCTGGGACAATTTACAGAGGTTCAGGAAAAGGATCGGCAATAATTTTGCTCTGAAACAAGCTGCTGCTTTTATAGCAATTTTTATTGCTAAGTTCATCCTCAAATGTGTTGTTTTATCATTATTTTCCTATTATTCACACTGAAAAAATATCACCATAAAAGTATTACTTGTTCCAGTATAAAACTCAGTTACTAAGGTTACTAGATGAGATCTGTTTGGAATGATATACAGCTCCTAAACACACTTTCCTCCCCCACCAAGCTGACTGAGAAGAAGAATCTGCCCTAATAAATTAACCACAGTAAATACAGACTGACCTACAAATTAAGAAATACAAGGTTAAATACAAACATCGATCAAAGGCAAGGACTATAAATAGATAATGAACTGAAGAAACAATGCCTGCAAAGCAAAAGGCTCTTGGAGTTTTCCTATTGGCAGGCAAATGCTACTTAAGTAGGCTGCTCAGCAGAAGACGAGGATACTGCTTACATGCAATCAGAGGAAATGTTGTGCAGTAAGAAACCTCGTCACATTTACCTAAAGTAAGTCAAGAAAAAATATAAAACATCCTCCATGAAACTTTGCAGGGAAGTCCAGCATAGCTCCTCCAGTGCCAAGGCTGTGACTGGACACTTGGTATGACTGCCTTCAAACAGATGAGAAATTGCTGCTTGGAGTGTGCATTTCCTGTTACTTGACAGACCACCGTGGTCCTGTGGTGTGATGAGAGGAGTGCTACATCCCAAAAGAGCAGCTGATGTTTTGAGACATTCTGGCAATCAAGTCTGGGTTTCCTCCTGCTCCCTTTTTGAGCAAGTCTTTTTAAGCAGTTACTATGTTTTGCACTGTTCTTTACTTACTTTGGCTTTCTGCTGTTGGTGGAATCCAAAGCTGTATTCTACAAATGGACTACCTCTTATCCTTCAGCTTGCTGGTGAATTGAAATCAGTAAAAGTGGGTGCAGTCATTAACACTGAAGCATAAATTATACAGGCAAATGAGCACATCCCTCTGTGTCATCACAAGTCTGTTGCCTTCAGGGTAGTCTCGCTGAATGCAGTGAGTGAAGATCCAAAGTCTTATGAATGGGACCCTTACAGGCAAGCATTTTTTTCCAATTTTGGCATCTCTGTTTTGAAAGGCAGGCCCCAAAGCACTCACCTACAGTGTGATTCTTTCTCTGGAGCCCTATAATCCACCATCAAAGGTTTTGGGACCACACTGCTTCATTGAAGACATGATCCTTGCTGGAGGTCTCTGAGCCTGTATGGTGGTAAATAATGGATAGACAGCTACCCTTAGAGATGCAGGACATCCCCAAGGGAGGTGAGGAGACTAGGAAATGTTCTCTTCTAATTAAAGTCCTATTTTCATGTAGCTGCCCCTGGCAATGGAGAATAGTGTATGTAGCACTGAAAGGAATGTAGAAACAGATTTAGAACTGGAATGGTACTACTCAGATGAGAGCATTGTCTTTGATAACCATGGAGGAAGAAAAACAAGATGGAAGGGATGTGGTTTAATTAGGTCACCAGTGTAATAACTCAGCTGGGGGTGCTACTTGGAAGTATGCTGTAGCAAACAAGCATCATTTTTTATCCTTAAGCTTCTCTTTCCTTTGCAGGGCTGTGTCAGCTTTCCCACTGCCAAGGGCCTGAGGTTAAGGGAGAAGGGGTTGAGTTTGGAAGAAGCCCCTGGAGATCATCTAGTCCAAACCCCCATGCTCAATGCAGCGTCTCCTAGGGCAGGTTGCTCAGGATCAGGACTGTTAGCAGATTGCTCAAGACTGTCCAGTTGGATTTCAAACACCTCCAAGAACAAAGACATCACAATGTCTCTTTGTCCTGTTATTCGACCAGCCTCACAGTGAAAATGTTTTTATTTCTCATGTTTAAATTGATTTTTCTGTGTTTCAGTTAGTATCACTGCCTTTTGTACTGTCACTAAGAAAAAACCTGTCTTCATCTTCTTTTCTTCCTCCCATCAGCTATTTATATACAGTGATAAGATCTCCCTGAGTCATCTCTTCTCCAGGCTGGACAGCCTTTGCTCCCTCAGCCTCTGCTTGTATGTTAGAAACCAAGCCCTTTACCACTTTTGTGGCCATTTGCTTAACCTCTTGCATTATGCTCATGTATCGTTTGTATTGGGGAACCCAGGCCTGGACCCAGCACTGCAGTTCTGCCTCACCAGTGCAGAGGAGAGGGGAAGAATACCCTCCCTTGACCTGTTGTTGGTGCTCTTCCTAATGCAGCCCAGGATGCTGCTGACCTTACTTGCAGTGCACTTGTGGCTCACGGTCAGTTTGCTGTCCACTAGGATGCCAATGTCCTCCTCTACAGAGCTGCTTTCCAGATGGTATGACCACAGCCTATACTGGTGCATACTATTCCTCCTCAGGTGCAGGGCATTGTATCTATCTTTGTTGAACACTGTGAGATTCTTGCCAGTCCATTTCTCCATCCTGCCAAAATCTGTCTGAATGACAGCATTCAGACAGAAGGTATGGTGTATTAGGTACTCCATCCAATTTTGTGTCATCTGCACAACTTGATGAGGGTGAACACAGAGTCAGGTCAGCCAGGTCACTAATGCAGTTGTTAGAGTGGGCCAGTTCTTAGTTCTGGCCCCGCTGTGAATCCCTGGGGTACAGTGTTAGTGGTCCTAGACTTCATGCTGCTGACTGAAATCTGTTGAGTGAATCAACCAGTTTAAAGTTCTACTCACTATCCACTTACCTGGCCTGTATTTCATCAATGCAACAATGATGGTGCTATGGGAGACAAGGTCAAAAGCTTTGATTAAGACAAGATGAACATGATACAGTGCTCTTCCCTCAAGTCCTATAATTCTAAAAGGCTGTCAAGATATCTGAGCATGATGATCCATGCTAATGACTTCAGGTCACCTTCTTGTACTTCAGGTTTTTGGACATGATTCCTAGAGGGATTGGTCAACACCTTCACAGGGGTTGTAAGCAAGGCATGCATGTGTCTATGTTCTCAGGAGATAATTCTCCCATCTTTGTATGTATGTAAATTAATTGTAACAAACTAAACTAAACTGGATAATAGAAGACTTCAGGTCCTGCATGGGCTTGCCCCAGACTTTTCTTTCAATTCCTGGCAACTGATTGTACTTATGGAAGAATAGTTTCTGCCCTAGCAAATTGCCATAAAGTGATGCTGCTTGTTAAATCTTTCTCCTTCATCCCAGCCTCCCAGCCTGAGGTCTTACAGACTTTATTTCCTCTTTGCCATCAGCTAAAGGCACATCTGCTTTCTGATTCACTTAAGATGATTTTTAAATCAGGCTGATTCTGCACTTGGTTCTTTCTAAATGGTACACTCTGACTTATCACCTTGGAGAAGTCCTAGCTTTGCCCTAAATAGTGATGATTAAGTCAGCCTCTTAATAATATCCCAAATAATTTCTATGCAGGTTAATATAATAACTTTGTAAGGCAGTTTCTTGGCCACAGAAATGTGTAGGAGTGATGTGAGCTTCTCTTGAAGCATACTGCTCTTCTTGATGCCAAACAAGAACCAGCTTGTCATTGAGGCATTGCTGTAAGGGCTATGCTTTCCTACCCTCCCTCTGCCAGCTGCTAAAATATCTTCCTTCTTATCACTCCATTCTGGTCAGTTTGGTGACTTTTCTCAGGAAATCAGCTGTGTGGTTGCATACTGAGCACACCAAGTTATGCTTACGTACCTGGGCACAGCTCCCTTGGCTCATTCACAGCCTCTTGGAGTGGGATTTGGAAAATCACTGAACCTGCTGTTCTGCAGTTCCTGTGTATACATGGGGACTTTGGCATCTCATCTGTCCGTGATTTGACATTCTTCTGGATGACAGGACTTAAGAGGAAGGGTTTCTCTTTTATCAGGGGAACACAGTGAGCTCTCCCTTGCATGCTGCCACAACAGAGTTCATCTCCGCTCTGTCCTGTAGAGGAGAGGCAGGTGACCAGACCAGGCATGTAAAATGTTGTCTCAGTGTGGCATTGCCTATCCAATGTTTCTATTTTATGTGATCTATCACCCCAGCATGGAGTTTTCAATTTCCTTGAAAGAGGGGCAGATGGAGGGAGTAAATGGATAAATGAAGATGTCTTGACTACTATTTAATCTTCTCTCTTCTGAATCCTGTGGGCCAAGGTTCCATGTAAAACCCTTCCTGATGAACTCAACCCAGGCCCCAAGGAGCTACCTTCCTCCAGGCCAAGTCATTTTACATTGTGACAACTCTTCCTGAGGTACAGCTGAAACAACCACAAAGAAGAAATAATGTACCATGACCCAGTAAGAAAACCAGTAGTCCCACATACCGGGAGCCTAAACATTGTTAAGTGTTCCTTCTCCTCTACTCCCTGTCCTGAAATGGCAGTTTAGTGGGAACAAATTGAAGACGACACATGATAAATGCTCATACACACACAGAGACAGCTGAGCTTGAGGATGGCTGCTGAGATGTGCTCATTTCTGGCTTGCTGCCAAGTAAAAGCTGGAGGAAGCAGCGACAGCTAACAGGAAGCATTGCCTTCAGATCAGGCAATTTAGATGCTGTCATGGTGCCCTCTCACAGAGGTTTTACTAATGAAAGATGTTCTGAAGGGGGTAAATCCTTCTGTTAATCCACTCCCACACCCTCATGAATTCACGACAGCTGGTGGGCATCTTTAGTTCTAATTGTTTTGGTCCTTAGATGACTTCTTTATTGATGTGTCCATTGAATTTAAACTACTTTAACCAGCAGTGTTACCTGCCTGCATATCAGTCAGCAGTTACCTGTTTTAACTAAGGAATAGCACAGCTGAGTTCACACACTTATTATGTGATTTATAAAATTATAGAAAGATTTGTTCAGATAACCTTAATGGATTTTATTAACACAGCACTTATAATTTAGAACTTCGATGGAAAGCAAAGAGACAGCTCCTGCAGGCATCTTCAACCTAATTTCTTTTTGGTCATAGGACAGGGTGCAGCAGCCTGTATATTCTGTTCAAGCCTCATCTTGAGGAGGGAAAGGAAAGGGCAGGTCTGTAACCCTTGGAAACTCATGCCCCCTTCTCAGTCTGGCTGTGCTGGCAATGGCCTTCTCATCACTCTAGATCTATGTAATGTGTCAGCCAAGGAATATCTGCCTACTTCAACCTCTCTGTTTTCCTTTAAAAGTTGTTTGTGTGGTTTTTTTCATGCAGAGTTGCTATTTTCTGGTCAACAACCTTCATCAGCAAAGAGAAGGTCATGTCTCTCCGACATTACTGCCATACATCAGTAGAACAGTGCCCAGCCTTTTTTTTCATTTAGGGCAAGGTCAGCACAATGACAGTGCATGCTTTGCTGTGAGGAATCTTGGATTGGGTTCACTTCCATATCTAGTTCCTTTCTCTTGGCTCATTATGGCACGAACATGGTCATAACATCTGGACCCGTGATGAAAATGTTTCAGAATGAGCAGGTGGGAAGATATCCACCTCTGCTTTCAGGGTGAACCTACAAAGCTGTAACTTTAACAAACATGTTTAAAGCATAAATGTTCTAAGGCAACCAGATATAAAGTTTGAGTCCTGACCAGATATGTCACAAGAAGCACAGGAAGGCTCTCTATTAAAAGCAAGCCCTTTTAGGCTGAATGATCAGAGGGTACTCATCTTCTGTAGTCTATAAAAGTAAGTTTATATACAGGGAAAACCTCTACAAAGTATAAACAAGATCAAAATGCAGCCTCATTACCAGTTACCCTGGTAAGTGCTGTGCAGCACAGAGCTCTACAGGAGAGTTTCTGAGGAGAAGAAATGAGCCAGCCAAAATATTATCTTCTAGGCTCATAGCCCACTGCTTTCTGTCAGTCACTAGATAAATTCTTCCTCAGGATGATTTCCTTTGCCAAAGGGAGCACAGTGCTGCTGTCTGCAATACAGTTTCAAAAATTCAGGTTTCTGTTTATCGTCTCAAGCTGTAGTTGGGCTTCCGTCCCTTCACTTGGGTTATCATGTCTTGTTACTGGCTTACGGGTGCAAATCAGGTGCCAGAGGAGAGTCAAATTTGTTTTGATGCTGTAATTAATTCTGTAGGAATAATACGCTTGCAGGAATATGACAGCTCCTTCCGTTTTCAAACAGCAATGTTAAGTATCAGCAAGAGTAAAAATACATCATATTTACTCAAATGCAAATCATGGGATTAATTGTCAAGCATATTTCTGAACAGCTGAAAGTCTGCCTATCACAGAGAAAAAACACAGCCTATATCTGAATGCCTAGGCCCTGCTGAATTCCTTCAAGCCCTGCGAAGCAGCATCAAAGAAGGAAATTGGCAGCAACTATCTAGTTTTTTGTATCCTGCCTCCAACTAATGCAGTGGTTCTTTTATCAATGAGCCTACAGGAACCCAGTAAGACTTGCATTCACATGACGTGGTGAAGGACACCGCAAGTTCAAGGTACAGTGGACTTGAAAAAGGGGAAGTATTGGAAGGGTCGTGTCGTGGGAAGAGTTGTGGTTTGGAGGGATAGTATGATGGGGAAAGAGGAAGAAAGGGACCTAGAAGTGACATATATGCAATTTCTAGTTTATTATTCTATGAATTGGTCTCTAGCTTGATCTGAATTCTATTCATTGATTTCTAGCTTATTACTCATGAATTGATCTATACTGGAAAATGAGCAAAAAGGTGTTGCTGTGTCAACCTTGCCCAAATTTTAGGCAAGCTGTCTTTGTAAGAATAATGTATGGCTAAAAAGGGGAAATTCACTCTGTTCCAATTCATGGGCAGGTTGTGGGATGCTGTTTCTTTGATTGCTCTTCCAATCTTAATCCAAAGACTAAGGACTTCATGTCCCTTACTTATATAATGTCCCCACAGGGTCTGCTCTGCTATTGACCAGGTTTCATTCTGTCCATATGAGTTAACAAAACTGATATGGAGCAAGGCACAGAGTTTCCTTGTGGACTTGCTCTGAACCCTGGTTTCCATTCCCAGTGAAACAGGGTTTGTTCACAGGCTTGAAACAAGTTTAATGTCAAGGAGAGTCTTTTTTCTGCCCCAGCTCACAAATCCCCACACTCTGTGGGCCACCTAGGGGAGCCTGAAAGCAGTAGAGGTCCTACTGGGACATTGGTATGGCTGTGATATGTGCCATCCACTCCGGGCAAGGAGGGTGCTGCCACTACTCTGCACATAAAGTTCTTTAAAGGTAAAATTCTCAGTGTAGATAAATAGAATAAATACTAACTCTGGTAATATCTCTCCAGTGTGTAAAGAATTGCTTGTGGTGGTGTCTCATCATTCCACCACTCAGTTTTACCATAATTTTTAGGATAACCTTGTTTTGTAAAAAGCTAAAAAATAGTTTTTCTTGAAGTTAGTTTTTTTGCCAACAGTGTGTTGTAATCCATGGGTGACTATATTAGCTTTGACATGAAAAATTCGTGGCTGCAATGTCTTTCTCAAAAAAAGAGGATAAGGTAGAGTTTTATCACTGTAAAAGTACTAACATACTAATGGTTTTTCAAAATGGTGATATTTCAAGCATCTCGTGAAGACAGAAGAGAACCAGTGTAGGAAAGGCACTGCTCTTCATCAAGAATTGGGTGATTTGCAGGAATAACTCCTCTGACTTCAGTGACATAAGTGCCAACAGCAGCTAAAATTTAGATGTGCAACATAATTATTTTTCCCGAAGTCTAGGACTTAGGGGCATGATTTGAGGAAAGAAAGTACGGGGGAAAAAAGAACTTTGTTGAAACAACTTGTAATAAAGATGTACTAATAATTCAAGTTTAGTTCCTTACCAGCTACATATAGATTCTATAGTCTTTTCAGCTTGAAAGGTAGAGCCATCATTTTGCAACATTTTTCTTTTTTACATCATTGTTCTAATTTGTCTCACCTGTAACTATTATGTGCTGTTTTCACTGCTCTTCTGTGCATCCCTTCTCTTCTATGGATTCTGTCTCTACTCCTGAAGTGCTCCCCATAAAGCTGGAAGTTCAGCATGGACTGATACAGATCACTCATTCAACCTCTTTCCTCTCCAATTTCTTGTCCATTCTCACCAGTAAGTCATGATGAGGACAACAGCTGTATGACAAAGGTTGTTCCCTTCTGTCCCTATCCTGTCCCCTACCCCTGACCTCCTCTGTGTAGCAGTTCTGTTCCCTCACAACTGTTTCAATGCTCCCTTTCAAGCTGTCACTTGCTCCCTGTGGGATGCCAGCAGCTGGACTGGTTCTTCTCTGCTGTGATACAGCATCATATTGTCTAACACCTAGTGACACATCTTCATCTGACTGTGGGCCATGGCACGTCGTCTGCTTTCAAGGAGCACAGCTCCTTGCCCTCTGTCCCCAGCTGGCCTTTGGTTTTCTGGAAGGCTGTTAGTTGTCATATCCTTCCTGCTGTGGTTGTTGCAGCCCATGATGCTTTCTTTCTTTGGAAAGGAGTTTTAAAGGTCAAACCCACCGTGTTCTCTTTGCCTTTGTAGCTCACCAGTGACAAAGTCCAGCAAACTGTACACTGCAAATGATCTGTGCAGGAGAGGACCTGGTAAGGGGCTGCCGTGCAGGTCCCCATTTCTTATAATATTCTGATAAGAAGTATCTTTGGTTAAGACTAGACTTTGTTTAGTGAAGTAGGGTCTGTAAATAACTGCACTCATTGGCCATTTTCCTTCACACACCCTGGTGCAAGAGCCACCTAGAAGACCAGTACAGATGCAACTTTACTGGGACTGTTGGTGGACAGCAGCAGGGAGGCTCAGGTTTTTCTAGAGCATGCTACTGTTACATTTTGGCAGAGTTGTTTTTTGACACTCAGACAGTAGGTTGGGTTTCTTCTTTTTCAGGAAAAGTGTAAAAATTCGCATTGGTGTATTTTCCTGTGATGTGTTTCTACCCTGCACAGAGCTGCATGTCATCCATGCACCAGGATGGATCTGGTAACCTCTCCTAGTCAGAGGGTTGTAATGTCAGTGTGGAATGAGAGCAAAATAGCAGTAATGTTTTATTTTAGTTGGAGGACTCTGCCAGCTGCTGCCAGTGCCTGGGCCTATCTCCAACCTGCCTCATTCTGAGTGCTCTTGGGGCACAGTCCTGGAGCATATACCCATCCCTATGTCTTTCTGCTCCCTGCATTCTTATTCTTCTTGAACAAGGGAAATACATCATGTCTTTTTGTCCTGCCTTACCTCTCTTTCTCTAGGATAACTTCAATCTTCCCATCCTCTCCTCCTCTTCTGTGCTATTTATCCTCATCTGTTGATACTCATGTGTCTCCTGCTTCATTGTTCTCCTTTCTGTTTTAATTAGGATGTCCGGCACAGCTTAAGTTCATTTCATTTAATAATCTTTTATCTTACTCCTCATTACTCTTTCTCAGAACTTCACTTCTTGCTGTATTAATTCCTCTTGTTGATTCTTTGATTTAACAAAATGAGATATAATGACCATCTATTGAGATCCATTGTCCATTTATCCATGAAAGCGTTATGATCAGTTTTGATTAAAATACAGATGGGCTTCAATGGATCTAAGGAATAATTAAAATGAAAGAAAACTCACATCAAGGCTTGTTTAAAATTTCACCTGATGCCAAATCTGTATTTCTGCAACTTCACCCCAAATCTCCATTCTGTGCTCTTTTATAATCCACAAATCTCTTCGGTATTAGGAATTCACAGACCATTTGTCTTTCATTACCTGTAGTGCTAGCATAGAGCTGAACTATATAAGTCTTAATTTACCTCCCTCGAACTGAAAATTAGTCATCTGTAAGCAGTCAATTGTGCTGATTACAGTGATGACTAAACCGGCCACATCCTCAACTTACTTGCTCTGTGTTAGGACTGGAAATGATTGCATCAGCTTCATTCCTGCTGCATGTTCTTGCTCTTTACCTGTCTGCCTTTTTTCCTTTTAATTCACAATTGTTATGAACTGAAAACGAAGCCTCACAGATTATCCATAAAATACAGCTACTAAAACTAAGGTATAGTCCTTCAAAAAACAACAGCTTTGCTGTTTCTCCTCTATGTTAGAGGATCTTAAATAAAGAGATTCTTTATAACTCCTTGATTAGGACTTTGTATCCTCCTCCTTGTGCTCATTTTTCTTCTGATTATTTTCCTCACCACAGATGCAACACAATCCATCTGTTGTATCCCAGGCAGGTCAGCCCTTTTATAAGGGTGACTTTCCACTTAGTGGCAGGTGGAGTCATTTCCCTGCAGCTATGCATCTGAGAGGCAGAGGGATAAGAGAGATTGGACCAAGTGCTCCAAACTGCAGAGATTTCTCTTTTATGTCATTGTATGTACATGGTACTTTCACTGACTGCCAACATTAGTGCCAACATTGATTCTCTTTGGAAATTCCATATTAAGTTGCTTTTCAAAGGCATAATGGAAAGCTGGTGACTGTTTCTGAAAAATCAAGGGTTTTTTTATGCCTGGTCTAACTTGTAGCATCCATGTAATACCATTACAAATTCCCTTACTCTAAACTTTGAACAAGGAGCTAGACATATGTTTAACACATCCTTCCTTCTTTTTCTCTCAATTTTCAGACCAAAAATAAATCTTTTCCCTTATTTAAACTGCAGTTGTAAGTGCATGTCAGATCACTGGAACCAAGGGATCCATGATTCTAGTATTCCCATTTCGCCGTGTGCTTCTGGCTGTCAAAGCTGCTGAGCGTGAATGATATTGAGCTGTCCAGATCTGCAGGTAAACTTTGCTTCTGGCTTTCTTCACTGAGACTCTGCAAACTGTCCTTGCTTTAAGACCTCTGCTATAAGAAGTCTGATCTCTGTTGTCTGCTCAAAATGAAATACTTCTCTTTCTCTTCTTCATAGTGTTATGTAGAATAGTTCCTCACAAAACACATTCCTCTCTAGGTATTTTTCTCTGTATTAAACCTAACTATTAATTGATTGTTCCCTAAAAAATCAGCTAACTGAGATGACAAGAACTGGGTAAGAGAAAGTGTGTCCTCATGCTGCTGAGCACTGTCAATTGTGGCACTTTGTCTGTGTCTGTGGGTTCATGGAGGTTATCTCTGTCTCCTCAGTTCATCTGGCTGATGACACTTGTCAGGTGGCTTGTGGATGCACTTGACGGGTAATGCCTGAGCTGCAACTCATTCCCAAAGAGCCTGAGTGCTGTAGGCTATGGGAAAATATTTGCTGGGGGATGCTGCAGCCTGGGGGATAGGAGAAAGACTTGAGAGCTGTTAAAGCTGAAGGACTGGGTGTCTAAGCTCCTCTCTGATGTTGGTGGTACAAATCTGTTCAGGTGAGGACATGAGGCATGGGTCTCTCTCACTCAACTCCCACAGTACACGAAGCACTGAGAGGTTGTCTGGATGGATGGAGGACAGAGGGTTGCCCAAAAGCTTGCCACAGGAGTCATGCTACCCTTAGTCTGCTCCAGCATGCAGGCAAGGTGCGTGTGCACAGCCCAGCTGTGTCTGTGTCAAATGTTGCTGCACGGTATTGGCAGCATGTGGCGCCTTCTCCTGCGGGTGGTGCAGTGCCACATCTGGCCTGGCAGGCAGCCCTCTATCCTTCAGGAGAAGGAGAGGTTTCCATCAGCTGGCTGGCTGAGCTGGTGTCTGTCCCAGCACCCTCTGTAGGCGACCTCATCACAGTGCAGGGGAGGGAAGAGTGAAGGGGAGGTACCAACTCTTTTCTCAGGGAATGCAATTTCCTAGTTCTTTCTGCACTCATCAGGCACAGATTATTTCTGCCTGCAGCCTTAATGAAGAAATGATGTCAAGAGACTGCAGTAGCAAACCCAACCTGGCATCATCATCTTTCAGGTACAGGCTAGACCTGCTATACTGCCATGACACTATTTAACTAAGTAGGGTCCATTCAGAGGAAATGCAGAGTGACTGAGCAGCAAGTTTACCATTTAAAGTGAAAATCAACACTTCCCAGCAGTGACACAGATCATTAAACATTTTGTTGCATGAGCCAGCATCACTTTTCTAAAGAAAAGTGTCAGGATGTTCAGCCAAATGAGCAATTCAGTTGGCTTAACTTTCCTGACCACTTTCTAATTTGGTTTTAATGAAGACATAATTAGAAGGTAATGTCAGTAGAGCAGAACATTGTCACACAATAGCGGTCTCCTGCTGCTGTATAAATGGTAAATGCAGTAAATACAGAAGGAAAGCCAGAATGTTTGTTTTCAAAGCAGGAAACATTGATCCTGGGACACTCTTCTGTTTTGATGCCTTTATTTCAAGAATGAGGGGCAGCAGATTCAATCCTCTTTGGCCTGCAGCCACTTCAGAGGGGTAGGAGGAATACTTTCAAGGTGGCTCTGCTGCAGTGGGGATGTAGTGGTGCTAATGGTGGCTCATGGGTGAGACTTACAATTGCTCACTTTAACCTGATTGTCCTGTGGCCTTCGTGCTGCCATAGGGAATGCAGCAATTGAGTGCCTCAGTCAGCCCTCACTAAAGAATAACTTAGCCATTACAGGACTGTTTATGAAAGAAAACGACCTTTTAGAAACCAGCCTTTTTATTTTTTGACTGGCTGGAGTTTATGATGTTCGTTTTTTCTGGTGAGTAACGTCTGCCTTCCAGCACTGCAATAGCAGAAATAAGGATTTTATGTTCCAGCCTATACAGTTCACCTCCATTGCAATTCAGCCTGCAAAATTATTTCTGTTCTGAACTTCAGTTCCCATTTTTCTTTTAAGTTTTGCAAAACTTCTTTGGGGAGAAATTCTCTTCCAAGGCATTTAAGCCAAGTAATAGCTTTAACAGTTTTTTGCATTATGAAGGCTGACAAGATATACTATCTCCTAAAGCTAAGACTGTTTTTTCAAGCAGAAAACTGCATGAAATAACTGCAAATGAGACTTATGCTAAAATATGGATAAATCTTGGAAGTTAAAACTTCCTCTGAAATTAGTACTTGCTGGAGAACACTGCCTTTGTTCTGTCAGAAATATTTGATGTTTTGAATTTGCAAACTAATGACAATTTTAGAACACAAGGAATGAATCTCAAATCTTCCAAGACAGTCAAGAAATAATATCTCAATACTGCTCTTCATCGATGACTCTCAAAGTATTTTATCCTGATCAGAATGAGGGCTAGTCAGATATGGGTTCATTAAAAAAATCCAGGGTTTTTCCATTCTGAAGTAGAAGCAAACCCAGCCTTTCAAAAATGCTAATAAAACCCAGGACACCACTAGCACACTGTATGTTAACCACATAAAAGCTGAGGGGGATTTGCCTCCAAGTCCAGAGTAGGCCTTGCACTTAAATGTGCCCAAACCACTGCGATGTTTGCAGTCATTTTGCTCTTGTGCAGGGAGATTGTTCACACTGATGGGGACAAAACCAGCTCTGTGGATTTGTGACTGAGCAGTTGCCTGGACTTCTCTGGACTTCTCCAGGGACACCCCCTTGTCACGAGGAAGAAGCTTGTGTGTCCTCATGAGGTTGAGAGCTATGCTGGCGGTGGTTTGTGCCGCCAGTAGGATCTCCCATGCCAGGCAGGTCTCAGCTGAAGGGTCAGACAAAGTGTGTCCACGGGCAGGATGGGCTCGCTAGCCCTCTGGCAACCATCCTAGGAGAAGGACAACTCTAAATTCAAACTTGGGCAGATGGACCTCGCTTAGCCCTGTAAGGCCATCCATCTATGAGAAGGATACTCTAACCAAACCTATATCCCGAGGTATTCACTGTCACCACCCAAGCTCGCTCGGCCCTGGCAGATGAACCTTAGGAATAAAGGGTGGGGCCAGTTCTGTGCATGCTGTGCCTCACCTAAAAAATCCATTGCACAGGCTCGAAGGGTTTACCCACATTGCAAAGCCCTGTAGCGACAGGCGAGGGCCGAAAACGGCAGGTGATAGGAAGCAGCTGGAAGCCGCAGACCCAACCCTGCATGCAGGCTGCTGTGCCTTTTGTGACCGGACCTGCCCATCCTGTATCAGTCTTTTTAGCCACCAGCGCGCTTGCAGCAAGCGTGGGTAGTGCCCTTCCCAAATCTTCGTTCACGAAGCCTAGACATGATGACGATGATGATGAGTTGCCTGGAAGATAGAAGCAACACTTCTATATCCCAGTTTTGGCTCATGCAGGTTTGGTTCAGGTCTGTCATCTTCTGCAATAGGATATGTTGCCCCCTTCATCCATCCCAGTGACTTGTGGAAGTCAAATGCTCTTCATCTGTTTCTCCTTTGTGAATCACAACACTTACCAACTCCCTGCTGCTTTGCATGGAGCACTAAGAAGTTGTTTTTAATTTACTCCTCTGCTGCTGAGGTAGAGCATTCTGATGAAATGGGACATCTCCCTCTGGACCAGAGAAACTTGCCTGCCACATAAAATTGTTATGACAGATATATTCCTAGGAAAGGCTCGTTTTGTCATATCACTCTTTTATAGCCAGAAAAATTATTTTACCAACTTGCCAACCCTCAAGTCAGCATCTTAGCATCATCTCAGACAGGAAAACTAACATGAAACCCATGGCAGATCTCAGTGTGAGACATAAGCGCTCAGTGTTTTGCACTTCCAGCACATTGCCTTGAAGTTGGCTGTGGAGAAAAATCACAGTATATGTTGCAATATGTTTTCAGATGCAATGCTGTGAATCTGGGTGACTACATGAAGGTAAGTGTCATGGACCTGCATTTACACCAGATTCACCCAGTTAGAATTTGGTTTGCAGCGCATCAAGCAATTTTTTGTCACTGCAGGCTGTGGTTTTTGCAATCCCTATCATTTAGCTGGAAAAATCACAGCAAGAGTTGTGTTTCAGGTAATGTTATACTTGTGCAGCCAAAGCAAATGCTACAAAGTGAAAGAGATCCAGAGTAACAGGATTGCGCTTTCCCAAACCTGCTCCTGCTGAGACACAGAAGAGGGTCAGTTCTCCCAAACCAAGCTACTCCTCCACCGGCTCAGTTTGAAAGCTCCTGGGGACAGCAATAGGGTATTGTCCATCTGTAAGTTTCCGTGAGGCCACTTATCTTCCAAGAAAATGCCTTATGCAGTTTACCTATAATGTCAGGAGCTAAAGGAAATAATGCTGGACTTCCCTATGTTTCCTGGTGTGAGAGCATCATGCTTAGGATGCTGCTTACACTCCTGGGTGAGGAAGTAACCCTCCTTCCCAAAACATGGCCTCTGGCAGCACTCCAAAGGGCAGGAAGAGTCACTGCTCTGGGTCAGTCCCTTTGCCCAGCTGAGAGAGGAGATTGGTGGATCCAGAGGGAGAAACCTCTGCCTGAGGCGCTGTGCAAATAGCGGGAGGAAGTCAGTCACTGTAATGCAAAGAGCATCTGAGGCTACTCTCCCACTTTTATTCAGGCCCCTGCAGAGAGGAGGCCACGGCATACTGGCAAAAGAGCAGCTGCAATGCCCTGGTGCTGTGGGCACCCCAAGCAGCTCAGAGAGGTGAGACACTGGCCAGAATAGCTGCCTGGGCTCAGCCACCCAGAAAAACCCTGAAGTCATGGCAGACAAAGGCAGCCCTGAAGCATTTACCTTAGCATGAGCAGCAAGGTATGAGATCTGTCTATCCGTAAACCACTCTGCCTTCAGAATGTACTCTGCTTCCCAACACCACCAAAGGGCTGTCACCAAAACAGATTTTTGGGGCTGTCTGCTGGAAAGTAAATCTGGGGACAGAAGAGCAAGGAGAAACACATTCCCTCTTAAATGAATAAGAAATTCTCAAGATTTCCCTTCAGCCTTTGGGAACATTTCACTTTTCAGTGAACAGCACTATAAATTTCACCTATTGGTATGAAGTAAAGATGTTTTATGGTTGTCCAGACTGAGCTATGATTGACTGAAAGTCTAACAAATAATTTCCTTAAAATCTAACCAATCAATCTCCTCCCACTATGCCTTTAACCACGCTACACACAGCACCCACTTTTCCTTTAAAGATAACTGGGGAAGGAGGGAACAGCTGTCACCAGTACTTAATGAATGAATGAATTTTGAGCCATCCTGTAATTTCCCTCTTCTTGTCTATAAGAACATGAAGAAAACAAGCAGAGCAGAAATCCTCTGGCAAGAAGCAGACTGAGCTCCTGAGTGTCACATCACGCCTGTGCTGTCAGGAGGCAAACGGCTCCATGGGAAGCTGAAGCAGCTGCTTCCCCAGTAAGGTGTGGGGTGCTGAAGGAATGATGAGGTCTCAACGGGAGCCTTGCCACAAAGAGCTTTTTGTTGAAAGATGCTACGCAAAACTGGTTGATGTGGTGAAGGGGACACAGTGAAGTATTTCCAGCAGGAGCTGCTGCATTTGTACCAAACCAGTGCGCATGCTATTTTCTCTGTTGGAATATGGTCATTGTCCTTTATTACATTAAAGGGGAACATCTTTATCTCATGGTGATTTGGGTGGGATGTGACATTGCATAATGTAAAAAGGGCCTGTAATATCAAGGAGACAACCGTGAAATAACGCATTACACACTGAATTGAACAGCAGGCTCATTTACATCCCTTTAATTTGGAAATATGAACATTCAGAAACCCTCTTCTCCACTAGCATGCCCTTATTTGGGAAACATGTAAATTACATTTATGATAATTTAGTATTTAACTGGTACAAGCATTGCAAATTCCAGAAGCAAACCTTTTAAAATAAGCAGGGGTTGTGCCAGCCCTCTTTGCAAATGCGTGTGGTAAAAGCCACCTCTGCGGATGACTTTGAACGCAGCACCTCCAGCTTCTGGACCTGCGCTTGCAAACACTTGCAAAGCAGATGGGACAGCTGGGGTGAGGCTGGCAGGGCTGCACATTTTGTCCCAGTCACAGTCTAGGCTTATCACATTTGGCAGATGGATTTAATTAATAAACCGTCTGTATCACCTCTTCTGCTGTGTGTAGAGTAATCTTTTTGCAGCCTCTGAGATCCCAGAATTGCAGATGAAAACAACAGCAAATGAGCTTTTAGATGAGCTGTGCTCAAATGGTGCTGAGAGGCCTCTTCTATGGTAATCCCACTGCTACGTTTTCCAGTCTCACCTTGGAAACCTTCTACCAATGGTGACTCATGTTCAGTTGCTCATCAGACAGTTTATTCTATTGCCTGTGTAATAGCCTTTATTATGAAGTCATTTCTCTTGTATCTTAATGGGATTGTTCCACTTTTAATTAGAGACGCTTTACCATCTCTGGTGCAGGGAAGGTCCATCCTAAGAGCACACAAATATTAACTGTCATGCTGATGTTAGCTTGGGCTCCCTCCTGCCCTGTGAATTACTTTCCATCATACCCCCCACCCTGCAGTTCCCTTCACCATTCCTGCTACCCACCCTCCGACACTTTGCAGTGTCCTTTTTAGAAAGTGAGGCTTAAAAATGCATGCTGTTCTCCAGCTCTGGCCTTACCCAGACTGCATAACGCTGCACCCATCACTCCCTTTTTGCCACACAGTTCCCTCTTTACTCTGTACACCCTGGGACAGAGATTGCTCTCCTCACAGTGCAAGCTCTTATGCTTTTCATTACCTGCTACAACCTCAAGGTATTTTCCTGTATTAATGTTTTCTAAATATTTGTGTTGATTGTTCTTATTTCTCTCCAGGTGCATTACTGCCACATTCATCAATATTAAGTAAATTTTATTTTGTTGGCTTCTTCCTATGATTCAGAACCTGACAGGTAATTCTGCAACTGGGATTTGCTATCCCTTTTCACCTATTCATTTTATATTTTATCGCTTTCTGTTAAACATAGCATCGCCTCATATAAATCAGATGTCCAGAGTACAGAATGAAATAAAAACATTTGGATAAATAATTGGCATTTGAAAGTAGGATTTTTATTTTCAAAGTAAGAAATATAAATTCTTTCTCATTAAATATAACAGCTGGATTTAAATTTTTCCCTCTTGCCCAAACTTGAATAAAAAGAGAGAAGATAAAATAAAAATAAAAAAACCCTCTACTATCTAGTTTTAAAAAATGTTGAAAATCTTTGTCAAATCTAAACTTTCATGTTATCATTTTCATCTGAGCAGTACATCCTTTGGGGGCAAAAATATTCACAGTAATTCTGACAGAGCCTGTGAGAAGGCAATACCTGCCTTTTTTCCTGTCCGTTTCACAGAAGGGACAGTACAGAAATTATTGCTCTGAAAAACAGTTGATCCCCTTTCAGGAGAGCTCTGAAACATTTGCCGCAGTTAATCAGGAGCCATGGATCAATGAGCTTCCATGTGTCTTTGGTGTACAGAGCAGGGACTCAAGCAAACACATGCTGCAGAAACTCAGACAACAGCAGTCCCTAGAGCAAAATTTTATTAAGACAACAACAAAAAAATTCATGATAACACAAAACCAATACCACCAAAAATCTGTCTGAAAACCTGAAATGTTAGCATACTAATTTCTTGACATTGTCCATAATCATAGCCTTTTATATATTCATGCATAATTTCCTACAGAAACTTCCACAGAGAGAAAGGACAAGTTAGGGGAAATCCCATCTTTAATAAGAAAGGCACAACTAAACAGAGGCCTAGTTAATGCAAAAAGACATCTTTGCTCAGAGACACAAGTCAGTGGACTGAGCTGAGAGAAGCAAACTACTGCAGGTAGGTGTAAGACGCTCTGGGCATATGTTGTTCATCAGGAGCTGCTGGTGCTTCTGAAAGTGGCATCAGGTTATTTCTGTTGTTTGGCACTAAAATAACCCCGATTCTTTTAATGGAGATACAAAGACAAATACCATTTGACACGTCCCTGTGGATGGCTGACTCCCAGATGCCACTATCAGCTTGTGGCAAACATTTCAGTTTCATTAACCTTCTTAGTAAGTCTACCTTGTACCTGTGTTGGTCATTCCCAACAGATTTGAGGAACATTGGTTTTGGTTACCCCTAAGGCAAGGATGGGTAGAGGAGAGCCCAAACAGGACTCCTTGATTACCTGAGATTTGCTCTGACAGATTCATTTTCAGTAATTGCACCTGCTCACCTGATTTAGGGCTCTTCAGCAGAGAGTAGTGCAAGCTGATTTCTTAGAAAGTAAATACCCAGCAGTCAGGACTATAACAGATGTTACAGATGGGACCAGTAATTCACTTAACTGTGTCTCAAAACTCCTCTTTTCTATACATTTCACCTCAGTATTCTCCTGGGCAATCACTAGCCCTGCTAAATTTGTGGTTCTCATTTAATTCCCTGACATGTTCTTTTTAAGCCTTTATTTTCAGTTATTGAGGTACAAGAAATTGCTTTTGGCCTCAAGCCTTGGTTTCCAGAAAGGCAACAAGAGACTTCACTCTCGGTAACTAAAACATAATGTTTTCTGTTTTGGTATGAAAATCTCTGAGGACCTTTCTGAGACCACCTGTACTTTTCCATGTTCCCAATGGAAGAAAATTATTTCCTTCTCTGCCAGTGGAGGGCACAGTGCTCTGACCAAGCCCTGGCTATAATGAAGTAACTTAATTTGAGATGAATGTCTTGGGCTTAGAGACAGTCAACATATCCTTCTGCCCTAGGGCTTCTTAATTTATCATGCAAGAGGGTGTCCCCGGGCAAGGAGATCTAGCTGCAGGGAATCAGGGTCAGGGACAGCCCCAGCAGGACTGACCCAGTGGACACGAGTGCACATTCTTTGGAAACAGGCCCATGGCCATACAGGCTGTGGTCACAGAGCCCGTGGTCATACAGCCTGTGACATGGCTCAAGTTAGGAGACAAGTGCTGCCTAGGGCCCCTCCCCGTGGAGGGATGTGGATGCACATGCAGATGCCATGCACAAGTAGTCATTCTATCCACGGCATTGCATCAGAAATGCTACTGAAATCCTTACAAATTATGTCTGCTGTATAATCTTTTCTTTCTTTTACCTGGTCTATAATTACAGCACTTACAAACAAACAAACAAAACTTATTGGATTTTTCTGTCATGATTTATGTTTAGGGCTTGGCAGGATCCAATTTTAATTTCAGCTTCAATGATAACACTTTATTACCCGTGTTCTTTATTTATAGTTACACAGTGCTTATTTATACTGATGTAAATATTTTTTGACTTGTATCCAGGGAAGTGCTGCTATCATTGGTTGAAAGAAAAGCAGCTTCTCCCTTTTGAATAGCTGGTGTGATTTCAAAGAGATGAGGTCTACAATTTCATCTACCATCACAAAATTTAGCCCTTAATCTGTGCAGAAAAGAAATGACAAATACATTACAAAACCCTTCCTGACAGAGTCTGTCCATGCTCTGTTTTCTTGGAATACTGCACAAGGTGACATGAATCCCAAGTAACATTCAACATGAGCTTGGGCAAGCTAGAAAATGCTCTTTTTTTTCTTTGGAGGAGGGAGAAATAAATTCTGTTGTTAAAAACAGAGACGAGCTGAGAAAAAAAAGATTGCTTTAAGTATTTTGTGCATTTAGATAGCCCAAGAAGATCCCATATGGAATATGAGCAAGTGTTAACAGAAAGATCATTAATCAAGTAATACGCCTACTGCAAACAAGTCCTACAACGGCCCAGGGAAAAAAAAAAAAAAAACCAGACAAAAAGTTAGGTAAATAACTGGATGTTATTGTGGGAGCATTATTGCAGAGAGGAAGCAGTATGAGTTTGGGCAGGCACAAGTCAGGCATTTCATCATCCAGCTCCCCAGTACCCCATCACTCCAGTAACAATCACCTGATACCCAATCAGCGAAAAATGTTTCCTGAATCAAGGCTGCTTGCTAGAGAAAGAGAGCATGAGAGTGCCCACCAGGAGGAGAACTCTGGTTGATCCCCGAGACTGCAGTGTGGTCTGTGTGGGCACAGAGACCAGGTTTCCTCTGACTCCAGTCAAGCTGAAGGATTTCCCTGCATAGGAAAGTGGTGGGACTTTGGGCATGTTGTCTACATTCTTCCACTCTCAACAGTCACTTCCCTCCCCAGGTACCCAGGAGGGAGCTCCTTCCCCGCCTTCTGCCAACGAGCAGGGCTGTCCAAAGCATGTTGCTGGGAACTCTTGTCGCTCAGTAATGCTGAGAGCTGAAAAATACTATGTCAAAAATTTCATGCACAAAGGGAAAGGCTTAATTTTGAAAGAATTTATAATAGGACAAAATAATTGGTCCCTACATGACAGTGTCACCAGGAGGTGGACATAATTTCCATAACATGGGAGTTATTGGTTCAGAACTGCAGAGTGGGGAAATGGGAGATGATGGCTACCATCTTGACAGTGGCATTTTTGCTGAATTATTTGGCATAGCAAATAAAAAAAGCCAAGGCTATAACTGTTTCCTGTTGTTACCTTAATAATCCTAAATTCTTTGAGGAAATTGCTACTATGCATTTTACACAAAGTATTTGTGGAACAGGCCTTAAGAATTACTGTTAGAAAGAGAGTAACAGATATTAATGAGAATTTTCCCAAAGCTGTTGTACCAGCAGAGAATTTACAAGTCCTAGTGAGCACTAAATTCAAAAAGTACGACTTTAATTCTATCCTGAAGAGTATTTAAATCTGAAAGAAAATTACCATCTAACTAACTAGGGGATCTTAAGCACAATTGTCAGGGCTGAAATGTCCTTACTTACCCAGACAAAAGCAATCAATTCCGCCAAAGGTTTTATTCAATAATCCATTGCCGGGAAATGTTTACAAATTCAGATGAAGGGGAAAAAATAACAACAATCCTAAATATACCATTAAAAGCTTTGTGTAGCAAGTAAGACAGACATTAGGTCAACTTAGAATTCTTGATTTATGCCAGAGATGCAGCCATGCAGCAGTATGAGAGAGCTGAGTTCCCAGGACTTGTCTAATGAGATGTTATATTTTTCCACACGCAATGAACAGCTCTGTACCAAGTCAGAGGAGAAAGCAATCCTCCAAACCCTCCTTACTTTACAGGCTGGGCAGAGAGACTTTGGGATGAAGTCCAGGTCTTAAATAGGTCCAAATTAATAGCATTTTTTGTCTACCCTGAAATTTGATGCACCTCAGAGAGGGAGGAAGGCTGAAGTTGGGGACTGAAAGAAGCAGACAGGATGCCTCAGTTTGCAGAGATGGTTCTCCCTATAACAGGTGTTCTTTTAGCAATATGTGCATGAGTGAATAGGTACAGATGTGTGTGAAGACTGGGGGAAGCAAACCATAGTTTCTGAATAAGCTCAGTCTCTCAGCATGTACTCTTCTGTGTCTTGACATCAGTTCACCTTTGATGACACAATATTGGCAGCAAACCTCAGGAAGCATCTGGTTGCCTTGGTAGGTAAATGAGTAGCAGCTGGGAAAAAATAGAGTTCATGTGGGGACAGAGGCATTGAAGGGCTTTCTGAGCTATTGATTTTTGCATGTTCTCAAGGGAGCACAATGGGGAAACAGATTTTGTGTCAGCTCAGGTTACCCAGAAATTTCTATAGTTTGCCATCCAATCCAGTTGCCAGATTGATTGAACCTAGTTAGCACTGCATAATAACCAGCACAAATGATCTTAGAAGCAAAATGCTTGAGAAGAATTTGCTCCAAATCCTTGCTAAAGGGTTTTTTATCTTAAGTTGCTACACACAATGTTTTCTGTGAATCACAGAATTATAGCATATCCTGAGCTGGAAGGTACCCACAAGGATCACCAAACTCCAACTACTGGCCTTGCACAGGACCACTCTAAGACATGTACTCTTGCTATCCAAATGCTTCTTGAACTCTGGCTGGTGCTGTGTCCACTCTCCAGGGGAGCCTGTTCCAGTGTCCCAACACCCTCTGGGTGAAGAACCTTTTCTGAATATTCAATCTAAACCATCCCTGACATAACTTCATGCCATTCCCTTGGGTCTTTTCACTGGTCACACCAAAGACATCAGTGCCTGCCCCTCCTCTTACCCTCACGAGGAAGTTGTAACTGCAATGAGGTCTCCACTCAGTCTCCTCTTCTCCAGGCTGAACAGACCAAGTGCCCTCAGTGGCTCCTCACAGGGCTTCCCCTCAAGGCCCTTCACCATCTTTGTTGCCCTTCTTTGAACACTCTCTAATAGCTGAATATCTTTCTTATATCGTGGTGCCCAAAACTGCCCACAACATTCAAGGTGAGGCTGCCCCAGTGCAGAGCAGAGCAGGACAATCCCCTCCCTCAACCAGCTGGTGATGCTGTGCCTGATGCCCACCAGGACATGCTGGCCCTCCTGGCTGCCAGGGCACTGCTGACTCATATTCAACTTCCCATCAACCAGCACCCCCAGTCCTTTCCATGGCAGTGCTTTCCAGCATCTCATCCCCCAGTCTGCATTAATATCCAGGGTTGCCCCATCCCAAGTGCAAAATATGGCACTTGCCTTTGTTAAACTTCATACAGTTGCGGATTACCCAGCCCTCTGATTTAACTAAGGCCTCTCTGCAGGGTCTCTCTGCCTCTGAGGTAGTTGACAATTCCTCCTGGTTTAGTTTCATCAGCAAACTTAACTTGATATGCCTCTGAGTCCTGTGTCCAAGTCATTTAAGAAGATGTTAAAGAGACAACATGTTGAAGTGAATACTGAGGTCAATCACAGTAGAAAGTCAGTGGTGACCACCAGCTGGGATGGCCATTGCTCAGTTACATGGCCCAGCTATCCCTTTCTACAGGTGAGTGTCATGTATCAACAGGGTGCTGGGGTTATTCTTGTCCAGTTTCTGCCTCTGCCCTCTGCACTGCTGGATCTCAGGCAACCTGAACCATTTAGCTGCTGAGTGAGCAGAGGACACAGGTCACAGCATCTCTTTCCCCCACACTCCACAGGTTCTCTTCTGCAGTCCAACCTCATTCTGCTCATACAGGCATTGCAGTCATTTTAATTTTGCAAGAACACTCATGATATTGCAATGTATTTCCAAGCCCCTGTATTCCTTGGTTTCCTTACGTCTTTCCTCACAAGCACACGCATCCAGTGCAAAGGTTGCACTTGCTTTAGGACTGTAGCTCCTTCTTCACAGGATGCTGTGCTCACTCTCTTACTGACGCCTCTGAGTCAAAGATCCCCTTAAAATACTTCATACAGAGATGCAAGATGGCAGTTAATAACTATTTTCACACAACTTTTTGAGGAATATCTTCACCCAGGGTCAATTAAAAACACCCATCTGCTTTTCCATGCATCTTTCTCTCTGCTGCTTGCTCAGAGATCATTAGGACTTGATCGCTTCAGCAAAGATGAATGCATTGACAGGGTATTTTTGTGTACTGTTCTTCAGGAATCATTGTTCCTGACACACAATAACTGTAATTACTACTTTTCTAGACCTTTGGCTGATTTTCTTAGCAGAAGAGATAAAAAAAAAGCAGTGGAAAAAAGAAGGTGCAAAATCAGACATCTTGGAAATAAAAATAACCTCTTGACTCTTGCTATTAAAGTTGTTCCCTTTAGGTCAGAGCCCATATGCACACACATGTGCACACATTGCTTCCTCTACTCCACAGTGCCTGGGGTAATTTGTCTCGTTTTAAATTGGTCAAAGTAGATGAAGGGTGGCAACAGGTTATTTTTAATCTATTAATATGTTATGGGAGACTGTTGCAGCAAGGAAGCATAGAAGGGGGAGGGGGGGGGGGGGGTGGAGCAGAGGGAAAATGTAAACTAAGTTTGTCTGAATTAAAGGAGCACTTGATGTGAGAATGTCAAAGCTTCTGGTGCCAGACTTAAATAGTAGCAAAAAAAGAACTTTTTTCCTCCTCCTTTTCTTATTCCCTGAGAGGACATGTCCCTATGTAGAACATGGGAGTCTTGGCTTGACTGAGTCTGTGGCAAAGGGATAAGGAGCAGTCTCACAAGTCGACTATTCCAGAAAGTTTCTGGTTATTTACACAGCTCAGCATAACAAGGAGTGTCACCACTAATACACCCAGGAGCTATGGATTTTGCACCATACTCTTAGCCTGCCTGATTCTGAGAGATGATGGGACCTGACCAGACAGACAATCAGAGGACATCCTTTTCCCTGGGCAGCTGTCAGGTCCCAGCTATTCCCACTCCTTCCTCTTTGAAATGTCAATATATTCCTGCTTCTCAGGCTTGATATGTCTTTTTTTTCTCCTTTTTTTTCTTCATTTTATATAAGAGAATTCTTAGCAATTTCATACAGGTCCAGCTGTGGTTAATTTATCATGGAGAAAGTAATATCAAATGGAGCAGTGCTGGGGAAACAAACAACCCAGAGCAAAGCCTGCCCCTAATTGATTGATGAAAAGAAAATTAGGGCTGCCTCCAGAAACAATTTCCATAGCAATGGGAATAGAGAGGAAGCTGTGCTGAGGATTGTGGGCAACTCACTGCAGCTTTTTGGCCTCTGAATTGCTGGGCACATCGGTGCTGGCAGCAGGATGCTGGCCAGTGTGCTTGGGGCCACTGCCAGCAGCCAGCGGAGGATGCACCAGGTTAGCATGGGACCACTCTCCCACTGAAGATCCCAAGGGCAGGGCACAGCAGTGTCTGTGGTCAAGCCCAGTTAGGGGTTGTGAGCACAGTGCTCTACTGAGGGATGAACATTAGCTTCCTCCCACAACTCTGTTCCCCCCAAAAGAAACAGATGCTGCATTTTGTGGTCTTTTCTCTTCCCTTTGCATTTCTTGCAGGCATAAAGATTTTGCCTCAGCCCAAGTACTGAATGCTACCACTTCAAGCAGACTGACTTTCTTCTATTTTCTCTGTAACAAAGTCATTCAGGAGACTTCCCAGCAAGAGTTTTTGCCCTTCAGAAAAAATTCTTTGGGTGCTCTGGCCAATTGGGGCACACTAGCAATTATTAAAACCACAGTCTTTGTTTTTGATGGTTAAGGTATCTTGTTTTAAAATTGACTAATGATACATCATATGTCTTTTATTTGCTTGATTGGAGCTGTCCTAAGGAAGGCTTGACTCCAGGGAAGGAAGTTCACTGCAGGAGTCTCAGGGTGGGAAACCACAGTCAACCACATTGGCAGCTGCTTCTGAAAACCTTGGTCATGCAAATTTGTGTGTGCCTTTTTTTTGTCAGGCAGGTCACAAAAAGCAAAATTAAGTTCCTGGCAGCTAAATAATGAACAGGTATTACTCTTAATTTGATGTAGTACAAAAGTACTAGTTTGCAAATTTTAATATACCTCAGAGAAATAACAGCTCAGAGATAAAAAATATAACCCTAATTATGGACTTGAAGCTTGAAAAAAACATATTAATCAATTTCCATAGTTGTCCATTGGCCACACCTTCCCCAAGTCTTGCATTTACCAAGGCTTGACTCCTGCTTTGTAATCGCTCAATCCTCATGGGAATTCAGCACCCAGATAGGAGGAATCATTTCTCACAACACACAGTGCTGTAGCTGGCTTCACCTCTATGCTTTAAAACCATACCATTTTCAAAGCTATAACACACACTGCTGATTTTGGCAACATTTTCGTTGCTGGTTATGACCAAGACAACATCAGAAGAAAAGAAAGGCAAGGCTGATGTGATTTTTTCCACTCTGCCTTTGTCTGGCTCACCTTTTTCAACAGCCATTCCTGAAGTGGAAACACTGGTCACTAAAAAGCCTCTCTCCTAATGAGTGGCTTCTTCATTATTGTCATCAGTACCAGCAATCTGGAGAACGTGTAGAAGAAACTACCTGAAAGGAAACAGCCTGAAGACAGGGAGAAAAACAAAGGTCTTTTCCAACCTAAACAATTCTACGATTCTATGACATGTAATGCACCCATTGACCTGAAGGCGGATTTCTCTCAAAGCAACATGACATATTTTTTATCTGCCTGAATGTATAGAAATAAATTTTACAGCACTGCTTTTCGGGGCAGACAAAAGTTAGCAGGCTCTGAGGAGCATACATATTTCAGTCATTTGTAAAAATTTGAAGCGTCAGTGTATCAGAGACATTACTTGAGGGACAAAAACAAACTGGAGGGAAAAGGAGTAAGTGGAAACAGAGCAATGCTGAAGATGGAGTTGGGCATTGGCAAAAATTTATACTTCTTTGCTAAATGCCCTTTCAACAGCATCTGCTTTCTGGGGAAAACTCAAGCTTTCTGTTGGAAGGCTATTGAAGTATTGTTATGATGGGAGCATTTTCTGATATCAGCTTTATAGTGTAGTAATTAAAATTTGCCAGGGAGGGAAAACATTCTCTTCTGATGTTATTGCTGTTGAGAATTTTTAGTAAGAAGTCTATCCTTCCCTACCTTCACTAGGGAATGCACTTGATGAAGAGCTAGAGCAAAAGACAAACAAGTCGAATGACAAAATTAGACAAGTCAAAGCATTCTGATTTGGTTTTTATCTACTCTTTGGTACTTTCTCTTCTTAGCTTCTTGTCTACTTTTTTTCTACTTGTCAGGGCTCTTCTTGTAGTCTATCAGATTTTTGCACAGGGATTGCTATTGAGTTTTCACAAAGGTAAGCATGTTGCAGGCTTGACTGTCAGAGGGTTAAGGGTTACTGCATATGCCAGTCATTGCAGACGGATATCTAGAAGGAAAGGTCATCTGGACAGCCCTTTGCTATAGTAAACAGCAGGGGAATCCAAACAAGAAGGCTGAAGTACTGAATTAAAAAAAAATAATTAAAAAAAAAAAAGTGTGACTGGAGCCCTTGTTGTTTTGAAAGAGATTTAGGCAAACAACCAGCTGAAAACAATAACAAGCAGCAGTGCTGCTGTCTGAGCATTCGGTCAGACCCTGGAAAGTGTTGTTGCTAAAGGTTGGTAGTTTTGCTATGTGCTGTATTTAGCTCCAGCTTACAGTTTTACACACCATCAACCCCAAGGCAAGACTACACATTTGCTATATACACTTGAAAATTCCTTCTCAGATTAAACTCAAGCACTTACTTTATGACCTTACTAGGTCTGGATTGGCAAGGCCCTGGTGCTTCTTCACAGGTACATACAGAGAAGACATGATGCTCCAGTGGAAGTGGCACTGCTTCTAGAGGAAACCATCACGACTAATAGGGTAAGCATAGAGCAGACATGACAGTGTCAGCTAGAGGCAAGAGATGATACCACTAGGGTGGCATTTTAAATATACTTTTATATAGTTTATTTGCAAAGAATGAACATAATGCTCCAAGAGATGAAGAACTCCACCTGCTCTAGAGATGTAGCTATAGCAACCTCCACATGATTACATTGCTAATCTGCAGGTGTTGAAGAGGCATAGATAGATGCTGTTGAGTAATTCAGCTTCAAATAGATACTTTGATCTGCATAATAGCTTGCATTCATGTCCCAAATATGGATCATTTCCAATTCTGTAATTCTTTCTTATGAAAGCAAAATTCCCATCCTTTGTTTTGTAAGGGGAGTCTTAAAACTTGCCCATGGTAGCTAACAAGATAATCAGCTCCCTTAACATTGGGTGGGGCAGGAGCAGGGGGAAAAGAAACCTTTTTACTGCCAAAAATGTCTGAACTGTTTCTTGCATATTTTATCTGAGTGACTCCTCAATGGGAATAAAACCAAACAAAAGAGAAAACTTGTTCTACTTTCCTGTATACATGATGTACTGATGAATCAGATGCATCTTCACATTAAAGACAGTCTATTCTGCTGCAGACACTGGCAGCAGTGTCTGAGCATGTACCAGATCAGACCATGCTTCATTAGCAGCCACATCTCTATTAAAAACATCAAGCTAACCTCTGTCATGCTTTATTCTCCACAAGATATAATTGAACTTGGTGGGGTTGCCTAGGATGGAAGCCAGTGCAGAATATGGCTCATCATCAGAGAGCTCCAAAGGAACCTGGACCTTTGATAAGCAAAATCTACAATTCACCGATTCAATAAAGGAAAGAAATTAAACAGCTCCAAGAGAAAAATGACCCTTCATTGTATTTCCTTCTAATCTGCTGGAGCACTCTTTTGGAAGGGTGGTTCAGCCACACACTCATCATTTCATGAAAGCTAGTTAAGGACATTTGATGAAGCTTCCAAAGTCTATATCACATGCCCCTTTCCTTCTCTCCTTTTTTTAATTTTCTTGCCATTTGAGCAACCCACAGCCAAGTTGCTTCTTTCACTTCCTGAAGCACCTACACTTCCCTGCTTCCTGCCCCTGCTTCATTTATTTCTTCACAGGTTTCTGCAGAATTGTCTTATTTATTTATCTGAATGACTTCCTGTGTCAAAGAAAAACAAATGTTGAATGCTTGCCTTTCGCATGAACTGCGTGCATGTGGCAATAAAGTGGACTACAGCACAACAGCCAACTGTTTGTTCCAAGGGAACCTGTCTTGTCCCTTGCCTAGGATGCAGCTCTTCCAGGAAATGCTATCTTATTGCTAAATTCAGACGTTCTTCATTCTGCCCCAAAGCTCCCTGTCCCACTGCCTTTCCACTGCTCTTGCCTCCACTCTGCCCTCCTGCCCCACTGACCCTCTGACCCTATCTTGGTGTCCTGTATTTTGTCACAGCCCCAGATCCCTTGCATCCACTGCCCTGGCCATCTGGGCTACCCCTGTCACCAGGAGCCACCAGACTCCTTGACCTTCTGCTCAGTGGGAACATTTCAGACTCTTTGGCCCTGGCTCCTGTGGCTTTTCCCTTGTGCCACCCATCACTGGTTCCAGCCACAGAGGTTAACCCAACCCTTGTAAGGTTAGGGGAAAACTGGAGAGGGGAATTACAGCATCTGTCTTGCACACTGAAGGGAAGTGGTGCCACAGTCTTTGTTGTCTTGGTCCTGGGTGTCCTGCACTCTCCAGCCTTGTGCATTGCACAGATCCATCCTGCCTGGTTGCCCTCTATCACTTCCCATTGCAGGTGGTCAGTCGGAACTCACAAACTCCTCAGTAAGGCCATGTTAACTCTACACCTCTCTTCTCACTCTATTAATTAAATCTTCCATTAGTTTCTCCTTTACGTTGCCTGATATTGATATCAAACAAACTGGACCATATTTGTCTGCATGATTTCATTTGTCTCAGAATTTTTACGCAACTTTGACATTGAACTATGAGAATTTCCCCATTTTTAAAAATATTAATATTAATATTAAAAATTGACTCTGGGGGGCAACTTCTGTGGACCTTCCAATTTAAAAAATGGTTAACCCTAGTGCAAGTTTTTCAATACATTTCTTAATTAGTAATGTGTCAGGAAATACATTACTCCGAATACAGAGCAGAAATAATTGTTGAACAGTTTGAGGTTTTTCTTCATTGTTATTAATGACTGGGCTGTCTTCAGCTAGTAATGAGTCTCTGGCATTGATGGTTTTTCTGCTATTATGCATATGTTTTCAAGAAAATCCTTCTTAAACAAAATCTGAGCAGCCATGAAGTTTTTCTGATATTTTTAGTATCAAAAATATCTTTGATATATCAATTTGCTGCACCTCATAAACTCTTATTTGTATGGATTTTTATTACCTCCCCCTTTTGCCATATGTTGCATATTACTTTTTAATTCGTTATTCCTGCCTTCATTCTTCCACTGAAAGAGAATGTGCTTTCACCAACATTACTCAGCTCCTTTACTGTGAAGTAATGGCTTTTTGGCCATTTAATATGTGCTTCTGTCTAATAAGTTCTTCCACTCAGGTTCACTGGTAACTTTTCTCAGTTTAAGAAACTGGTGCATGTGGCACTTAGAGGCACACAACTTGTCAGGGCAGTGGTGGCAGCTGTCCTTAGGCAGCCTGTGACTTCTGCTTCAGCACAGTTTCCTTGCCATACACTCCAATGCCGAAGGAGGACACCAGTCTGTGTCTGGCCCAGGGCTGGAAAAGGTTTCTCGTCTCTGAACGACACTGTTTTGGTTTCTCAGGTGTGTGCAGTTTATGAAGCAGTTCCCTGACACACAGGCAGAGGAGGTTTTCTGCCCCTGAGATGCCTACAGTCCTCAAACCAGGAACAGTGGAGAATGTGCCACCTCCCCTCTTACAGCCTGTGCCCTGCCCAGGCAGGTTTTATCCAGTGCTTTTAACACTGCCATGATACAAAACCTTCCAGGCAGTTTCAGTAGGCCAGTTATATCAGATTTCATCTCATTGGGGATTACTTTCATTTCCTGCTGCTTGTTTCCCAAGTTCCTTGCATTGATCTGTAGATGTATGGAAAACAAAGGCTCTGGTGACACAGGAGATGGGAAGGCTCTCTGGCCAAATGGCAGCCCCTGACCCACATAGACTTGTGGGAATGGGAAGGTCAGAGGGAGAAAGAGGCTGGCTCAGAGGTCAGGACAGCGTTGATCTGAACTCTCCCTTTTAATCCTCTGCCTCGTCTGCAAGACTTATCCATCCTCCCGAATTGCTTTTGAGTTGTATTGCTCCCAGATGGGCAGAAGTGTTTTTAGCAAGCCCAAATAGCCTCTCAGTTATCTAAGCTAAGAGGGGAATGTCATATATTGCTGAAAGAAAATCTTAACTTTCTCTCTCTATGTGCATGCTGGTCCATAGCAGAAGTAGTTCCATCTAGAAAAATATTATTTTGGGAATCAGAATCAGCACTTTTTTGTGTTTGAATGTGCTATTTTTCACTTTGCTTGGCACTTCAAGTGCAAGGTCATGTGGCAAATCATTACACCAGCAATGTTTATCTCTGTTTGAAGAACTCCGTCAAGAATTGATTTGAAAAAGGTTTGGGTAGTGCCTTTTTATTTTCCTTGACAACAGCTCCATTATTCAAAGCCTATTTATGCAAAATCATTTGCTGCAGAGACATCTTCAGTTTAATTATAGAAAGAAGCCTTAAAAAAAAAAAAAAAAGGAAAATCACCAATATTCTTGAAGTAGGAATAGTCTTTTTTAAAATCTTAATGTCAAATTGTATCACATCCTCACTCATGGATTCTATCAGAAATTTGGGAAGTATGGAATGGAAAGACCCCTGGGGACCATTTGGGCAAGCCCTCGTTCTTGAAGCTGGAGCAGCATCGACCTAGCTCAGTCCAGGCTGTGCACTCACACATACACACACATTTCTGTCTGTGTGTGTGTGCACATACACACCAAATGGCAACTTTCACTGGCCTTCACTATTTTTAGTAGCCTTTAAAACCTTTCACAGGTGCCATATCTTAGAAATACAGCTTTTAACACCAGCTGCTTTCAGTCTGCTAAGTGTTTTATCTAGCAGATTAGATTACACACCCAAGGGAAGAAAGTGACTTAACCACATTGTACAGCAGGTAAAGTGCTTTGGGGTCTGTGTTGTGTCATTAAGACCAACAGGAGGAAGCAGCAAGACTTATCTTAATCTTGCTGATTGCCTCAATTAACACAGTCCCTATAGTGTCCTCCTTGATATCTAATCCCCGCAGTTTCTTGTTCTGCATTTTGCTCTGACAATGCTATCAGATCATTGCTAAGGGTATAAAAGTACATATTAAGTAAGCGAGGATGTGGCAGTTATTTAGAGAAGCCACGTGTTTATTTAACATGGAAATCAAGCAATGGACTATTAAGTCTTTCACATAAGGGAAGAAATGTACCAGATACAGGCCCTAAAATAAAAAGTTAATAGGAAAAAAAAAAAAAAAAGAGGAAAAAATGTATAGGGAAGGAGGGTAATTATAAGCAGAATTCAGAAGTATTGCCATTCATAACAACCTGTCTACCCCTGGCAAACACTTTCATCATTTGGAAATAACTTCATACACAGTAACATTAGCAACGAGCAAAAAAGAGGGGGGCTGTCCTCCCACATATCACACATACAAGATGTAGAGAAATTATCTCTAGACTCATGGGACTTCTCCTTATTCCTGAGGGTAGCCTCTACTCCCAGAGCAGTTCTCAGTGCATTCCTCAGTCATGCAAAGACAAATAAGCATGAAGATTCAGATCTAGGGAACTTGATGGAATAATGATCTATATCTTTCCAGCCAATTCAGCAAATGATGTCTCGCATAAAGATTGCTGTGCTTAGAAAATAAAATAAAATAAAAAATAATCCCTAGCTGAGTGTAAAAGTCAGTTTTTGGAGGCTGGCAACCTTGAACTGGCCATGAGTGCTGCTACCAGAAGCAATCCTGTGGCTGAAATAGCTTTCTGCTCTCTGATGTGCCATCTGATGCTCTGGACAGCTTTCAACAAGTGTCCCAGGGCCAGGATGCTGCAGTGGGTGAGCATGACCATCACAAGGAGAGAACCTGTGGGTCCTTCCCCAGGACAGCAGGTAGGCAGACAGCAGTTCTTCTCCACTGCACACATCCTGTAATGAAACCTCACCTGGAGGATTGTGTCCCCATCAGAATGAGCTTTCTTTCCTCTGAAGTCTCAGGATGAGAGCTTTCAGTGTAGAGATTTTCCCTTCTTTTTCCTTTTTACCCATCCCATCTTCCCCACTGTGTGCAACATATGGGATCGTGTTTTGGAGAAGAACAGTGGACAGAGAAACATTCATATCAATGCCTGCATATTTAATCATGTCAATCCTTAAATATTTTATCTGGATCAATCTTTTAAATCAGTTCAGCACTCAATGGCTCACTGGGCAACTGCCATGAAAGAGCACAGCAAAAGCTATGGATGGTGAACGACTGCTGCAAAGAATTTTTCCTCTCTTCTTTCCTCTGCCAAAATTTTAAGCTATGGACACCTGTTTCTAAGACAGGAAACCCACCCTGTCTTTTGTATTGCCTTTCCTAACTGACTATTTCACTATATGTTACAGTGAGATGCCAAGACAGCACCAAAAGGAAACATTTCTTAAAGAGGAACAGATTTCTACTGATGAAGTCCTGCGTAAGAATTTCCCATCCTTACTGCTCACAATGCAAACAGCATCTCATTTGCATTTCTGTGACTTAAATGTAGGTGGTCTAAGATAGGTCATTGTCAGACTCCTGTAAATATTGATGACTGCTCCAGGACCTGGTTTGTAACCATTTCTTTCTCATGTCACAATCTGAGAGCAACGTATTAACAGAGACGCCAATGGGAGGGAAATAAATACCTTTGCTTTGTGGGTTACTGCAAAAGAAAAGAAGAAAGTTAGGGAGGAAAATTTTCAGATGAATAAACATAATAATTCCAAACTACAACAGAGTGGATTCAGGTTGGAGGCTGGTCAATCTTAATTAGGAATCTGATATATCACTGGCCTCTCACCTTTACGCTCCCTGCACTTGAAAGGGTGCTTGGTACCAGCCGCAGGTCTGTGTGTTCCTCACTTGTTGGTGACTGTAATGCCAGTGATGGAGCCTGTTGTGGGACCAGCTTGGGAACCCACCCAGGCTTGAAATGACACTACTCCTTCTTTCATGTAGACAAAAGGAGAGAGAATGTGCCAGCCAAAATGCTGGGGAAAGGGGACTGTGGCCACCCCTCCTCCCTCCAGAGATTACCAGAAGGTCTGGTGAATTGTATTCATGTTGTCTATTGTGAGTAGATCTACATACCTCTTTTTTCTGCTTTTATCTTTTTTTTTTCCTAATGACAGTTTCAACACTCTTATTTGAGATGTCTTGGTGAAGTGCCTGAAGTCACAGAGAGAGTGAGAACATCAATCTGCATCTGCTCTCTCCTGCAGAGAGTTGTCATCAGTCATCTTGTCTGAACTAGCAGGTGAGGGACAGCATGACCCAACAGGCAGAACTAGGAGGCAGGTGAGGTTCTCCCAGACTATGCTATGAGAAGGTCACGTCCTTGGGCCTCTTTTTCTCCAACTCTAAAATGAGAAAAACACTTATTGCTCCAATTTATTTCATGTCTTAGTGGAAAAGTATTCAGTAAGTGCTATGGTTTATTATTCTAATGTGACTGTAAAATCATGATGTCTTTATTGCAAAATTATCTTTAAAACATGAAGCATTAGGATGGTGACTGAAATCATTAGTATCAAATTGTTCTGCTTTTGCCCTGTCACATTGAAGCTTCAAAGCAAAATTGTCCTGTGGGTGTTTGTAAGATTTTATGAGGATAACCTGTCTTTTCAAACCTTGTTCAGGAGGGCCAAAAAGCCCCCAGATGTTTTCTTAATGAAAAAGGACTAAGGCATCTGGCTGTTTAATTCTGAAGTTGTCCTTTAATATTCAAACTCCATACCCACTAATAATCAACGTGATGAACAATTAACAGGATAAAAATGAATATCCAATTGTTCAGAAGTGGTGACGGCAGATGTCCCCACACCTTGGTCCCATCCAAGGCTATTGAACATACTGAGACACTTAAGGGGTGACAGCTGAGGTGCCCCATCCCTCCCTCTGGCTGCAGCAGGGGAGCAGAGGTGTCTCTGCTCTTTGGAGTGAGCGTCCACCAGCAGGAACCATATCTCTCTGCTGCTTTGGGGTGCTTGACACCTCACACAGGGAAGCCACATCCACAACACAAGTCTTTTGGGTACAACCTAAGCAGAAATACAGAACACACAAGATGGCACTGTGCCCTGCACACCTTCTGGGCTTGTAAATTTTCTGGTCTCCAGAACTGTCCTGTCTTTTCTGTCTTACAGGTTATATTCCCACCAGGTTAATGAGGGTTTGAGGCTTTGTCATCCCCCTTCATCCTTGTTCAGGCTGCACTGCATTACAATGTTTGCTTCCTCTTCTGACAGAAAGTCCAAAGGCAGTTCATGAGTCTTAGTGAGTGCACTCTTCTTTGTGGGGACACAACCATGAACAACCTTCTCCATCAACAGATCCACTGGAGCGACTTTCTCACTCTCCTGTAACTTGCCATTCCTGGATCTTCTCTTCCCTTGCATACATGTTTTGCAGATCATGAACATGCTTGTGGTTGCCTATGGTTTCCCTGTTTTGAACCAATCCACAAGTGCCAGGAGAGCTTTCTTGTCTTTTTCTTTTTTTTTTTTCATTTTTTTCCAGCCTAGCTATTTAGCAAAAAAACCTAATGGCAAATGTGTTTATTTGCTTTTTCATTCCCTTTTTTCTTCTCTTCCTGCTCTCCCAAATGATTTTGGGATTGGCTAGGCAGTTTCCAAACAAGTTTGATCAAATGGAAGTGGTTTCAAATGCTGCAAATATAGCAATGAATTAGATATGTCTGGAGTTATTCCCTGGCACAGAACAGTTCTTGTCCATGTGATTCAACTACTTTTTCCCCACACTGAATTGTCCTGGTCTGTACTCTTATATCATGACCAGGAACTGCTGGGAGAGTGCTGGTCAGCACAGACCAAAATGGGGCATCATTGTTCTGTATAGAGGACTGTGTGTCCATAGCCACAGCTTAGTTTTCTAGGATAGATGTAACCAATGGATGTGTCAGCAAATTGAGCAGAGATGGAAGCCAGAGAGCAGACAGCCAGAAATCTACACCAGGTTGTCTCCTGACACCAGAGAGCCTGGCCACAGAACATCACCTCATGACAAACCAGATTCCATCAGCTCAGGAGTGAGTTGGTAGTGACTGGCTGAATAGAGTAAGTGCTGCAGGTTTGTGCAGGTGGCCTTGACCCAGGGGCATTTGCTTGTACAGCACTGCTAATGACTGCTTCCAAAAATGAGTGTGAAAGTGCTATTTCCAAGCCCTTCACCAAAAATTTAATAAAGTCACTAGTTGTGTGCTGGGCAAAAGAGCCACCTCATCATCACCTCTGTCACATGGTCTGGGGCCCAGCCCTAGATGGTGTGACAGATGTCACAGAGACCATGCTTTCCAGGGGCAATAATGCGGCTGGTCCCGATTTAAATGGGAATAATACCTCTCATGGGCTGTAAGCCCACAACCTCACCATGGGAAGTGCCTGTGGTCCCTGAAGAAGTGCAACCCAATGGGCCTGCACAAAGCTGGTAGAGGGACCTGAGTAAGACTGTTTTGAGGTCTCTGAACTTTAGGGGACATCCTATAGGCAAAGCAGTGGACCACAGCAAGTCACCAGGTCCAGGGCAGGAAGAGACAAGTACTTCTGCCTTTAACTCTTCCTCAGGATTCCACAAGTTCATGTCTGGCTCTACAATCAGATTTTCATAGTCCACATGAACAATTTCCATTTTTGAGAACTTGGTTTCTTCAGGATGCCAGGGAAGCCCCTTTTTACACGGGTCTGTGATACACAGCAATACCTGTAAATTTAATGTCACCAGTGAAACCCAACAAAGGAAAGACCAATACTGTGGCTCTGAAGCAGCTATTGAAAATGACTGCTACCTAGTTTTATTCCCAACCAGTTCATTAGCATTTAAATTGATTCTTAAATATTTTCCTAGAAATTCACAGAAATATAAGCCTTAAATCCAGGACTGGTAAAGTTGTGGGGTTTATGTCTAATTTTAAATTTAATTTTTAGTCAAATAGATTGCAATTATATGGCCATGCAATTTCAGAGAGCTGCTTTAAAAGGCAGAGATTTGTGTTTTTCCTTTAATGAGTACAAGAAAAAAGAAAAAAAAGGAAGTAGGCATTATTCCATGTCTCTATGCAAAACTGATGGCAAATCCTGATATTCTTGGACATAAGCACCTCATGCACTTTAGTTACACAGCTTACAAATTAAAAGCCTAGGCAGAAGATGCATCTTCTAAGCTGTGCACAGGGTACAAAAGATAAATCCAAAGGACTTGGATAACCTTGTGATTTGAATGGCATAGATGTTGGCCAGTGAATACCTATATTCATTAAATCATAGGATCATTAAGGTTGGAAAAGACGTCCAAGACCATCAAGTCCAGCTTTTTTGACTGAACACCACCATATCAACTAAACCAGACTGTTCAGAACTTGGTGCGAAATACAAGTGAAGAGGCTTGAACGTCCTCCATCCAGCCTCTGTCTGCACCTGAGGGGGATCAGCCATCATAATGCTCTCTGACAGCACCTGCCCCACCAGGGACTCCATCTGGAGAGGAGCCATGGCTTGCAGGGGACAAGTCACACTCACAATATGCTCACACGGATGCTGTGTGGACATAAGCGATGGGCCTTGCCCATCTCAGCTGTGTACCTCAGGCCATTAGTTTCTCTGCTAAGTTTCACCACCCACTCTGGAAGCATTAAAAAAATATTTCCTGTGGGCACAAAAAGGCAAAACTCAGCACAAGCCAAACCTATATGGCTTTTCAGTGACCTCTGCGATTGGGAGCTTGTTTTCACTACCTTTATTTGATCCTGGTAGTTAATGTCAACCAGGTCAATCCTTAAGAGTTTTGCGATTTTGAGAGGTGCAATTTCTCCAGATGCGGTTTCCATGGCTGAGAACTCTGCTGCCACTTACCTCAGTCGTGACTGAAACGTGAAAATCTTCAGAGACTGACAACTTAACAAATGGACACTTTAGCAATACTGCTTATCTGCTTGAATCTGTATTTTAATTAGCTGGAGGAAGATATGAAGGCTGCTTTTTCAGGTGTGAGATACTAGAAGACCCTGGGGAAAAGAAAGAACCTGCTGAAGGGAAGGATATGCTTGTGCTATTACAGCCACAGAAGACTGACTTCACACAGTTCTGCCCTGCTGAAAGTGCTCCTAACGTTGTACACGAAACACCCCTTCTCAGGCTTCTTCAGGAGCTCTGGTGCAAGAGCCATTTCAGATGATGAAGTACCACAACACTGACAATCACACATCTTTGATATTGCATTAAAAATGAAAAAAAGATGCTTGAAAATGTCTTTGTTGAGTATTACTGAAAACACCTGATTTTGCTGTGAGAAAGGCTAGGTCAAGCTCTACATGTTTCTTATCCATGTAACAAGCACTACTGCAGGGAGTCTAAGGGTAGAGAGAAATTACTGTCACAGAATTTTATTTTACTGGACTATATCTTCAATGCAAAGGGTCTGACCGCAGTTTCCCTTTAACAATAAAAGTTTGATTATGAACCGAATGTCACGAGTTCAGCAGAGTGCATGTCACTAAGTGCTAAGTTCAGTTCCTTGCCAGGAACATATATCTGTTCATTAAAACATCAGGCTACTTACAACAGATTTTGTCCTGTATCAAAGGGGACACTGCACAGATAAGAGATGCACATTTCCTGTCATGTACTTATTTTACAAAATTCACTGTACTTGTAAAAATCATAGTTAACAATTCAGAAAGTTACATGAAGAATCAAGGTTAAATTAAGAGCTTACAAGCAAATCCTCTTAATGTGATTTGAATTCAAGATTAGTAGCTGATCTGAATGGGATTGTGAACTTTCCATCTTTGACTACCTATATGATTTATGACAAAAAATAATACATTTATTTCCAAGAACCCAATCCAAATCCCAGTACAATCAAGAGAAACCTCACCCCTGACTTCAAACCCAAAATCTATCACAGTACCAAAAAAAAAAAAAGCCAAACAAATGAATGATGGATCCTTCTGCCTCCACAGAGCAAAATGTGGCTTCATTTTTAATGCTCACACTTCAACTTTAACTCCCAAACCTGTCTGTTTTGCGCATGTTGTGGAATGCCATATTTATTAAACCATTTTTCATAGGTGTGCCAGAAGAATAAAATAAAAACAAAACCTGCAAGTGTAGGGTTGTGCATAGCCCTGACACCCCAGTTCTGGTCCTGTGCAACCTGGTGCACGTACAAAGAGGAAAACTTCCTATATGGTTTTAACCAGGCCCTTCACTTGGAGTATATGTTTGTATACTCCCAAAATCAGACAGCTGAGCTCTTTCAGTGTTTCCATCATCCAGAGATGTCTGGCATGGCTGAGCAATGCTTCCCTCTCTCACAGTCCTGTGAGAGGGCTGGGAAAAAACTGTATCAGCAGGAAATCTTGCAGAGGTGCTTGTACATCCCAAACTAAGATGAAGCAGATCCCTTGCTGAATATAGTGAAAGGGTACTGACCATAAAATAACCATTACTATTTATCTAAATGATCTTGCTAATATCCTTCTCTCAGTGACTACATCCTTTTCTATCTTATGTAGTTGGAATACCAAATGCATAAACCTTTCCTCCTGATAGCCATTAGGTATGCTTTTGAGGTACAACCTCAGTAATGACTTCTTTCCAATGTAATTGTATTTTAATTACACGTTTAAGGCCAAATTCTTTCCTCATCTATCCCAACTAAAACTCTTTGAAACCTTATTAATTTTAATTAAGTAGAAGTTGATGCAAAATTTCTAAGTGCTGAATTTTGCATTAAAAGTTTTAAATTCATTTAAACGTGGCTTTAATATCCATAAGCACTTCAGCTGGTAGTGTGCTCCCTCATTTAGCCTTTCAGAGCAATAACATCAAAAAATATGAAACATAATGTCCTTTCCAACAGATGATATTAGAACATAGCCCACCTTTAAATGCTTCCTCATTTGTCACAGCTACCTGAGGGATGTTTGCTAAAGGCTCTAACAGGACTTCTCTCTTATTAACACCAGTGGTAGTGCTACTCCATAAGGGATGGTAGAAATTACTTTTGAGTTCTTTTATTCAAGTATTTCTATATGCTCAGTTCCAGAGGAGGGAGGATCAGGCACAGGTTTCATGCAGGAAGCATTCAGAGATGACACCAGGGAGCACAGAGCAAGGAGGTGACCTGTGGCTGGAGATAAACCATCCCTTTCTAAGAGGTGAGACAGAGCTCTGTCATCAGCTCGTGCACTACACGCATCACTGCAGCAGCAGCCCTGCTGACAAATTCCCCATTGTGTAGGCAAAGAAAGACAGCCTGGAAATGAAGCAGACAAACTGCCAAAAGGGGCTTGGGTCACTGAGAGCTCAAAAAAGCCAGTTTGAAGTGTCCATATGGGCACGGAGTTGATACGAGGAGTTGGCCATGAAAGACTGAGAAAACATGGAAGTAAAACTTTTTACTGTCTCACAGAGCAAGGAGGACAAGAAGTGACCTGAGAGAGTTGCTTAATATTTTCAAAATAATACTTGGAACAACTGAACCATCAAGAAGGTTATTTGAAGACTTGACCTGGACAGAATAAACTGTAAAGGGACTCAGTAATTGTGCTCAAAACTGAGAATAAAAATAAGGGGCAATAGAGCCTTATGTTTCAGATGTGAGATCTCTGACACTCTGCGTATCTTCAGCCACAATATGGAGCCCCTAATTAAAAACAAGGGTTGCTTGTGGGATTCCAGTGTGTAAGGGAAATTATTAAGAGAAACAGATCTAGCCCTGGAGAGATTAGTCAGCATCACAAAGAAGTCACTGATGAGTACTCAGACAACTATAACACATGTCACTGGGACTCCAAAGCTCGCAGGTGAGGAGAGGGTACTGCCCAGCAGCGTCTCTGGCAGTACAGCGGGCAGGGGATGGTGTGTGGAGTACCACACAGATGTCTGTTTGCAAAACCTTTACAGCCCAGAAGGAGGCTCCAGAAATTGCTATAACTTACTGCCCATAATGGGCAATGAGGGATGTGCCTGTGCTAACTCCCAGCATTTTTCTTAAGCAGCCACCCAGTAGCTGCAGCAAAGACCTTGCATTGTTTATACAACATACGCTGAACATATGGGAGACAGGCTTGCCTGAGCAAAGCCACGGAGCGTATCCTTTGGCCAAGCATGAGTGCCCACAGCAAACACTGTCAGACAGGGAAAACAGTGAGCTGGCAGGGAAATAGTCCAGCCTGACCCCTGGGATAAAAAAAAAAAACAAAACCACAAACAAACTGGACAGGTCTACTTGCTTTTAATAACAGCAATGTGTATAGCCACCCCAGCTCATTGCCCCAGCTCCACAGAGACCAGCTGCTTTGGAGCAGCTTTCTAGAATTTGGGGAGCCTTAAGTGTAAAGGGAGTGAGGTTGCAGCTTTTGATATGGAGCAAAACAATGGTGAAATCAGATTTGAAACTGAACAATGGAAGTAAAAGTATGCCTAAGAGAAATTCCTGGGAGAGAATTTTAAAAAACAGCAGACAGAGCTATATCTTAGTAAGACAGGAGACATTACAGTTATGTTGGATATTATATGCTGCATAAAAGAGCATGCAACAACAGGTCAGAAACTTGGTGTGAGTTTCAGGGGTACATCTCTAATTGCCAGTTGTGCACAAAGTCCCATGACAGAAAGAGGCAAGTGAGATCATACACGTCTATCTGACCCTTCTATTGCCTCTCCACTTTTGGTTCAAACACTCCCAGCCCTAGAGATTCAGGCAGTCTGTTATCAGCCTCTGCACCAGCTTCACACAAATCCTCAATGTCAAAATCACTTGAATTGTTTTTTCTAATACAGACAGATACAGTGCACAGGAAGCCTGAAAACCATTGAAAAGTCTAAGAAAATCCTGAAGATGTTTGTTGTAAGTATTGTCATTTATTGTTACAACCCATGGTATTGGCTGGATGTTACAAACCTTGTAGTGTGAAAGAGCCCCAGCACCGGATGCCAGCCTTAAGCCCAAAGGGAGAAGGTTACAAAGGCATTCAGCTTGTAAGGTCATGAACAGACAGGAGACTGCTATTTGAGACCTCCTGTCTGAGACTGTACAGCCACCTGTCTCACCAGAACACCACAGCCTCAAAAAATCATCACTCTTCTTCAGGAAGGGACAGCCAGCTGCAGACATACCAGGAGAGAACAGCACCTACACTGTGGATGTAGTAGGCAGGGTGAAGCCAAAACTGAAATATCTCCCAGCATGAAACAGCAGAGCTGCAGATGAGTCAGGAGAGAGCTGGAGGTCAAAACAGCACAGGGTGTCCCAGGGGCTCTCCTGACTCAGCAGACTGTGAGCAAGTTAACAGGTCTATTTTACTCTTGCTTGTTTCATATTAATGTTTGCCATTAGTGTGTGTTGTTTGGGTAATGAAGGTGTAAAGAAAGGTAGGATGCTATGGCACAAGGCAGCTGAACCTGACTCCTTGGGATTCTGGAGTCCCTGTTATCCATGTTACCTACCAAAATTGCTTAAAGCTATTCCCTGACAGGCTCCTGGGCTCTGCCTGATGGCTGAGAAGCACGGCTACAGCATCATCTGCAGCTGTAATGCTTCTTTTCAATAAGGAGCTTGTTCCATTTTTACAAGAAATAAAGGGCTTTTTGACTGCTGCTCAGCTTGTGTTACCTGACATGCCAGGCATTCCTGGCAGCCATGAGGAGAGTCAGGTAGGGAGGAACTGCTCTGAATACTGAGCTGAACTTTCTCATTTTGCCAACTCTTGGCAGACAGGTAAATTTTTTAAAAGTGATGCTTGCTTCTAAATGCAACACATAACTCGTTTTGCTGCAGTCTATCCATCTAGTGTGCTATGCTTGTGGGTACAAAGTTCCCAGTACCAGCTAGCATGACTCAGAATTAACAAGGAAATACATGTTTTTCTATCCAAAAAAGAGTGGTTCACATTAAAATATTTCAAGGTATTCTGCAGTTCTGTCAAAGTTTGAAGCTCACTGTTCCTTTCCTTTTTAAATACAGAGATGTGGAGCCTAATGATGCATTTCTACATAATTGAAAATGTGCAAACACAGGTAGAGAGACAAAAAGAAAGAAAGCTAACTGAAAGCAATTTCCCAATATGTGCATGCCACTTGATCTTGGCCAACAGACCCTGCAGTTTCAAGCCATTTAAGCACTCTGGAAAATTCATTCTGGATATGAAACACCCTTATGGGGCAGCTGCAGCGCCTGTGAGTTCTGTGCTGCAGCCAGTCCTTGGGAAAGAGAGGTCTCTTGGTGCCTGCAGCCAGCAGCCTGGGCAGCTTCCAGTCCTCATCTCCTTCCAACAGTAAATAAAAGCATAATGAAATAAGAACAGCTAATGCCAACGCCCAAGAGCTGATGCTGGAACAAGGAGCGTGAGACTGGAGAAGCACAAGCAGCATCTCCCCTCTTCTCCAAGTACTTTACAGCCTTTTGCAGCCCAGACACATCCCGAGCCAGACTCATTTTCTGTGTAGCTCTCAGGGGGTTTTCTCTTCCATGAATTCACCCAGCAGTCTCTCAGGGCTGCACTAGTGATCAATGTTTTCTACACAGCCAGTCACACCAAGGAAAAAGAGAATCAATATTCACTTTGGTCATGGCCTCTCCAACACTTGGCCATCCCTTTATGTGTCCTTATGTTAACAACCACATGTGAGGGATAGGAATGAGATCAGCAGCTGCCAGCAGGGCCCTGTGACACAGAAATTTCCAAATAATATTTCTTATGTGTCTCTTAAGGACACAGATTGCAGACAACACTCCTGTCTTGTTTTTGCACCTTTTTCTGTGCATACAATGTATTTGGCAAATACACATTAAATATAAGGAAAAAAAATCTCAAAAATGAAACCAAAAAGCAAAATCGATGTGAAAAGAGTGCTGCTGAGATTTTGTTCCATGTACATATATGTATGTTTGTGTTTAGTAATATACAGAAATTACAGCTGCAACTTAAGCCTTCTAAGACTTTATGCCAGTTTTTCCCTCTGCAAAATAAAATCCCCAGTGGAGGAAGCATGACACAAAAGAACTAAAAATTGTAATGACAAGATGGTCAGTATCACTGACATTTTTTCTTTCATATTTTAATGTGACAGAATTAGCTAAACACCTTTCATACAAGAATTAAGCGGAATTGAATTCAATTGAGTTCCTGAGTGAAAGAATGAATTATTTTCTTCATTTCCCCTAGGAAATAAAGGTCTCTGCATTACTTGTACGTGCCATCAAATTAAAACGGTGTGAAGAAGTACAAGTTACTCAGCAGTGAAATGCTGTGGAGTAAATGGGCGGTGACTTTTAAAAATCCTCATCTGAGCAGCCAAGGAGAAGATTCCTTCATGATACACGTAAGTGACATAATCCTGGGAACACCCTTTCCGCAGGTGTGGGCCTTCTTTTCAGACTCCCCGAGAGAAATCTGCACGTTGTTTGTCAACATGACTGTAGATTTATGTCTTTGTTTTCCTAGAAATATGAAACTTTGTACATGCACTCATTTCAGTCTAGAATTAAACAACTACAATCAAGTCGCACACCAGTCCTTGTAAGCTTGCCACAGACTTTTAAGTTCTTCCCCCAAGTTCATATTTTCTAGCTGAATTGAAGTATGTCTTCTGCAATTAAAAAAAAAAAAAAAGATAAATCAGGTATTGACTTAAAGACATCAGACATTAGAAAACTGTCAGACAGAACCTGATTCCTGGTCCGAGTTGTCTCGTGGTTTTCATCATGTGGTTCATCGGTCCCTGGGCATCTGTGAACTACCCCTAATGTGATCATGAAATGTGATTGAGGAAATAAAGTTCTTGGTTTCTACATAGCAATTGACCTGTGCAAAATGCCCTTGAAAACCTGTATTTCCATTGAAAGAAGTTGAAGAATCTATAAATTTAAAAAATTACTTACCTAGTGTCTAAAAGTACTAGCACTATACCCTTCAGAGGACAATGCCAGCAGTGCCATATTCTACAATTATAAAGTAATGTGTCAGAAGGGGATACTATTCCTATCCCAACCTCTCATGAAGCTTGCCTATGCCCTGAAGCACAAGTTTATTTCACTTACTTTTTGAGACAACTTTTATTCCACCCTGTAACTCAGGGTGGCTTGTTGGAAAACACCAGGTTAGTGGTCAGTTTTCTAAACCCTAGTACAGTATCTGTCATCCCCTTCTGCAGCACTATTCTTCAATAAATTACATAAATCTATTGTATCATATGTACAGCAGTTACTGTATGTCAAAAGAAGAAAAAACTTTCCCAATTCTCATACTAATGTCTAAGTCTTACCTGAAGAGGCAAAGATGGGATGTGCCATGCTGGAAAGTGCCTCCACAGTCACTGGGGAGAAGATGCTGAGTTGTGAGATGGTTTCACTTCCACTTTAGTGAAACTGTTTATGAGGCACTTGCATGGAGACCTCAGCAACTTCCCTACTCCCTCTGTGGCTGAAGGCTGGTGACTTTTCATCTTGTACTGGCATGCTTTCACTGTTGTGTGTTGGACACCTTATCCTCCTCCTGTCCTTAGTCTTGATGACATTTGTGGGCATGCTGATGAGGGAGGCACAAGCCCAGACCTCGCCTTTGGGGAGGGAAAAAAAATTAGAAGTGAAATAGATTTTGAAGTAGGAAGCACTTTTCCCATGTTGAAGAGTTACAACAGTTGCAAAATGAGAAGGCATATTTTAGTGATTAGTTGCAGTTAATCCTAACAATGCTTTAGGCTTGGTAATAAGTCAAACACAATATCCTTTCCTCCTTGGAGAAGGGAGATGTGGGGTTTCAGAGTGGAAGAACAAAAGCATTGCAAATGAGGTATTTGCAATAATTCCTCCACAGTGGCTATGCACACTACATACCATTTTTCCCTAAACCAGAAATCTGCCTTGAATAAAAGGAAGAAAATGACATTAGGAGAGAGAAGTCATATCTACAAACTGCATGTAAATCAGAAGTTCATTAGGGGAGTATGCAGAGAAGCTTTTGGAAGGTAATTTTACTACTAACTAGTTTTCACAAGAATTAAGTAAGGCTTCCAAAAACATCATTGCTCTAAGTAATTCAAATTATCTACTTCACTTGATACTATCTCTTCTCATGGAGATCACAAAGCACTTAAATTTTTATTCTCTTTGTTACAGAAATCCCCAAGGAAGGTTTCAATCCATTTGCAAGCACTGCTGTGAAAAGGAGAGAAAAGATACCAGAAGTTTTCAAAACCACCTCCAGCACATCTAGTGTTAAATGCTTTTCGCAGTATTGCCTCTGTATCATAAAGTTCTTTGTTCAGAACTTACCACTGAGTCATGCAAAAAAACCCCACTCTGGACCAAAACTCAGTCTTGCAAGAGTTCAGCCAAGAAACAATATTTCCTGGCACTTTGTCCCCTTCTTTTTTTATGGCACTTAAATAAAAAAGATTCTAAGTGCTCTGCTGTTTCAAAGTGTAAATGTGCTCCTATTACTCAGAAAATGAATTTTAAAACTAAATGTTGGTGGTTTATAGATGAGATTGTTGATGATGCTTCAAGTGTCAGGCAAGCTCCACCTTGCAGGTGGCCACAGATGGCCCAGCCCTCATTCAGAGGTGTGCATATGCACCTCAGACATCTCCTGTTTTGTAGCAGTCCAAAGTCTCGCTTTTATTTAGGCAAATCCTGCCTCTGCCACACATAGGTGACAAGGACCTTTAAGGAAGGTATTGCTTAGTTTCTGGCCCTTTTCATAATAAGTGAGACCCAGATTGTGCAGTGTACTTTGTAGAGACTCAAAAGTACTGTGACATCTTATCCCTCTCACAGTCCAGAGTAGTATTTTATTCTGGCTTGCCATGGAGCTACACCAGACTGCTGCTTGCATCATTTTCCAGCAAGGTCGCTCCTCAGGGAAGCTGAAAGGGTTATGGATCAAGGCAGGTAGAAGCTGGCCCAGCTTCAATCGAAACCACTTCTTGTTACAGTTTGGTACAGACATACAAGGGGTTTCACTGCATTCTGCTTTGTGTGCTGATGTTAGAACCACTGCAAACAGAAAAAAAAGAAGATGCAGAGGAGGAAGCCTATGTGGATTAAAAAGGCCAAAGAATGAATCTTCCTATAAGCCCCCTTACAAGCACTGCTGCCTGCTGTGCTTTGAAACCCATAGGTGAAAATCCAGGTATTCTGTGGACCAGAAGAGCTTTGCTTTCAGCTTCGGTGTACTTAGGCTTCCAGGTGAGGTCTCCATTTTGCTGTCTTACAGGTCCTGCAGCTTGTACCTGCCTGCACAGTTCCTGCAGGTCACAGCAGCTGCATCCTGAGCAGAGCAGAAGAAAAGCGGTAGCAGAGAAGTTGACAGAAAGTGGTCTAGTGGAAGCTGAACCCGCCCATGGCAGGGGGAGGGGAACCCGATGTTCTTAAAGGTCCCTTCCAACCCAAGACATTCTGTCATTCCATGAAAATACACCACTGTAGTAAAGTAGGCAATGTCTGTATTACTGTGTTTGGCTGTTCCTCTCCCAGTTGCATCCTGCTGCCTGCATGAACGCGTGGCTAAATAAAGACTAGTTGTGAAACTGATCAACAGAAGACCAGTAGAAAAGGTGACATAATTGGGGTTTCTTGGTGGTCTACCTTCAATGCAGCTGGCATTTATCTGGGAGAGAAAGTTGCTCACCAGCTACCTGGGAGCTGGTGCGTGAAGGAGTCTCTCAACACAAAGCACAGCCGCAAGAAAGAGCCAGAGCTTCTAAAAATGATGGCGTTGTATTAATTACTGAGGGAATTATGGAGCTAGAGGGACAAATACACAAATATCTTAAGATACGGCATCTATGACCTCTCACAGAAATAGTGTTGCATTCAGAGAGAAAGCAAAACGTTTTTAGTGTTCCTCCAGCATTGCCTCTTGCATTTACTCTAGCACACTATATTTGGTATGGTTGTTTCTGTAGGAGAGCTACTTTCTAACAACTGTCGTCATGTAGAAGCAGCAAACCTCCTGAGAGTTTAAGGCAGCTTTTATTTAGACCCACACTTTGTTGTGATACCAAGTTTAGCCTCAGTCATGCTGTATACTGAAATGCCAGTGTCTGTGGCTGCTCACAAGCTAAAGGTCTGTATATCCTTTGTTTCACTGTATGTCACAGTATCACTGCCCATATAAAATTCTGCTCTTGTTAATCCAGACCTTTAACTGTAGCTCAGATATCTGGAGATGGAGAGCGAGAGTGGTGGCAAAGACAGCATGCAGTGCACACTGATTGGGACAAGCAACAACTGTGTAGTTGTCAGCACAGAGAAAGGGAAGCTCATATCGCAGCAGCGATATTTGGGATAGAAGGCTGGAAGATCAATTTAATTTCTTTGATGTGCCATACCTTGCTTGTAAAGGTTCAATGCTATTTCTGGCTGCCACATTGATTTCCATTACCATGGATCCCCTTTTTTAGGTGAAAACTTTCTCTGAAAGGAGTTTCCTAAATGTTTTTTAGCTTGGGATGATGTTATATTTTAAATTACAGCACAAATACACTCACACACATATTTGCCAACTCATACTATCTGTAGGAGATCTATGTATGGTACTGTGCAATTTTAGTTTTCCATAACAGCAGATTTTAAATTATGGATTTAAATTTAAAAAAAAAAAAAAAAACAAAAAAACAAAAAAAAAAAACAAAAAACCAAACCCAAACCCAAACCAAAAACATAAATCATCCAATATGCAAATACAACATCCTGTCCTATTTATTCCTTTTCCATTCATCCGGAGATTAGGAGATACTAAATGACACAAGACCTTTGAGTCTGCCCCCTCTGAAACTCTGACAGCTCAGAACATGGTGCATTCTCCATTATTGTTCCAGAATAGCAGCTTGCACACTCCAGAACTATTTAAGAAATACTGATTTAATCGTACTCCCCCACATCTTTGCAACTGCCATCTTTTACTGAGTGTTAATATGCTGAGTGGGACAATGGTGGTGCTTTGCTGCTGTAAAGAAAAATCTTTCTCCTCGTAAATTCCAGGAATGGCTTCTTTCTGCTGTTTTAGCTGTTTCATGTAACAAATAATCTTTGCAATATGAGAATTTGGCTCATCATGCAGATTTGTGTCCTTTATAAGTGGAAAGTAATAGCAGACAGTTTCCCCTCTGTGTCAGTGCTTTTATTCCAGTTAAAGCTGATAAAATATTTCTCGAAGAGAAAAGTACAAATCAGCCAGCATAAGAAACCATGCCATTGCTGATGAGCACAAGTTTGGAGGTGATATTCTGGTGCAGTGCAGTCCCATCCCTGTACAAAGCCATCCTCATGCAAAGCTAAAGTGGCACAGCCTAGGCAGGGGCTCTCCTGAGACCCTGACCATCATACAGGCATGTAGGACCCTCCTCTGCCTCCACTGTAGGGACAGAGAGAGGTAATGGCTCATCCAGAGCAACACAACACATCTCAGCAATAAACCTTTCAGTGATGGTTGGGTCAGGTCTGCGAGTCTGTGTCAGTGTTGTATGTCAGAGCAAGTCTGAAGGAGGAGTCTGCTGTAATGGGGCTGGGATGGTTTCAAAACTGACCATGAAATCTCCCTTTCATGAAAACAAACGAGCAAGTGTGCGTACACCCATGTGGACATACTCACACATGCATTTTTTAGGTCTTGCAGAAGATCAGTCAGCACTTGGGGTTTGGCTGGTGGGGCTTGATAGGACACCAGTGAAAGTTCTTATCGCTGAGGTGAAGACCATGCATGATGCTAGCACTGGAAGAGCTTTTTAGAGAAGCCTTAGGGTTCCTAGAATAGCACACTTTCTCTAACATAGCTACAAGCAACACATCAAGCTCCAAAGAGCTTCTTTTTTTAGGCTTGGATCTGAGGAGGTGGAGGGGTACAAGCAGTGGAAGGCTGACAGTGACAAGCAGCAGGCATTCGTTTGAATGAAAATAATAAATCTACTAAACTCTTAAAGACTTAAAGCATAAATTCTTGGGAATCTCATCAGTTTTCCTAAATACAATAATGTCAGGATTCTGATGTCTTTAGGAACAAAGAAACAGCGTAATGATTAAGATTACAACATGGAATTTGGCAACATTATAATTGCAATAAATACATCCTTTTCTGGAAATACATGAAACAAATGCCTTCTTTTTTTTTTTTTTCTTTTTACTTCTTTTCTGGGCTGAAGCACCACAGTTGCTCCTACATAATCATATACACCAGCAACACGATAGCATGAGAGGCCCTGACAGTGTAAAAACGCCACTGTATTCTGCAGTAATTGCATTGTAATTTTAAGAAATGTCCTGAAGTCTTAGCATCTCATATCATACTTATTGTTCCGTATATTCACAGATATTTAATGCCCCTAGTCTGGTTTTTGGCAGGGGTTATCTGAGTGGTTGTTTTTCACTGCTTCCTGAAGGCTTCACCGACCTTCATGGTCAGTCTGGTGAGTTCAGTCCAGCATGTCCAAATTCCTCTATGGGAATAAGGGAAAGTTGTTGTGGTAAGACTCAGACTTTTTATTTTCTTAGGCATTATGTGCTTTCCTACCCTCTAGACAGCTCAGATCTCTCATGTACAGCTCTGGTCTTCCCTACTGCCTTGGTCATGTGCAGAAAGTACAATGCAATTACTTCTTCCATGTGGAGAAGATGCAGAAAGTCAGCAGTGATAAATAGATCCCTGCAGGGCAGAAAGACCCATCCTCTGCAAAATAACAAATGCTGTAGCAAAAGAAAAAGAAAAAAAAAAAAACCAAAACCTTGGAAAAACACAGCTTACAACAGAAGAGCCCACAGCCCTGAGTGAGCTGAAGTTGAAAGTTCATATAGTTTTGAATCATTGCTTCAGGCTCTCTTCAGAGTGAAAGGGAACTCAACTTACACATTGGTTATATATTTAATCCTGCTTTAGCAGCTGCAATCAAGTCAAAAGTTTTTACTGTTTGGGAGGGGTTTGAGTAAAAGCTTATCCTGCATGTGGGGAGAAAGAGCTTTCTTCAATTCAACAGACCTGAAATAATTAGTACTGCAGTGTGAGCTCCATTTTGTTCAGATGCAGTGTAGGACAAAACTTCTTTCCTAGTCCAGAACTGCTGTTCTGGATATTCTTCACAGAGGTGTGAGCACTGACATTTCTGAAGCAAGCACTGGCATTATCAATCACAGCAGCACCCGAGCAAGTGATCTGATTTTAAAAATGATGAAATGAAAGCTGTTGGTGGTTTTTCACCTCTGAACATCAGACAGTGTGCTCACAGCCTTCTCTGGATGGAGGCATTTGATATTAGCCACCGTTTTGAAATTTTTCCCCTTACTATGTTATGAATGTGGGTGTAAAAACCTGAGTACCACTGTGGTTTGCAGTAAGCAGCACTCAACACTGCTGCGTCATGATCATATTAGTTACAAACACAGGTAATGACCTATCTTAGATGTCATTGCATTCATCGTTATGATTTCTTTTCCGACTGATGAAATCAGGATATTTGGGGATCTTTCTAATGGAAACAGTGGCATTTGGATATGTATAAAATTCTAGATATTTCAAAACAGTTTTCTGTAGATTTCTAAACTTTCCCCTCCTCCCCAAGCCCAATTTTGCCAGTTATGGATCTGTGATGTATGAACATCATTCACTATGTGGCAGAGCACAGCTTGGAAAACCTTGCCCACCTTGCAGATATGGCGATGTTCACTTTTGCAGCCTACCAAGAAGCCTGAATAGATACTACAAATTTAAGTTCCCACTTTACATTCCACATTGGGCTGGTTTAAATGTAAACCAGCAGGAGAAACAAACTCAACACAAAAGAGATTGCAAGTCAGAGCTACAATTTAATAACAATATTACAATAAATGCAATGGCACAAAGATAAAATGGTTTTAACCCACAAAACCCAGAAGTATGACCCAGCACTCTGGGTTACAAACCCTACATGGCTCCCCGAAGCCCAAAGTAAAAGGAAGTGAGAAACCTGTTGGTGCAGATGACAGTCCCAGTCTGGTCAAGAGTGGTGGTCACAGTCTGGTTGAAAGTGGTGGTCTCCTTCTGTCAAGGTCTTGCTCCTCCTCTTGATCTTGAGTGGTTCCCCAAGGTCTTCAAACCCCAAGATTATGTACCTTCAGGTCAAAGTGCGAGCATCCAGTACCTCCCCCAGGGTGGGGAGTCACAAAATAGGTCATCTGACTCTGTGAGTCAGGGGGTATTTTGGAACCATTGCCGGCCCATTAGCAGTCACGCCCCCTCAGGCTGGGTGTGAAGGTGCCAACGACTCCCTGGAGGAGAATTATCACAGCTCTTATCTCACAGGTGTCTTTAACACCCAGCTCATACCCTGAGGAGTCGGGTATGCCCTGGGCTGCTGAAAATGGTCCATTGTTCTTGGGAAATGAATAGAGGAGGCAGAATACATAGCTTTGGTCTCCCCCACACCGTGATAAACTGGTCCTATCTACTGAACTAGGACACACATGCACTGGTGTATTTTACAAGCAGTAGCACATGCTTTGCCCTCAGCAAAGCCTGGGCAGGGTGATAGCAGCCTTGCTCTGACAGAGCAGCATCTGCAGCTGCAGATGGTTTTAGAAAAATAAGATGGTACCACAAAAATACTCTGCGAGTGTAGCCACCTCTTCCCAGGTGACCTGCACGTCAGAAATGTCTTTATTTCTGAAGAAGCTGACAAATGCATTTGAAATATATACAGATATTTTTCAGGCTGTTTAAGCCATGAAGGGGAACTTCTGTGGGCTGCAGAATAAGTGGGTGCAGTTCCAAAAACCTCTACCCTCTTCTAATAGTCTGATGCCTAATAACAATGAGTTTATTAGCCTTTCCACCTATAAGGCATAAGCATCTGTTTCCATCCATCATGGACAAACTGAATTGCCTCCTAGACTGCTGACCTCTCCCTGTCAAAAGTCATTGGCAGCAGCTCAGCAGGATCAAAGTATGGTATGGGGCTTGCAGAAAGTGCACCTGCCACACACCCACACATCCTCACCCAGACAAGCTGCATTGCATAAACCTCAATTCTTCAGGAATCTAGCCCCAAAAATTATTTTATTTTTGCACTCTTTATAGTCTGCACTTTATTCAGCTGTGCTTCAATCACTCTTTGCCAGCCTTTCTTGCTCTTGTGAGGCTGGAGAAGTCATAAATATGGCAGCTCCCTTTGAGTGTTAATGCTGGATGCTGTCCATGACTGCTGAGCTGCAATATGTGAGTCAGCGATACCACAAAGTGAGAGTTTATATTCCTTCCTTATTGCATATTTTTAGGGTGTAAATCCACAGAGCAAAAAAAAAATTTATAGGAGAGTGAGTGGTCATGGGGAAAGTAATCTCCATATAAATCAGTGGCACATAACCTCTTTCTGCCTGGGACTCCTTCTGTTGGGAAGTTTCCCACCAGGCTGAACAAAACCTTCAACCACGGGTGTTCTTTTCTTGTGCCTCACTTAAGGGCAAGGGGGTCACTGACATTGTTTATCCATTATTCATTTAAGAATGGCTCCAGGAAGCAACTTAATGACATGTATTTTTCACTTACATGAATTACAATAAACTTGCTGCTTCTTCAAGTCTGCCTTCACTGGAAAAATTTTCAAAATTGCTTGCTGGCCAGCACAACTTAAACTGTTTGGGGGCTGCAGCAAAGATCTGGCTACAGACAGCGTGAGGTAAGTGATCAGTTTTACCAATGTGGCTTCAGACTGTGGCACTAACTACACTTACTAAAACCTGAATTATTAAGACTACATAACCCAGAAGTATCTGGGCTTTGTCGAAATACACAATATCTATCTCCCTTGCACTGAAAATACTTCTATTTCACAAATTGCCCATTCTCCCTTGAAAGGATTGACTTTCAGTGGGAGATTTGAGGGTTTTTTGCTTTGCTTTCCTAGCCTTCTCTAAAGCGGGTATTTTAAGTCAATATATCACTAACAAGCCCAGATGAGATTTCAGTGCAGCCTTTACTGTCAGAATCAAAATTACATGAAGTACTATGCTTTGAGACAGTGATATGTGTGCAGCCAAGAGGATGTAGATTCTGATCTGGCTGGGTGAAATGTTCCTGGTTAAATCCCATCACGTGTGAGGCTTTGTGCAACAAACAATTCTGCACTAATAAAACTGAGGGGCTGGAAAGAGGAAAACATTTCTTTCTGGATCTAATAGGAAGGACATGAATAAATCACAGCTGAAAACATGGAGCAGAAAAGCTTGGTTGATCCTCAAGAGACAGAGATGGCAGATCCTTTGTTGAAGGAAGGCAGCTGAGAAGGAGATGCTACACAGAAGTGAACATCCATCTCTGCCCCCAAGACCTCCTGGCCCTGACCTGAGCAGTATCTGGGTCACTGGATGTGGCAGATTAAAAGTGATCCAGTCGGCACAAAGAAACATTTTCTGAAGACTAGTGAGATTTGCTGAATTTCAGCTGGAGTCAGATGCACATGCTTCACTCCTTAAGACAGTCTCCAAAAATAGTAGAAGCAAGGTGGGTTGTTAAAGCACACGTTGAAGTCCTTGTGTGAAAACACTTCCCTTGGCGTGGGAGGCATTCCTACTTCAAGATAAGGTACTGGCCAGATAAGAGTAGCAGAGACCATTCCTAGGGGGCCATAGTCAGTCGGATGTGCTCAGTCTGTGTCCCAGGAGCACCAGAACACCTCACTTTTCCTGAAAGTCCTGTCTCCTCTCCCTGCTGGGCTTCTGGCATGAGGAGGCAGGGGCTGTGATCTGCAATGTACCAGAGATGAGGGCACAGGGAAGAGGACAAAGAAGGCAATGAAAACTAGTTTCTTCTCAGCCTTTACCAGGACATTGTGCTTCTGAAACTTGATCTAAGGCTCCCTGTGAAATCAGGAGGCATGTGGTCATATGACAAGGCAGTAGGTCCATCCCAACAGAGGGAGAGAGACTCCTCAGAAGCAGAAATTGGCTGTATTTCCCTTCAGTGCTCTCCTATCTTCTTAGGTGGGCTGTGGTCTCATCTCAGGCCACCCCTGGAGTGGGTTTGACTTCCAGGTTCCCCACAGCTTTGGGGAACAGTAAGAGGTAACTGGAACTGTTCACTGACCTCTGCAAAGAGACTGCTTGGTCACCTTTTCTTTCCAGGGCCAGCCAGAGAGTATATTCAGTACTCTGTTGGCAAGGTTGCAAACCCTGGTTTACACCAGCTCATGAAGATCTCTCTGTGCACTGGAGTCACTAGCTTGTTCACACCTCCATGTCCTCTACCTGCCCAGAATGCCTGATTCCCAGGCTGGAGTTTCTGGCTGGCCAAGCAACCCAGCAAAGGACCCTGCCCTGTCTGCTGTGAAACCCCACTGGAAGGAAGTGCCTGTCTCCCCACCTGTCCCCCACCCCACAGTCAAACCAAGTTTATACCTCAGGGTTAAAGGTAGGTGCTCAAAGTTATAGTACCATGCAAGTCTCCCTTGAGCTCTGAGTGGGAAGGATGCCTGAGAGCACATGTCACCTTTCCATCATCCCAGAATTAGTTTCTGTGCAAAAGAGTTGTGTACTTGCAGACAGTGGAGGGTATCATGTCCCTACTTGTCTTGCCTCCCAGAAGCTAAAATTCTCACATAAAGTCCAGATGAAGATGATTTTGGTGGGATACTCAATAAAAAGCATACTGAATGGTGAGACAACAAATAATTTATGTCTCTGAGAAATTATTGCATGGGATCCTTAGTGCTAAGTCCAGATTGTCTTCCATCCAATGAACCCTTATCTTGCCTCTATGAAACATTTAACTATAATTTAGACTTTACAAATTTGCTTTAGTTGATTCTTACTTCAGCTGACACTATGGTAGAGAATTGCCTTACTAGCTCTCTTGGGGCATTTCTGGTGGCTCTTCAGGTTGCTACATCACCCTCCACGCAGATCCTCTCAGAACTGGTAGCTGAGACCCACCTCCCATGTCCTTTCTAGGCTGGACTGAAGGATGGAGACCAAGGGATTACACTGACCACTGTGACAAAGGCAGCAGGCACCCCTCATCCTCACACAACCACTGCTCAGGTTCAGATCTGCAGTGAGTTCTTCTCTCCCTATGCAGTCATGCAGCTTACAGGCAGCACAACATGGATCACAAACTGTCAGAAAACTTCCCTCCATTTTCTCCGTGGCAGACAGATGTGTAGGTGGGGCTTTTTTTGGTCTCAGAAGCCTGCAGCTTGATGATTCACCAGCACAAAGTTTCATGACTTGTGCCCTCCAATGCAGTTCCGTCTTCTGGCTGATTGTGGTGCCCAGTTGGAAAGCTGAGGAGGAAACCTGCACAGAGAGGGTGTGCTGGAGCCAAAGGACTCTTGCAGTGAAGAAAGCAGCCTGTGTCTTGAGCATCATCCACTTCTAATACGGTCAGGCATCCCCTTGGAGAGTCTGTGCCTCCCACAGCTACATGTTAGGCAATGCATTCCTGTGGCATATGAAAATATAGGAGGGTGAGACCCTTTCCAGGCTCTATTGGAAGCTGTTTGTCAGTGTCTTCCCATCCTGGCCACGGACGCAATCAAAGATTGAGCTCTTTCCCAGAATATGGGCTGTGCTTTGGTGTGTCACGGTCTCCTGCTGTGGCCTAAATGGAGGTACATCTCCAGCTATGGCCCCATGCAGGTCATCCTGCTCTGCCACAAGCAGGCATTCATATAGCCAAAGCAGGGAATAGCAGCAGCACACCAGTGTTAGCCCTCTCCAAAAAGGGCAGGTCCTCCCAGAGAGAAGGTAGTCTGCAATGCACCATAAGTGGGAATTTGAAGCACACAGTGTGGATAACATAACATCAACTACAGACTACTGAAGAGCAAAGAGCAACATTATTTCTCATACATGCAAGGCTAATACTTTCTACCTCATTTATTACCTATGCTTAATTTACATTCTTTTTCATTTGGCTGTGAAAACACTGGCATAAAGGGAATGTAAATGCCATTTAAATACCTACATTTATTTTCATTCTTCCCCTTTCAGCGAAAGTTTTGGTGGCAGACAAACTTCTGATGGACAGCTTGCATTCACATCTGTGGGTTTTTTGGTCTGCTATAAAATAAATTAGTTCATAGCCAGATATTGCCTTAATTGTTTACATACTAACTTAGGACAGATAATGTATAGTCTTGGTGTTATTTAGCAATTTATACTTGAAATTTTCCTGAGTTGTTTGTAGACAAAACATCACATTGCGAGGTGTTTTTTTCCCCCACCCTATAATATTTTACTTTGATTAAAGCTGTACTGAGGTAAAATTGCACATCTCATGCAAAAAGCAATTTACCTTGGTTCTTATTGAAGTTAACCATACTTATTTGTCCTAGCATAATGTATTTTTCTAGCTGCATTCTAACTGCAGTGCTTTATCATATGAACCAAGTTAGATTTAATCAAATTCAGTTTGTGTTGTGAATTTTAAGACATTTGTTCAATTAGTTGGAATAAAAGCAAGACATTTGGAAGGAAGATTAAAGCTAAAAAATGCTGTTGCTCAGCTGGGCATACAGCTCTCCTTGTGCACCTTTCTCATCCCCAAATATTTCTCATGCTTGAAAAGGTTCCCCAATCATTTTTTTCTCTTGCTGTTTCTCAGGTTGCTGGTGATGCTCATGGAATGCGGAAGGTAAGTCATTTTATCAGGTTCCAACACCCAAGGGTAAAACCTAACTGTTTTTCCTCCTTTTGTGTCTGTCATGAGCCTCTTCTGGGCTCTGGTGGATAGGACCCCATTCAGAATTTTGAATGTGTTGGAGTCCACTAGGAAGCCCCAGTGCTGCTACCCAGTTCCTCTTTAGTCTTTCCAGTGCCCCTTGACTGCTTTCGTATTACTCTCCTTGTTGCCACCTCGTGGAAAAATTGCCATCACTCACTTGTGTTGGCCCTTCAGACTTGGGTGTGCAGCTCAGGGACACCAGCGCAGGGGCTGAGGGACACCAGCCGCCAGCCCCTAATCACCCCTTCCAGCAAGCAAACTACTTTCTCCTCTCACCCTTGCTATTATTTCCACCTCAAATGGATTTTCTGCACACGTACAAAGTATTTTTGGGCTATCAGGATGTTTTTACTGTTTGCCCTGCATACTAAATACAACATCCATTAATTATTAGCATATCACCTTTATTAAGAAATTTTGATGCATGTTGTTACTGTCTTGTTTTCCTCATCTGGGAATTCTTACCTGACTTGGCTTAGACTCACCAGCCTGAATGACTTGAAAAAGTCATTGTAAAAAAACTGAGAGAAATAAAAATGTCTTAGTGCAGTCAGAGTCCACTCTCTCAACTGAAAATTGTGGTGCTTTTATATTTTGAGACAGTTTCTCAGACAGCCAGACAAGGTGACATTAAACAAATCATGCTAATTACAACACAATTTATGTAGAGAGGTTTTACTGGCCTGCTAATACTTGGCAGGAGCTGTCAAGTACTAATGTTTCAAAAAAGAGCATTTCCAGTACTAACTTTTTTGGTTCTTAGGGAAATTGAATGATGGAGCCTGTTGAGCTCCCTTGTTTGTGCCAAGGGAAGCAGACCTCAGCCCAAGAGCAGGAGCATGACCTGAGTCCAGTCCGTGGCTTTCAGACAGTTGCACAGGCTGTGCTGTAGCCTGAGGCAGATCACTCCTTAATGTACCCCACGCCAAAGAAAATCAGCAAGAATTTCTGCGATCCCTGGAGGCTTTGCATCTGTCTGGCTTTCATTATCCCACACCAGGCATCCTGCTGTGTGTGTGTCATGCCCAGAGGTGCAGACAAGACCATTCCATTCTGATGTGGAGACATTTTGCATGGTTGATGGTATGCTGTACAACCAAGGGGAAGATCACATGCTCTGTGCATTAGTTGCCTTATTAACAGAATAAGGATTAAACACTTACCTATAAAACTTGCCAACAGAGCAACAAAATTTGTTTCCCAGGAGCTTGTAAAATTCTTTAAGCTTAAACCTGAAAGAAATGTACAGCTTTGCCTTCTATTCACTTACTTTAAGACAGTGCTCATGTCAGTGCTGCTTCCCATCATCCAACCCCAGCTAATGGTTACCTTCACCTTCACAGAACCAACACAAGAGTATAAGCACCTACATTGGTGCTTACACCATGGCTTAAACATTGGAGCTTACAAGAAGCCACTCTAGTCCTGGGAAGCGTTCAGGTGCATCATGCTGATTTTGCTGCAGGGACAACAGAGCAAAGATCTGGGTTAGTCCCCTGACTCAAGGAAGAGTGAGATGGCAATGAGAAGGGTCCTCAAGACCCTGTGGCTCAGAGCTAAATGAACTCAGACCCATCATCTGCTTCTCTGAGGCAGCTGGAAAGAAAGGCCAATCAGATAACCCTCTCTCTCTGGAACAGTAGAAATATGCTAGCAAGCTTTTCCTGATGTGCTCAAAGGAAGATGGTGTGAATAAATGTGATTTGGAGATTTTCAAATAGTCTGGTGGGTGGGATGTCTTGATCTGGAGGTAGGTTCAGATCCTCCTCCAAAGCAACTCTCTGAATTGGGCTCCCCACACCCAGCTAAGTTGTTCTCATTCTCCGACAGTCATTTGTGTAGCCCATGCCTGGCTTTGGTATCACTTGGAAATGTCTGTAAGCATGGGCACACCTCTGCAGAGCTTAGACTTCTTTCTGGGCTTCTTATGTATTTCTCTGAGGTAGATTTGCAAGCAACTCTGCATCTATGCTTCAAGGGCTTTGTGCTGCCAGTGGGAGTTTATGGTCTCTGGTGAGTCCTGGATACTTGTGGAAATTGCCCAGGAAGTAAGCTGTATTTTTGAAAGGGTCATAAGGACTCTAAATAGTATATTTAGCATCAGCTGGAGACAGGAAGACCTTAATGGGCCTTGGTGGAGGTGGCACTTTTTGCATGAATAAAGGAAATGCAAACTCCTGCTAACCATAATAGCACCATTAAGTCCCGCAGTGCATGCACATCCAGTGAGTACTTGCAAAAGTTATGTAGAAGAGGCTTGCAGGGTATTACAAGGGATGACGCTTTTTGGTCTCACCAGCCACAGCAATTTCTGGAAACTGAAGGTGATCAATCAGCATCTCGACTCAGCAACCTCAGGGAGCTACACCTTAGTACCTGCCAACAGCCTCCTGTGGTGGTGACACACAGAGTTCACTCGCCTTTACAGCTGCACCCGATGGCAGATGTGACTGTCACTTGCTGTGTACACAGTTTCACACTTGACTCACAATTAGTCCAGTGCCACAAGCCAACACTGCTGGTGGTTACATGGAAATTCAGTAGGATTGGGACCTACAATCCCCTACAGAGCAGGGGAGAGAAACAGGCCAGAAGAGTTATTTCAAGCAGATGTTGGTGATAGCTGTTAGTAGAAACACTAAGTTATCAGAAAGAAATACACATATATATCTTTTCAGAATTAAAAAACAGCATCTGCACTTGAACAGGGTTTAGTGATTGCTGAATGGCTCCATAGGCAATAGAAGAGCTTTATGAACAGAAGGTTTTGCATGAAACATTGTTGTTTACACCTGAAACTGGTGTACAAATAAAGCCATCACTATTTACTGCCAAGTTTCCTCTGTTCTGAGCCAGAGCAGCCTGTGGAGCTGCTTGACAGCCCTTCCTGCAATTGTTCCTCACAGGTGTAGCTTTTATATGTGCTTGCCAATGGTTGTCCAGGTCAACTCACACACTGAGCCCCATTTAATCCAACAAAGCAACAGGTTAAAAAAAGCAGAGAAGGCATTATTCAGAAAGGGGAACTTTGGCCTTTGATGGAAAAAGGAGAACATGGAGTTAATTTTCTGCTTTGAATTGTCCTGCAGAGTTAAGTTTTTTCCAGTGAGTGTCCAGTGGAGCCCATGGACAGAGGACACCATGGACAGAAGTTTCCTTGTGCAGCTGTCTCCCTTGCTTTCCCTCTCATAGGCAGCAATCACAGCCCCACAGACTTCAACTGAATAAAAAATGAAGCCAAAATTGTAAAACACTATTAAATATTTGGTCTGAAATCCAACCATTTCCTTCCTTCCCTTTTCTGTTCCTTTAATCATCTTTAATAACCACCATCATTTGTTACTCCTGTATCTTTCTCCTTGCTAAAGTAGGTCATATGACGTTTCTTCACCTTGAGAAGATCAATTTTGGGAGTTGTGACCCTCTGGTACCTCTTGTTGCAGCTGCGCACTCCCGGTGATGGCAAACCCCAGCTGCTACAGAAGTGCCAGGGAGTCCTATGAACCTCAGCACCACAACTGTCCTCTGCCAAGTGTATGTTTGACTTGCTCTGGGTGATTGTGCCCCTGAAAGCCACCAGGAGCCTGGGGTGAGAAATCCACTGATGGAGGGGACATGAGATGCTGATCAAGGGACTAAAGCCCTGCTGGTTCTCACTGGGTGCTCGCAGTGACTGGGAGGAGCACAAGGAGGTGGTGAGGAGGGCAAGTCTGGCAAAGGAAATAAAGAGGGAAGATGGGGGCTGGAGTAACACCAGGAAGAAGGAGATGGAGAAGCAGAAAGGATTAGCAAGGTAAAGAGGTAGTGATGGCAGTAGAAAGCATTTTTTTACTGTGCTGCATAATCATAGTGCAGTGTTGTCACAGCTACACTTAAAAAAACCCACAAGTTAGATCTCAGAAAAGCTTAAAATTTACTGCTTAAAACAGTAAGTTTTACCCTTTTCCTTTTCACTTCTCATTGAGAAAAGAGGACTCTGGTCATGTCTTCAGGGTTTTTTTTCTGGAAATTAACATTTAAGAAAACAATTCTCACCAACCTGTGTGACTCAAAGAACTGGGGCACTGGGGAAACACCAGTTATCACAAACCTTACCACTACATGGCAAGCATCAGCAAGTGGGGGATTAGGTTTTCTCTGGACCTGCCCCTTTAAGTTCCTGGTAGCTTTGATCTAGCAGCACAGAACTGAGGTGGGAGGACAGATCACATACTCCTTCCTGGATACTTTCCTTTTGTAGTTTCAGGTGATGCTGTCATTTAATCTTGACAAGAAATGGGAACTGACGGTTTCTCTTTGTCTGGGGAGCATAGATACATTCCATGCAGGCATTCTCAGCCATCCTTAGATCTGAAGAGGCAAAGGGAACGTGGGTCCAGCCCCAGCTAACATGGATTCAGGGGGCATTTTCCAAGCAGAGGTTATGCTGGAGTTCACAGTCTGGTACTTGGGCACACACGCAGCAAGAAGCCACACCACATACCCATACCCCAGCTGTGAAGTACCACAAGGCACAGTGGTGCCTCCTTGGCAAGCTTTGTTTAGCACTCAGCAACTTCTGACTAACAGCCAGAGTCTTCAAATTGTATCTGGACAAACTTTCCAAATGGAAAAAGAGAATATTTCTTAGTGAAATGTGGACTGCATTCAAAGCCAAAAAAATAGTTTCCCATTCAGACACCAAGTGATAGTCATCCCCAGCCTTCAGATTCACAAATACAAACCCAGACCTCCACTTCTCTTTAGGCAAAGTGAAAGATAATTTGGACATTTACAGAAAATCAAGCTCATCTTAATCTTTCATCCAATGAGACATTTGATGTGTTCGAAAGTCTGTCTCATCTTTTAAAATCACCTGTGGCTCACTTTTAAAGTCTGAAATCATTACACCCATAATAAATCTCTTCATGGAAGTTCAGCTTCTTGAAATTAAATTAGAATAGGAAGTGGATGTATAGACAGATACACAAAATAAAACAGGCAGGCTGGCTTATGGTGATATAGACTGTATCTAAGGAAATACATTGGTGGTTCCCTTTATAAAAAACACCTTTCTACAACTATAACATGTATTAAATGACACTTTTTAATGCATTTTTTTTCTTCTCCAGTAAGAAAAAGTGATTTGCCTGGATATCTCACTTGCCTGAGCCAAACCCCAGGGTCTATATTGCCATCTGTGTCACTGTAAATATTTCTATTAGATCTCTTTCTGAGGATTCCAAGCTGACATGATCAAAAACAACAAATAAGACATGGCTTAAATTTACTTCCTTTCTTACATGTTTTATGTCTCCTGAAACATTTCTTACAAGCATGATGAGTTTGAACTGGAAGAAATAATATTTCAATTCATAAAGATATGCATGTATATATTAGCCCAATGCAAGATTTAGACTATAGATCTTTCCATTAAATGTAAACCACTCATTTTTCTATTTTGCATTTGCTTTTTCTTTAAGACTGCTATATTTTCTGAGATTTGATAGACCACCCAAAGCCACAGATGCTCACATCAACTCTCAAGCAAGTCTTCATGATTCCTTGGAATTCTACTTTTTCACAGGAAAAAATCCCAAACCAGTAGTTTTTGCCTACTATGTAAATCTATGTTTAAACTATTTATTACCCAAGAGGTTTACACAGTTAAAACTCTGCTAGATGTGAAGCAGCTCCTGATGACATCAGGTATCATTGTCTAAAGTCAGCTCTGTTCACCTTTTTCACCCCAGGAAAACAAAATAACTGCTTCAAGAAACACTACTGCACAGTTTGAAAGATATCCCATCAGATACAGTTAGCACAGACCTGGCAGAGGCCCTTTTTGGAACAGTCCTCTGTTTAGGAGCACACTTGGGCTTGTGCAGAGGCTCTCTGGGGCCCTGCATCACATCCTCCATCACTGAAATCTCCCTTCCCCTCTGCTCCACCTCCACTGGGTGACAGTGTTTGTCCTCTGTCTTCTTCTGCCTAGGCTGGCATTGAGCATCTTCTGAGAACTTTATGCAGACTGAGTTTCATCTGCGTTTTGACAGGGGATTTATGTCTGCTTCTACATGGCTTACTGGGTGCACCAGCTCTGGTTTCCCACTCAGCGTCTTCTCCTGCTTGACCATGGATGGCAAGAGAAGCCAGTCCGTAAGCCCTTTCCCTTTTCAGCAGTTTCCCATCGAAAGAAGCATTAACATGTCAGACTGCCAGACAAAACACCACAGAGATTCTCCCACATATTGCTTCTTTCTTCCTTTTTTCATGTCAAGAGCTAAAGAGGTGGGTGACAGATTTCCAGTGGGGGTGGAGGGGGCAGGAATTTATGCTGAGCACTGCTATTGTGACCTCTCTGTCTTTTACACTTCAGCGCAAAGGGGCACTGCAGTGAGGCACTAAAACCAACAGCCTGTCCACAAAGCCCCTGGATAATTAGTCATTAAAAAAAATAAAAAATAAAATAAAAAGAATTGCAATCTGCCAAGGGAGGCAAGAAGGCTTTAAAAGGATATACCTTTACAGCCATAAATTGCTAAAGGAAAAGAATTACAGGATAAGGTACAAAGGTCAATTAAACGAAAGGAAGGAAAGAGACACCTGAGTCTCCTTAAAGCCACCAGGGAGGCAGCTGTGCTCAGTGTGCTTGTTGCACATATATGTAGCAGGATAATTGCTTGGTTAGAAACTGAAATAGCAGCATGTGGGCATCATCCAAAGGAGCAAGTAGACACACAGAAAGCAAAATCACCAGTCCAGCCTTGGGCAAAGTTTCACTGCATGCAGAGTAGATCAACAATTTATTTCTGAAATTTACACTTTGTAAAGCATAAATAAGCAGAGAGGATCAGCGTGCACCCCAGCAATGCACATACCCTCTGACAGATACTGTGTTTGGCTGTATCTAATGAGTGCAGCCCCAGAAACGAGACTGCAGCCCTGAAGGAGCTGTGTGCTTTCACATTGTATTTTTTTTTAGAAAGCAGCTCAATTAATCTGAAGGTTAACTTAATTAAGTGAATCTCACCTCCTTATCAGACTCTTCTAGGCTTTTACACCCTACCAGGTACTGTGAAGTCATCCATTAGGCCTTACAACGTGCTAGGTAAATATGTGCTAGTTGTATTTCACAGAGAGTTCTGAAAAAAGAGTTAAGCTGAAAATTTTGAGCCTCTGGCCTTGGGAGTTGTGTAGGGCTGCAAAGGAAAATCTGGGTCAGGGGACCCAGCACCCATGGGACTGTGGGAGCTGGACAAAGGAGGAGAAGGTGACCAGTGACCAGAAAAGAGCCTTCTCTTGAAACACCAACGGGTGTTCACTAAGTTTGTGTGGTGCTCATTCAGGGTGGGCCACCAAGGCTCTTGGGGCTAGGACTGACTGGAGAAAAAGCACAGCCACCCCACCCCTGCAGCGGGACACCCCGGGGAGCCAAGGGCTCCAGGATACTGGGATAATAAGATAATTTCCTACCCGTTTTAGAGTCTTGCCTTCCTCTTAGAAAAAAGGAGAGCTTACACCAGCCACTGGATGTCACCCCCAGCAGGGCGGTCACAGAGCAAACATCCACGGGAACCTATGTGCAAACACGACTGGTGTCACCTATGTCACCTGCAGACAGCGAGCAAACCAAGACACAACAGCCCTGTGCTTCTCATGCACACCAATATGTTGGTGACAGTGCAACACGGAGGCAGTGCAGGGATGCATGCAAGTGAACACTGGAGACTGCGGGGAACTGCCTCTTATTCTCACATGATGGAGAAGGGAGTTTGTCTTCCCGTCTTACAGTCACATGCACTGCAGTAACAAAACCCTAAAAGAATGGGACACTGTCACAGAAAGAGAAAAATAAGTCTGAAAGAGGTTTTCAAGGCATCCTGCCTTGAATCTGTGTCCCAGTTACAGTCTTCCTTCCTGTCCTCACATTCCCAAGTTATAATTCCTTACCTCCACTTTTCCCATAAAAGAACAAAACAAATGTAATATTTATTGTTGCAAGGAGTGCAATGCCATAATCATGTTAAGAAAACAATTGACTCACTGCTGATGCAGATTCCTGAAAACTTAATTCTGAAAAGCTTCATCTGCTCATTGGGACACTTGTCTTGTTTATAATGTCACTTCTGTTACAAGTGTTTTTAAGGACAGATACTTCTGGGAATGAGAGAAGCCTGACAGTCTTGTGAACTTGGCATGCAAATTTGCCAGGCAGATTCAGCCTCTGCTCCCTGTGCTACCAGTGCTAATTAAAAACATGTGCATTAGCTTCATTTGAAGAAAGAAAAAAACGAGAGACACAAAGAGAGGAAGAAGGAAAGGAGGAAGCATGTGGACCTAGAGCAGCAGGGCAGCAGAGGTGAGAAGAGCTGTTTGTACATCACTACTGCTCTGTCCCTCTTTCTGTTAGCACTCCTCCAGTTCTGTACCTGCCTTGAAAATGTTTCTTGATGTTGCTTAATTACTGCAGTCACTGAAGTTTCAGAGACAAACACATCTCCCAGTAACCCTATATTCATCTTTTCCTATTCTTGGCATTTTCAAAAATGCACCACCTCCCATCCCACTCAAACCAGTCATATTAATCTTTTTCCATCTTACTTCAGGATTCCTCAGCAATTTTTACACCTATTTACATGAATCAAAGTAGTTGCTTTCAAAGCTGATTTTCCCCATTTGCTGCTGCTTTGGAGGCATCAGCCCCATGAGTAGGTTAGGATTTTCCCTTTCACCTGCTAGAACTGAGTCCACATTTTAAGGACACCTTCATGTTCATATCTACCTCACTTTAGACAAGCAAACATTTCTTTTGAAAAAAATCGTATTTGTGGCCCAACCTCCCCAAATTAGTCCTAGAGGAACAGCTACATTCACTCTATGCAGGAGATCAGTAGTTGATACCCTGTGGAAGTGAGAGTGTCTCTTCACTGCCTAACCTGGAGAAGTCTTGGGCACACATGGATTTGCAACTTTAAGAAGGCTCCTAAATCTTAGCTGGTTTTGAGGGACTTTAGATGATCTTCATTTCAGTGTCTCTGTCCTCAAATTAGATCACATGTATTCTGAGCAGCCTAACACAGCTAGCATAGCTCTGCATGGTGTTTCTCTAAACCAGGAGCCTTTAGCACGTGAGGTCACACTCAGCCAACAGCACGAAAGTGTCCTCTCTAAAACAGGAAGGACTTCTGTCATTGGCAAACCACCAGCAGCAAGAGATTACACTTAGACTGCAAATTATGAAAGCATGGCAAAAGCATATCCTCTTTCCCCCTTCTTGATCCTTTTATCATTTTTTTTCTTACATAAAAACAATAACTTGCCACCTTCCAGCAATATCTTCATTTATAGAAGGCTCAGAGTCCCCCTGAGTTTTGAGAGGTTGACTCTGCAGTAAAGAGCCACATGGGTTCATGCAGACCTCTCCTGGCTCATTGGGAAGGTCAGGAGGAGTGCTCAGGGTGGTGTACCAGCAGACTGGAGCTGAGCAGTACATGCTGAAGTAGTCCTGTAAACAGTCTTGTGAAGCAAAACAAAACAGCAGCAGAGCTGGACACACTTTGTTGAAAGAAGTGTTAAGTGGAAACCTTTACCAAGCAGTACAGGACTGCCAAATCCATAAACAATTTGAGTCTACCTTCCAGTCCATGGCTTGGAAAATGTATTCTGTGTAAAAAGCTACTCATGCTCCTAAGAGTCCATAGTTTAGCCTAAAAGTCAGTCTGAATAATTTGTACGCAGGCTAGGAGTGGGAGCAACAGAATGGAGCTGGGGGAAAAGTCAAGTAATCAAAACAAAATACACTTCAGAGTTATGTGGTGGTGGAGGCACTGGGTGCTATTAACAGTCACTGGGATTGATGCTGGGGCACTTTTAGAAAAGCCAGGAGATAATAAGAAGCTGCAGTAAGGACAAATCAGGTGGGAAAAATTTAATGCTGTCTCCACTGAGACTGTGGATGGAAAATTTGGAGAGAGTTGGTGAAAATACTAAAAGAGGCCAAGCAAACAAATTCCACTAGAATACCAGCAGAGTGTTTTTAAAGCATGTCCTTTAATAATCTAACATTTGCATTACCATAACATGTCATTGCATTATTCGGGTAAGCAAACAATTGTTGAGTTCCCAACTTCTGCTGCTGGAAAAAATTATGACCTGGGGGAAAGAATTTCTGTAGTAAATACCTCAGCATGAATAATAAGATGAGGTTATTTAAGCGACAGCTCCTTGAAAAATTAGCCTAACTTCCTAATAACTGTACTACATAGCTTAAAGAAATCTAATTTTATCTCTGCCTCCCACACAGTAAATCTCCCTATCACATTCTTTCCTTGCTTCATTGCTATTTCTTTGCTTAATAATCACCTACTTAAAAGATTGGGGATAGTGTTAATAATGGGCAAATTAGAGACACAGAAAAGCAATGTTTTCTGTGCGTTTAGAGGTACCCAGTATGACAGTCGTTAAACCAAAACTGAGGCTTGAGAACCAAGCACAGAATCCTGGGCAGGCTGCAGTGGAACAGGGCAAGGATTCTGGCTAACTTAGTGTTGAGCAGACAACATTAGTCAGCGTTGCAATGCTAAAATAGCTAACAACGGGAGCAGCTCTCCCCTTCAGCATTTTTCTCCCATAAACTAATTAAGCTATAATATTATGAGTGCTTCCTTTGAGGATGGGCTTTCCTCTTAGCATGTCTATGGGCAGGCTGGGCAAAGCTGAGTTATCACTGTGATGAAAAAATAGGCACTACATTTTGCCTCAGTCTCCTTTGTTATTTTTTTTAAGCTCTACACAAAGCCACTCACATGCCCAATGGCTCAATCTCACTTCCAATTAAGTCAATGATAAAATTCATATTGACTTAAATGGGAGCAGGTTTGCATCCCAAAGGCTAACAGTCAAGGCTTTTAACAGTCAGACTACTAATAGGGAAAGTAGAAAGAGTTAGAAAATGTCATCATCTTCTCTTTTCTTAGGAGCAGTAATTCAAAGTGAATAGAGTAGGCATGTTCGGTTTGAAATTATTTTCAGGGAGAAAAAATACATAGTGAGTCTATTTATAATGCAGTGATTCAGCTCTTCTTATAATACGTGTGGATGGATCTGTTTCAGAGAAGACAGCACATAAGAATTATTGATTCTCTCTTTAAATAGTTTGCAAGGCCTTTCTTAGCCCTTATTATATTCAGCCCTTACTGTATCACCTACCCCATGCAGCAGCGTACACTGCTAATAAAAGGGTTTGACCACTTAACTTGGTTATATTGGAGTCCACTGCTGAAAAAAGAGCAATAGACCTGGAATGCTCCAGGTGCTTCCTCAGCACTGGCTCCTGCTATGGACAGACACAATAGGAGGCCCAGAAAAAAAAGAGGATTTTGTTTTTATTTTTACGACATTGACAAAATTATGGAAAAGGAAGAGATTAAATTAACAATGACTGCATCAATACTGATTTCTCTTGCATGAGCAAACATACTTTTGAGAGAGGAGGAGTAATCCACAAATAAAAAACCCTGGAGAAAGGGCTTTGAAGACAGCCTGCTGGAGAAGCCCAGCATTTAAATTTCCCACGACCCTTTCAAAGGTAAATGCTCCCATCAACCCAGCTTTCCCAGCCTCTGTGTGATTCCCACTCCTCACAGAGGCCAGAGGCACCCACACAGAAGTGCAGCCCTCTGGGAGCAGTGTTTCAGGTTGTGACAGCCTCCTGGCGGTCAGAACCAATTTCTTCTCCTCCCCCCCCCCCCCGCTCCCCCGCACCAGCAAAGGAAGAGGGATGCAGAGTGACTAAGCTTCAGTCCCCAGCACACAGGCACTTCTGCTGGCAGGGAGTGAGAAGGGAGGACATTGCCACCACCAACTGGGCATTGAAGTCTGCTACCTTGCAGGTCACTGTGCTGCAGTGAGCCAGTGCCCAGTGGATACTCAGCTCATCCTGGTGTGCACTTGGAGCGCTGCCACTGGAGCTCTGTGGCTCCCTGTCTGGAACTGCCCCAGTACACACGATGAGGCATTCTGGGGAAATTGACATCATGGAAAGTCTAGAACCCTCTGCCAGATGGACTTGGTGTTCCTTCAGGATGTCCATGACTGTCACAATTTTAATGGCACACCATGTGTGGGAACAGGGGAGCCTGCCCTGCCCTGCCACAGTTTTGATAGTATTTTCCAACTATCCCAAGTATTGTTTGTTCATCTCCTGGCAGATGTGTTCGACCTGTAGTTATGTCTTTCATCTCAGTGCCTTTTTTACTCCTTGCTTTTCCCCTGTTGGCAGAGTGGAAGGAAGTGTGTTTGTCTTTTGCAGTGTTTATGATCAAATTCAAACAGAGAATGCTGAACTGTAGCACTGCTTGAGTAACCTGGTGTGATACGCCCACACAGAGGAGACAGGTAAAGGGAACAGCTTTTGTGAATGACATTCAGGTTCAGCTTGCAGGTTTGCAACTCTTCGGAAAAATTTAAGTGGCTCATGTAGCAAAGACTGTAAGCAAAGTCTCACAACCCATTACTCTAACGGGAAGCCAGGTGGCTCAGCAGAAGTTGATGGACTTGCTCTGGATGAACACAAGGGAAACAGGCATCTTTTACATTGGCTCCCAAATGTTTGCACTTTTTCTCTCCTCAGTCCATGATCTGGAAAATACACCTGCACACACCCACACATGCTCTGTTTTTGTCTCCTTTTCTGTACCACTCTCCTTTCTAAATGTTTTTTGATTGTCATGGCTTCAAAATTCAAAACAGTCCCAGCCTCCTTCTGTAATTAAAGCAGAGATTGTGGTTTTGTATTTCTGAGTCAAATGTTGAGGACCAATGGCATTCCAAACAACCATAAAGTTGACACTGAAATAGTAGCTTGGTATAAGTACATACTACAAAACCTCCTGGAGGGGGAGGCAGTGCAGTCCTGTGGGATGTGGGTCTGGATCTCCTTTTTCCTCTCTCTCTTCCTCACCTCCTGACTCTTTCTCCCTCCCAGTCCCCTTAGAGCAGAATGACCTATGCTGGGGATCTTTGTCCACTCCCATTCTATCCTAATAGAATGCCCTAATCCCAACACTGTTCCCTCCTGCTCCAGCTGTACCATATGACCTACAGACCCCTGCTGGGTTCATATAGCTCAAAGCTCTTCTCTGTCACAGTGATGGTGAGGAAAAGATGTACCAATAGCATTGTGTAGAAAATCTCATCAATCTCCCTTCTGCTGCTGGTTCTGTCTCTCCCATCTTTGGAGAGGGAGGAAGAAGGGAGAAAAGCATCAGAAGTGCAGTGGGGCCAGACATGAGCCCACCCTTGACATGAGAGCCAGTGGTCTGATACTACATGCATGATGACTGGCAATGCTGCCATGGTGCCATGTCAGCCAGCAGCAGGATGCAGGAGGGTTCAGGACAGGGCTTGTGCTGCCACAGAAGCCACTCTGCCTTTAAAAAGGCAGACAACTTTGGAAAATGTCCTTTCATAGCTAGCTAGCTTTGCAGGCCAGTGTGAAGAGGGAAGAAACCTCCTCCCCACTCTCCTGCTGCCACAGGCACTGATCTCACTCACACCATCCCTCTGCCTGGGATTCTGTGTCAACCCTTTGTCAGAGTTATGGGATTGCTCTGCCAGATCTTGTCATGCTCTCTTCCTTCACCCACAGGGAGGAGGACTGTCCCCTGCAACTGGCCAGCCTTTCCCAGCCTGGCCCCATTCAAGGAGCACTATGGGGACCTGCATGCTCACAATGCCCCTTTGCCTTGGCTTAATTTACAGGGACAATCTCTTTTCAGATTACTGGAAGTTCACCCAAGGCTGTTAATGGATATTTCCCCTGCATCATGACTACTGATAAACATTCTTCATTAAAGCAGTAAATTAATCTCTGCTGAATATATGTGACACAGCCTGAAGCCCACCTCAATCTCCATTAGCTGCATTGTTCTTGCAGTCAAGAGAAGTAAGATTTATTTTAGTCAGTAAAGTGAACAAACACCACCTGTGATCCACTCAGGAAGCTGACCTGAGCTAGAAGGTGATATTTTTACTGTTGCTTTTTGACTATAACCAAGGCTAATGGTGCATGGATTATTTTGCTTCCAGCAAAGCTGCCTTTTTCAGTTGAAAATGAGGTTTTTGTCAATTAAATACTCAGTGAAACAAAGATGTGTACTATACATATAATAATTCAATTTAAAAAACATACTGAAAGAAAGGAGCTTTAAAGAATGATGCAGTAAGTGACATGATTTTTTTTGTGATCTGACTGAATTGTCACTTTTATTCTCATGCTCTACACAGTGATCACAGATTGAATCAGCCTTTGCTTTCTATGCAACTCACTGGCTAAAGTAACTTATATAGTGTCACTGTTTTATGGATAAACAGGCTAAGTCAGTTCCTTTATCCTGTCACTATGGAGCTCTGACAATCAATAAGTTCCACGTTTTGAAGAGGGATTGAGAAACTCTTTCAGTGAACTGCATGGGACTTTCAAAGTGTAAGTAGAGCTTAAGTGAGGACAAGGATAGTTCCTTATTACATCTCTTTTTCACAGTTAATGCAACTCCTGGAAAATTCAGAGCCCATAAAAGTGCAGGCTTTTTCCATACATGTTGCAAAGCAGGTTTCCTCCAGCAAAGTCAGAACAGTATGTGCCCAGGAGACAATGCCTTCCCTCTTTGTCCTTCAAGACATACTGTGCTGAATTTCCTGCACAAGGATGACAGATAAAAATACAGTTGAGAATTACGTATTAGACCTTGCATTCTGCTACACGCTCTGTTCTGGGACTGTCTAAGGGTCTGAGCCTTAATAGGGCTTAACAATTTCAATGCTCATTAAACCAGAGGGGCTGAGGGTACTCAGAGAAGGGGAGGAGGAGAATGGAGAAGCAGAGGACAGGGGAAATCACAAAATGTTCGGGCATGCTTAGATAAACCTTGAGGTCCCACACGCAGTCTCCTTCTCTATGACCATCTGAGAGCACAAGATGAAATCAGAGCCTCTATGGAGAGAACTGGGATGATCGTATAGACTTGTGCTGCTCTGTGCAAGAAGGCAGATAAGATGGGAATCACATGCTGCAATTCAGAACCCAAAGGATGGATAAACCTCATATGAAAGGAGAGGAGAAAGCCTTTTAAAGGGATACTTTAGATCTGTTCAGAACTAAGCTTTGGTTCATTATTTGAAGAAAATCTCTTGAAGCAGATAAATTAAAGACAGTAAGACTAATGCTGTAGTGATTATTACTGTCAAAGGCATCTAACTCCTTCAGATTCCCTGGAAAATCCCTGTACTGCTGCATGTTGCACTGACAGAACTGAGTAAGGGCTCTGACTAATACAGGAAGAAATAGCTCACACCATTTTCATGCTTCATCTATGGTTTCCATAGCAGATTTGGCAACATCTCAAAGCTTCCTCAGCCCTATACCTATTATCAGTTAAGTTACATTACAGTGCTGCATTTTAATTGCTGGGGTTTCTAAGACAGAGGGAGCTGAATCTAAATATATCTCAAACGCCAGCAGTGATATTTAGTACAGCTACTGTAATTAAGTATTCAGCCATTGCCAACAAATAAACTCCTCACTTGAGCAAATAGGTTCTCTAAAAAACACCTGAATATTTGACAAAACTCCATTTTCTCTTATTTTAATATCTTTAGGAGGCCTTGGCTTTCTTGATTGGCAGGGTGGCATCTATACTCCCAAGAAATTACCCGTTTTCTATCACAGCTCCTTTCCTTTTATGAATGCAGACACTGACAGCTCTAACAAAGATGCTCAGTTAGGAAGCTTTTTCTCTTGTAAGAGAAATGAAATACTGCTGAGTTAAAACCACTAATTACAGTTTATAATAACAATACTTCCCGGGGGCAAAAAAAAATTAAACTATACTTAACTGCTGGGGTTTGAGTTTTTTTTCTTTAAAATAAGGGTTTGGCTACAATCTGATGGCTAACTACTAGGAAAAATGTTCTCAACTGGTACAGTCTATATGGTAGATTCCAGAACAGAAAAAATGCCTCTCTCCTGCAGTATAGGCATATTTTTCTGTCAAACCATTTGCTTTGTAATTTGAGTGCAAACTTAATGTATGCAATAGGAAGCAAAGTATTTGAATAAAGATCACTGAAAAAAACCCCAGAGTACATCCTTCACTCTGAGTATTTTAGAAAGATCTTGGAATTTTTGCTAGCCAATATGGGATAGTTCAGAAAGGGAAAAATCACTAGGAAAAATGCTTAGGCTCTAGTAAACTTTGCAACTGTAGAGATTTACACCCAGAGCTCTGCTCTTCTATCCAAGTGCATGCATTTCTGTTTTTGCCTGAAGTGGTGATACCTCCAAGGTCTTCCACTGGAATGAGAAAGCTTTCTCACTCCCTTTTCTCTCAGAAGATGTCTGAGCATGACTTGTGTTTACGAATACTGAGAGATGCAGCTTCTCTAGCAAAAATTTTCAAATTATCAGGTTTTATGGTCCTGGGGTTGAAAAAGGCACTGGATGCAGAGAGACGCACACAGATACAACAACTGGACTTTTCAACCCAGTGGGAATTAAAGGGGTAATAGATGGCAATGGACTATCAGTCTCTAATGGATTATTTTGCTAATTTATTCTGCTGAACTTGTACCAAAGCTCAGAAGAACAAACAGAAGAGTGTAAATGGCATTGAAAACTAAGCCAGGAGTACTGACCCAGAAGGACACTTTCTTCATGAAAGCATTCTCTGTCATTTAAATGATAACTACACAGAGTGTACAGAAAACACTGAGCCTGATCAGAGAAGTGAAGGTAAGAATATGTATTTATATTTCTTATAACTGCTTTCCATCCCCCACCCTGGAAATAGCAATTTAAATACTTATTTTGTAAAGGCACTCTTCAAAAAAATCTGTCTTGTGATGATACAAGGTTTAGCTCCTGCTCTTCTTATCCCCTTGAACAGGCATGTTTTGTATGTGTTGCCACTGAAATCAGTCAATACAGAATGGGGCAAAGTCTGAGTGATCAGAGACAGTCTGGAAACATGCTCTAAATTATTCAGCTCTTATACCAAAATCTAAACATGTCTATTGCCATTTGAGGAGAAGTCTTTTGTATCTTCCTAGAAGTCATCAAAATGAAGGCCTGGAACATGACCATCCTTGTTATTTTAACGACTCAAAATACAAATCCAGAGTTCTCTTCTGAGTATTTCAGTATTTCAATGCATTTTTAATGCATATATTTAAAACAGTATGCTCCAGTATATCCAGGCTAATTCAGCATTAAAACCCAAGATTTCCATTGAGTACACTTTATTAGATGGGACATAAAGGCATGCAATGTTTTAAACAAGTGGCAAAGTTAAGCCAAAACAAAGAAACCATGTTGCAGCTCCTACCCAAGTTCAGATATAACTTGAAATCAGTTTCTGAAAAAGTGAAAAATTTGTCCCAGTGAAAAACAAAAAAGTTCAATGCTAATCATAGGCATGCTCTCGGCTCAAAACATGCGAGGGTACTTAATTCTATTTCTACAGAAAACTCGCACCTACAACTGCTGAAGTATAGAAACAAAACTGCTGAGTTACAAAAGCACTGATCATGAGATGGTTGCAAACTGCATAGTTTAATTCAGTGATCCTAGTCAGATTTGCAGAGAGAAACAAAAAGATCAATGCCAGTGGCATTGCAAGTATAGTAAGTTTTACTACCTGATTCAGATCTTTCAATCTGCACTAAAGAACAGGCAGAAATCTGACATCTCTGGATCTAGGAGAAAGCTTCAAAGGCTAATGCCAAGGATCACATTCCTGAATCTGCTTCTCTTAGATGTTCAGTGAAGTCCCATGGCTGTACAGTCTCTCACTTTACATCTCTTTCACGTCGGTTTCTTCTACTTGTCTCAGACTCAGTTGAAAAGATGTGCCCCTCTGGCTGCAACACAAGACACGAGGGTTCAGAAAAGCTCCCATGTCCTGTGTTGTAGCCGGAGGTCTCACAATAGTTTAGAGCAAACCCTCAGGCATGCAGGTTCGTTTTGTAGGCAAAGCTCTTTTCCTGCACTTTTGAATTCAACCTATGTGTCAGGCTGTGAAAGAGAAGTGGAGAAGGACGGAAATCACGTGCACAGATAACACTGTGTGCTACTGGTACTGTCAACACAGCAAATGGAAAAAGGACCCAAGTAGCTGCCAACCTGGAGCAGAAAAGCCAAATTCTGACCTGGAATTAAAAGCTGCCATTCAGGTGACCTCAGCAAAGACACACCAGCTCACAGCAGTTTGTATCAGCCCTATTGCCTTTCCAGCATGATCTCCAGATCTTGAAGGCTGAAAGCATTTCTTTGGTAACTTTGCTAGCACCTGTTCTTTCAACAGTAGATAAAGCTAAGCAAATAATGAGCAACTAATCATGTAAAAACAAATGCTGCCTTTTGTTTCTTGTTTGCAAATTGCCCTTACATGGATCACAACATTTTCAAATTTGTTATGCAGAATTATTTATGAATGCCTTCATAATTGATACTTCCAGGTCTGCAGATCACTCATAAGGAGTTGTGAACATTTGCAAATCACACTGCATTTCCTAATTATGTAAGCCATGTAAAACTTATTCCTGATGAGGTTAGTTGTCTAATTAACTAACTGACACTGTGGATACACAGCTCAAGAAATCACTTTTGGTGAACATCCAAACTTTCAAATTTAAAAGAGGCACTGCTGAGAACAGTTTCTGCTAATCAAGGTCGGTACCAAATATCCACAGAAAACAACTCCTTGAAAAAGTTCAAAGAGTTAAATTGAAATTCACTTTTGAATCCAAGCAGATAATCACAGGACAGCATATTTTTTTACTGCTTGCTCAACTCAAGTCATAAATTAATGCTAACGAAAATATTCAGAGCTGTTGTTGAATTTCTTATGAGCACAGTATTTACTTGTGTGTGTTCTTTTCCTTGTTGACTTACAATTCGTTCCCAATTGAAATGCCTTGAAAAGCAGAGCTTGAAAATCCCTTTGCATGTATATATATATATATAAATATATAAATGTCAATCCAGTACTGGATATTGCTGTGCATTACAATACAGATCAGTACTTTGGAGCCAGGTATACAAGACAAGATTATTGCTTTCTCTGTTCAAAATATCTTTGGCAGATTTATTGGTTTTTTGTCCCTGACTCTCCGTATATTACTTTTATGCTGTCACTACTTTGTTTAGTACTTTTGCTTCTCCAGACAAACTGGAAGAAGTGGGAGAGGTAATGAAGTGTACTTAGCTGCTGTTTTCATGAAGATGACCGACTGAAAGCCTGTACCGGCACTCTGATGATAAGTACTCACATTAACAGAACTTAACAAATTACATAAGCTGTTTGCTCTAAAATGTCAAACTTCTGTTCAAAAGATTTTAATTTTTATTTAAGCGTTCCTATCTACTTTAAATAAAACTCACAGCTATCAACTGTGCTCATTTCCAGATTTATCTCACATGAATAAAATACAGGTTACAGCTCAGATTAGGCAAAGGACAAAGCTATGAATTAAAAGGTCTTTCTATATGAGGGCATTAAAAGGAATGCCATCACTATTTTTGACAATAACATGATTCTTAAGGTTGTTTAATGATGAGTGCAACAACAGTTTTCAGCCATTAGTCTGCAGCTTGAAGAACCCCCAGATCTTTGTGTGTATATATTCTGAGATTTTTGCTATGAATTATATAGTTTATCTAGAAATTAGTTATTTTCAGCCACCTGCCTTTCTTATCTCAGCTGCATAGTGGAAAAAAAAAAACAACCAACCATTTTTACATTCAGTGTGAAAAAAAAAATCATGCCAAGCTCCATCTGTCTTACCAATTCCCTAAACTATGCCTATATAGACACTAAAAGGAAATCAAAACAGCGTACTAGATACTTGGGACTCAGAATTAATCTGCTTTTTACAGAAAAATTATGTTCAGATAAAGCTAAATGATTCACTCTATCCCATTTCCACAGCAAGGAAATTCAAGGTTAGAGCTGAAATTGCATCCTTAAAGATCTGCTGATGCCCTGTGGGAAAGCATGAGAATCATTTGAGTTAGAGAAGATTACACTTAATTATTCTATGTTTCCTTTCTTGTGTCTCCTCTTTTTTGTTCATTGAAGGCATTTCCAAGAGAAGTTGGTCTGACTTCACAAGCCTCTGTGGAAGGGTGTCATTGTCTGCTCTGTGCAACTTCTCACATAGTAAGCAGGATGCATTAGCACAGCACCTGCTCTATACAGCGCATCCTTTTACCTTTTTTATGCTACCAACAATGGTAAGTCGATTTATGGATAAATGGGAAACCTGCTCATTCCTCAGGATCCATTTCCCTAGTCTGACAGTGCAATCATCTTTCACTCCACAGCTATAAACTTTGAGTCATGATGAATACTGATGGAGGGAGGGAGAGAGATTTGCAAATCACCTCTTGCCTTGTGTTTCACTCCCCTCTCTCCTGATTTGAGAGGAAGTTGGAAGCTGCAGTGAATGATCATCGAAATTTGGCCTCTCAGCTATACTGGCCAGTGTAATCTTCCCAGTGAGCCATTTGAGAACAATCAGTGGTGATATCAGACAGTCATTACTCCTGTGGTTTGCATAAGTAGAAAGAACAGATATAACACACTCATGTGACCTCAGAGGTGTCCAAAGAGTACTTCTCTGGGGTGGGCAGATGCCATTCCACACCTGACCATCAAATCAAACCTATAAACTGGAGGTCTGAGAGGAATCCTGACTTCTACCACCAAACCCACACTTAAAATTTGGTGATGTGGCTGGCCCCAAAATGGGATGGGGGTTATTTTGCAGTTCCAGAAACACATCACAGGAATACTGAAGGCACAGAATGTGAGTTTGAACTCAAGACAGGGTGATTTTTTTCATCATCTTTAAGCCATTAAATGTAAACTAGCACTTTCCTTTGGATATGGATACTGCCTTCTCTGTCCACTACTATTAATAGTTAAGGGACAAATTTCTTGCCACTGTTAGAATCAATTTTCTTTCCCAGCCCCCATTCTTTGTTACAATTTTTGAGTTTGAGACAAATACCCTTTAGTTCTTCTAATTAAATTTCACTTATGTTCCACACCAGTTCACCTTTTTCTTTGATAAGGATAGTTTTGCTGGAACACACTAAAAATGGCAGTCATTTCAGAGAAAAATAACCGTAGTTATGTGTTACAGATTACCTAACCACTGTTAATTAATTTGCCTTTTAAGGTGAAACTGTATTAATTACATTTCAGTACATTAATGTAGCTGCTGGCTCTAATAATTTCTCACTGAATGAACAGTACACGCTTCCAGCAAACTCCTCAAGAACTGTTTTAGAATGCAAGAAAGAAATAATCCATACTCTTGTTGCAATACAGAGCAAAGAACTGGCTAACTTTATTTTTTAAGAAGATCAAACTCTAATTATTAGGGGTAAAACAATTTTGACAACAAACACAAACCCCTGTGGTATGCAATAGGTACACATCATCTCAGGCAGAATTTGGCCCTCAGCTCTCCACAAACTTCATCTTCTGATCTGTATCCATGGTGAGATTTCCCTCATTCCAGACTCCAAAGCCTATAACTGTGCAATCTAGGACAAGACCTCTGTGGGACATGTGGCAGTTCTGCTTTGACATGACCATGCACAAGCATGATCATTATCAGTGATGACTGTTAAACTTTAACTATCATAATTTTTGAGAGCAAAAGAAAGGAATTTACTTTTAAACATGGAAAGCTTTGTATGATATTTTCTGAATTAAAGACTGCAATTTAAAATAATCCTGTAAATTGAAAATCTATATCTGATGTGGCTGAAGGGGGACTTCTAGACCTAACTGTCTTAAATATAGATTTTAAATCAATATGAGTAGTTTGGGAGCATTACCATTCAAGGATTTTGTGCCACTGCTGTTAAAGCATTATTAATTCATGCTCTTATCTTTCTCATTTCATAAAGTGTAAGGTTGTTTTTTTTTTTCTGCAAGTCTATTAATGTATGAACTATAATCCATCTTTTTCTATTTCGCCTTGGTATTGTCTCACCAGATCAAAGTTAGATTATAACATAGAGTGAATTTCATAAATTATTTTGAATGATTTTAGAGAAGAAAAAAAAAAGGAGAAAAAATCCAGGTTAAAGTCAGAAGCACATCACATATCATACAATTTACCAAGAAGCAGTCAAGACTGCTTGAAATAATCCGCTAAAACTCAGCAATAAAAAGTTTGTTTAATTTCTAAAGATGGCAGATGTCATAAAAACAGAGGCTGATGCAAAAATAAAGCCTCCAGAGTCTGGCAGTTCTGTTTGGATGTCAATAAAAGATAATGTAACCTGTCAAATTTGCAAGCATGTTTTATCCGACTATCATATTCTACCTTCACCACTCAAGCATTACCTTCCAAGAAACATCCGCATCTGCTTCATTATCTTAAAGTAATTCTGATGAAGAGAGCAAGTTGCAAATTAAAAGTGTCTTTCTCTTACTAGTTTTCTCTCTCCCCCATCCTCACTTTTTAATCCTTTAATTTTTACAGTTTCTTGAAAGGTTAAGGAGCTGGCAATTATTTCAATGGCTCTTGCAGCTTTAGGGTAAGTGTCTCATTTTGCCTTTATTTCAAGGAGCTTCCCTTCATTCTTCATACTCAATGTCTCTTGCTGAACACTGAGATTACTCCAGAGTTCTGTAACTTGGAGATACTGAGCCTTCTTCCTGCCAGAGCATACGCACCATGGTATTGAAATGGCCTGCAGTTGCCATGGATGGGCTGTCATGCTTCACACTCCATTGAACTGGGGTTGCACCACCAAACAAAATTTTAAAGGCTAGTGGTTGTTTTATGCTGATGTAGATATATTACCTTTCAAGAAAGATTTTTTAATCCCTATATCCATTATGAATTTTCGAAACATTTCATTTTGTCTCCTGTCAGTCAGTACTCACTTTCTTTTACCACCAGTTCATACATTGTGACTCTGCAGAGTTTTGGAGGTTGCTTGACGTTTTCCATTGTATATGTTCAATTCTGAAAAGTGGCCCAAAATAAGCACGCAATATCAACAAACTGGGCATTTATTTTGAGGCTTCTGCTGACAGTCCTCATCACTGAACTGAGGGAGTTTGCATCATATCCCCATGATATCTCCTCACGTTGTTATGCTTCGTGGATTGAATCACCCTGGCCACTGTGTTTCTGGAGAATCTTTCCAAATTCTGCATCAACCTCCAAAGAAAGTCTGAAAGTCATAAATTTTTGCTTGTTGCTAGTTTTTCAGTTGTACAGCAACCAAGCATAAAATGCATGAATTAATCAAGATCACAGCTATTTCAGGAGCCCAGAAGGATGGAACACCGGGACAAGGTGAAAATGATTCTTTGGGATTAGTATTTAGCAAATTTGTCCCTTTGCAAGCATTCCCTCCTTAGGCAAAGCTAATATATGCTGTTAAAGGGCTGCAGTTCATTATCTAGTGGGTTAGGTAGCACAGGTGGTCCCATGGTGTAAAGGAGAACACTCTGGCCTCTGAATCCCAAGGTCTTGAGTTCAAATCTCAGTGGAAACCATCCCCCAGCAGTTCAATGCCTCCCTGCCATCCAATCCCATCAGAACTCGGATGCTCAGTAGGGTCAGCCCCGGTTAGTACCGGGTGCTGAAGACAGTCCCAACGACTTCACTGTCACTGTCCAAGCTCGCTCAGCCGTGGCAAATGGACCTCAGGACTTAAACGGTGGGGCCAGTTCTGCACACGCTGTGCCTCACCTAAAAAATCCACTGCGCAGGCTGGAAGGGCACAGCCACGTGGGGAGAGCCCTTCCCAAATCTTCGTTCACAAAGTCTGGCCATAGATACATAGGAAGTACAGAGAAAACCCACCTCCACAAGCAAAACCAAAATTGAATCAGGTATTAATTCCTAAACAAAAAGTGTGTTTTTCCTAAATCAAGGAAAAGAGAGTGGAAGCTGGCACAGCACTTCCACTCACTGCAGAAGAAAACCTGCAAAATGGCCACTTTCACCACAGGACTAGCATTAGTTTGGGAGAAAGGCCACGGACAGAAGTTCTCTCTTGTCAGGCAGTGATGCTCTCCCATGGCCTTTCTCTGCACTGCCATGCTTTCCCCTCTGGGCAGCCACCAGCACACACCTGCTGCTGTGCGTGCACATCCTCCAGCGAGGATGCTGCGGTTCACACAGTTCAGGCTGCTTTGCCTCGCTGTTCCTGCGGGGTGAGGATGCACAAGGAGACTGTCATTGTGATTTTGACAGGCCTTAATTTTTTTTCCACTTCTCATTCAGCTGTGATTCAAGCTGTCCTTCTCCCAAAGAAACACACTTGTATAACAGCATCTATGTCCTGCCTATGTGCACTTAACACAATCCTTTCACCGCTTCCTGGATACCAATTTATGAAGCAGAGTTAGGCAGTTAGTAATTAAAACCAACCTAATTACTTAAATGACATAGCACTAAGGGAAGGCATGTGGCTATACACGTGGACTGATATAAAAGTTTCATCTAGTGGTGTCCTTAATGGATACAGTGACCCTAAGACCAATGCCTTCATGGGCTGGAGACATGCCACTGAATATTTCCTTCTGGACAACGAGCAGCTATTGCAGGTTAGCTATTGCTAACTGGGAGCCCTGCTTCTCAGTAGCTTATCTACAGTTATCTGGAAAGTGTGGGGCATAATCAACAATGCAAATAAGATCTTAGAGGTGGGACTGAACAGGCATCTGCTGCTGTATGTAAAAATGCTTGGCAGGCTTGGAGCTGGTGTTCAGAGGGCACCAGAAAACAGGGTTGGACACAGCCTGACTGGTGTGCCACCCTGACATACAGAAACAAGCCTTACAGATGCCGTCAGCCACATGCAGCACTTGCCATGTAGCTCCTTCCAGCCAGCCTATGGATCCAAAAGGCAAATAATACCTGTAAACTTCAATTTTGCAGAAACTTAGTCCCATATTCACTATTAAGCCCCTGTTGGTGTTGTCTGTGGTATAACACTGAAACGTAGTTTCATGAAGAATGGAACTGATGGTGGATTTAGAGATGCTCTAAATTTCCCAGTCTGCAGGTGGTTTTGTGCACTGCTACTTTCTTCTAGTACTAAGAACTGACTATTGCTCTCAGAATTAAATACTATATATGAAAAAATTGTTCCCACAGCACAAGTGACAGAAATTTGAAATGAAATAATAATAATGTACAGTCCATTTGCTGTCTAATGTATGTGTGGGATTGAATAGCGCTTTGCAATACATTTCCTTCTTGCTAAATTACTCTAACTTCAAGCTGAATTAAAGTACTTAGTTGCCACTACACCATTGAACTTTGATAGCTGGATCCATTCCAAAAGTTGGCACTGCAGTTGATTTTCTTGCAGAAACTCACAAAGAAGGGAAAAGGACAGAATCTATTAAAAAAAAAAACAAACCACACATGCAAAACAAAACAAAACCAGCTTTTTCCATTTTCTAAGCTCTGCTTCCCTTACCAGTCTGGCAAGTGTGATCAGGATGTGAAATATGTATCAGGTGGGAACACCCCACCCAGGCAGGGGTCTGCTGCACATGCGTTCCCAGTCTCTTCTTCCCTTGCAGTAGTACAGCTACAGCTCTGACTGATGCTCTGTGTTTAGCCATGCACCAATCGATAAGCTCAAGAACAACACCCCTGCTGGTAATTTTTGTGAAACCATGTGGATACCTGGTACCAAATTCAGTGCAACAGCTTCTAACACCATTAGCTCATGTCCTTCTGTCTTCCATTCATGATTGTGTGGGTACACGCCAAATTATGGAGAATACAAAATTGTATTAAACTATTACACTATACAAATATTACACCCAGTTATGCTATACAAATATTACATGTAGAATCTTACCCACAGGGCACTTATTAGCTATAGCTTAGTTGCTGCTTAGGCAAGTTAGGCTATAGCTATGGCTGTACTTCGTCAGGCAGTCAGGCATAGCCATTTACTAAAGCACCTACACTACAGTTGACAACAGTATCTGCTTTCAAATGGTCCCATGTTGGTGAAGGAGCAAAGTCAGAAACAACCTGCACTCACCATGTCTTGTACCTGTCTGCTCTGCACAGACCTCCTGCTTTATTGCATTTGCTTCTAAAGGATGTAGGCAGATACAGCCTGATGGAATGGCTACCAGAGAATCATCCTGCTGTATTCTTTGTGTCTTTGATTACTCTTTAATTCAGGGGAAATTTTGTGCAAAGCCCTTCTGACTCTCAAAAAGCATATGTATGTCCATTCCAGTTCTTAAGAACATTAAAGAACATAAAAGACTATGATACCATCCTGTCCATAGATGCCCTCCTGTTACTCAGCCCCTATGGAGAGCACATGCTTTTACTTAAGGAAGGAAAAACATTCAAGGCATTTTTTGAAGTTCACACTATTGAAGTGCAGTTTTTGAGCACTTCATATACTTCAATGACTACTCTTGCAGCTAGCTGCAAAGGAAGAAGGACAGAGGAACAAAAATAGTAAGTAACTAGACTGAGGTCACACAGACCATGACTGCAGTGTCTGGCAGGGACAGGATCAAGGTTTAAATATTCTCAAAACTAAGCATGTCTGCTGTACAGTGGTGAGCCTAAAAGCACATTAGCGGGTACAGCTGAGAAATGCCCTTCAGAGCATGTGCCCTAGCAAGACCAGCCCATTAGTACAAAGCTTTCACAGCCTGCTCACACAGCCCATCCACTGCCTGCCTCCAAGGCAGCAACTTCAAGGAAGTGAGAGGAGGCAAAGGACATCATCCTTGCAAGTGCTCTGGGGACAATCCTTTCAAAGGGCTGTAGACAGATCTAGGACACTGAACTTGAAGGTGATTTAATGTTTTCCCCAATTCTGCAGGGTCAAAGGTAATTTAGGAAAACCACAAATTTTGGGCAACTTCAGGGGCATTGTGTCCAACTCTGGGAATGATATCACAGATAAGAGAACAGAAGGTTCTCAAAGATAGCTGCGTGAGTGAAACTGGGAAAAGGAAAACAGAAAACAAAGGAATCAAGCATCTATACATTCCTCACAGGAATCATTCAGTAGTATAGCCTTTGATTGCTATAGGTGCCACTAGCTCTTCTGTGATGTTCATTAATAAAAGCACAAAAAAGTACTTTGGCCAGAGTTTGTACTTAATTAAAATGGCTTAGGTTGATCAGCAATTGTGCATTTACACAAAATGCATGTGCCATCTGGGTAAAGTGTCTGTAAGAAAACCTAGATTAATACTTGTGGTTCAATTTTAAGTGAATTGCCTGTAAACTAATTTCAATACAGTAAATGGTGGCCAGAGCATGCTAAGGATGCTTGGTTTATTACAGGCTGAGCTCTAACAGAGAGACTACCCAGTGATAGCAAACACAGTTGAGTTGGATGCCAAGGGACAGCAGGGAAGTGTTTGGTGGGACATGACAAACTTGGAGCTCTGAAGAGTTTCTACAGTCAGTCTGAGAAGAGGACAGAACTAGAGAAAGTTTACAGCTATGCATGTGTGAAACAGTGAGAGTCATTGGTAATTTTCAGTGAGATTCTTGCAGCAGTCTGGACCTCTGTGTGTGAGAAGTAGCACAAGGTGACCAGCACAGGTTGTGGGTACATATGATACAGCAGGGGAATGTGATCCTGAGAGCTGACCCTTTTGATGGAACTGGTGGTGAACTGTAATGGTTCGGTTTTTGCCTGCTCTCCAGTGCAGCAGAGCTAAAATCCACCAGGCACCAACCTCCTGTCAGCTTCAAGAGAACAATATGTGCTTAAATTATCTTTGAGGATTTGTGTATCAAAAGGTAACGCTGCCGTCATCTGTCAATCCACTCAGGGAATTCTTCATCTCCATCTTGGGAAATACTGCTTAACAGAGGTGGGAGAAAGTGGAGGCCTGGGAAACTTGTAAAAGGATATATTTGTATACACAACAAAAAATATTACAATAAAGGGAATACTAATATTCACGAAATAAGGACTTGTATTTCTCCTTAAGAAGCCACAGATAGGTAAAATTAGCCCCTGTGGCTGTTTTCATGCTCAGACAGACAGATTACCTTTGCAGTCCCACACAAAAGAATGTGGGTAAAGGGGAAATTAACTATTGAATAAAAACCTTCTCTGGGGTTCAGATGTTCAAAAAATTTTCCCCTACAAATACTGTTTTTGCAGTTCAAACCTATGCAAAAAAAAAAAAAAGAAAGAAAAGCAATCTCCATAACTCAAAATTACACTCATTTACAAAACATATACAGAAACATGCTCTACAACAAATCTCTGTGTCTTGTTATAAGAAAGGAGGCATCAAAATCCATAATAACTGCATTTATAAAAGAAAGATCAATATAGCATCTGGTATTTCAAAGGCAGAAAATGATTCTATTAAATTTCTACTGGTAGAAAATGCACTGAACAAAATGTCTAAAACCCACAGTGAGTTTCAGCCTCTCACACTGTGCCACGGGATAAATTACAGGGAAACCATCAAAAAATTCTTTGTGAAAGATGCACTAGGACCTGCTTCACCCTCTTCTGATTGAAACAACAGCTCTCCAAGAGAAGATTGTGGCTCAGGATGTCATTGACATCTTCCAACTTGCACCTTATCAGAGCATCTCTGTTTCCATTGGGATATGGAGGTAAAGTGTAAGGTTCAAAGTCTTTTGCCCTGGGTGCCACTGTTCTAATATTGTCTCTCTTTGTGTATAACTAATTTAGTTGTGCTACAGGAAAAAAAAAAATAAAAAGGGTAAATAAGAGTCAAATGCTCTGTTTTGGTTCCCATTTTAGATGCATAAAAGTAAAACCTAAGAATAACTACAGTGCATTAGACCAAAGGTCTGTCCACTCTGGTAGATCACACTGTTTTTACAGAATTGACATTAAGAGATCTCTGAATACATTGACAATCTCTTGATTAAAAAAACTGCAAAGTATGGCCATAAGAGGATGATTGTTGAATCAAAAGAACAGGACAACTGTATGTGAAACAATCTATCTGCCTTTAATGATTTTAGCTCAGAACCTTATTTCTCTGATTGTGGGCTTCAAGTATTTTGCAATGCTCAGTGGATTTATTTTCATGAGCTTCAGTCATCCCTTGTAAATTTTTAGAATCTACCATATCCTTTGGCAAGGACTTTCACAAGTGATCTACCTGTCGTGGGAAGAACAGAATGAGACAGCCTTAGCCGGTGGGAAGTTCTGGTGTCAGCCCACTGGCTGTCAGTGTTGTCATGTACTTTGTTGGCAACTCATAAATGGAACTACAGAGCAAACCAGTTTTGAAGTGTGATGATGAAGTAGATGTTGATGGATATTTGCAGAGGGTAGTCCCTCAGCATGAGAGACAGCAGAGGAGAAGCATGAAAGTGGCTGCTTGCAAACCTTAGATGGCCTGTAGGCAGGACCAACATATTGGGTTACCTGCAGGGAGAAGATACCCAATACAGCTCTGAAGAGAAGCTCAGGAGGAGCAATATAGAGTCAGGCTCCGTTTCAAATAAAAGACAAGACAGATACCACTGAGCCAGGAAGAAGCCTGGAAAGTTGTATCTTTGTTCTTTAACCTTTGTATAAGTGATCAATCATACAGTTCCTTCGTTTCTGCAAGACGTGGAATGACTGTGCATTCAGAGAGGAGGCTAGACCAAAGCAGTAGCTCCACTTTTCCCCTTGAAACCTGTGTGAAGGCCCATTTTGCTGCAATGAACTGACCCTTTTTACAGACAAATACAAATACAGCTATTCATGACACCTGTAAATGGTTTTGCCTTAGTGTAATGCTCAGTGATGAAGACAGTGACATTAAATTAACATAGAGACTGGATTTTCAGATGCATCCAAGTTAAAAACATAGCAACTGGTATGGGGCCTTAGAAATTTGTACATTGGTAGCAATTAATACTACTCATTAACCTGGGAGCTACAAGGGCTTATAGTGTCTGAAGGCCTCCAGTCGTTGCTGATAAATCCAGGTTTTGTACAAGGAACAGAGCAGTTATGGATAAAAGCAGTAGGATGTATGTGACAACCAGCAATTTTAACTTATCACCTTGGAGCTTTATTTTTGAAAGCTTTTACTTCCCACTGATTGCAGGCTTCCAATTTTGTGTTGTCATGTAAAAAATTACAAAAATTATCTTCTTTTTTTTTTTTTTTTGACATAGTGCTTCATAGACAAAGTGTCTAAAAAGCTTCTTTTTTTAACTAAATGAGTTAAGTATTGCTGCCATGGTGATTATAAGAACAAATTAGCATCAAACAGTAGCCTAGAAATCTAGATACTCAAAATTCTCAGTAGCCAAGGTATTTGGATTGAGTCCTTTCTAGCAGGAGCCTTTTACTGTATATATGAAAGGGATGGGGGTGCAAGACTGGAACAGAGAGGTCATTTAGAAAAGAAAATCTTTAACACTTTTCTTGAAAGGAGAGGACTGTCTAACTTACTAATATGTCTGAAGGAGATCTGAAGTATGTCACTCCTAGCAGGGAAGTCACCTCCTCCTCTCAGCAGGGATGTGAAGGAGAAGGTATCATCATTCCTGATGTGGCTATAAGAATGACACCACTGTGCCAATCATTTAAAAGCTGCCCCATCTGACCAGGACCTTCCATATTTAGCAATAAGGTAGTTTCAATTCTTGCATTTATTAGCATTCACTGCCACATTTACTGCTCACTGAATTCATATACTAAATAAGTATTCTAGACTAAAAACTCTACTTGTCTACTTTGCTTACAGTGCACATGCTTGATCATAACCATCACAAAAAGTCAACAATGAATGCAAAGAGAAATTGTGAAGCTGGTAAAAATGTTTTCAATATTTAATTAATTATCTCCTATGTATCACCCACAACAAGAGGACAAAGATGTTGTGGGTTAATTAGAGACCTAAAAGCACAAAGCCATAAAGAAATTACTTACTCAAACCTGCAGCTTTTCTAGAGCAGATTTAAAAACAGCAATAGGCTGTTAAGTACTTGACTATAAGGTAATGCCTTTGCATCAGAAAAAGGTACTGAGATCAAAGATGGAGAGTTTCTGCCATTAATGACTCCATGGCTGGCTTGAGAAGGAAGCCCAGGGATTCACAGCTAAACAGAACTCTTCCAGGGACATGAAGGTGGTCAATTCAAACTGCTGTGTTCCCTATCATGTATGGCATTTAAGATAGGTCACATTTTACGGTCAGTGACCTTAAACTATTTCATAGTGATCCACGTGCTATAAGTTATATTATATTACTTAGAATATTTTAATCACCTAAAGTTCAGAGACCTCAAACCACATATTAATTAATGCTTATTTTAATTAGCTCTGCCTCAGAGAGAGGAAGAAGACAAAACTGTGAAGCCTTATTAGCACAACACTCCAGATCCATAATTAAACCCAGAATACACAACATAATGTGCATCAGAGCTTAAAGCAGTGGAAGGCTGGCCACCACCACAGCAGCCTCCCACTCCTGTGATTTTCTTTTTGCTCAACATCTTATTTCTTTTCTCCCTAAGTCTTCCCATGAATGGCAATTTCCACAAGGGAAAAGGCAAAAGATTTCTGCACCTCATGGCCTAACTCAGCTCTGTTCTTGCAGTAACAGTATCGTCTTTGGTGGAATTATTCTATATTCCATTGTACTCGAAGGAATATACTATTAATAAGAGGAAAAATATTTTTGTGAAGGTATCTTCACAAGCAACTTTTTCCTTTATTTGGCTACCAGCCATGTGGATGTGTCTGCAGGCATAGAAACCTCTGCTTGGCTGCCTTCAAATATTCTGCCTCTTTCCCTGTCCAAGAATTGCTGAAGATGCTTTATTTTAAATTTCACAGCTGAAAGGAAAAAAAAAATGGGTTCTTCTTATTTTCTGACTCTTCATAATAAGTTAACTGTATCAGGTGAGTCAGTGTGCAAAGGTCATAGAGCCAGTCAGTGGAAAGGCATTAATACAGCACTCAGTAGGAGCAGTCTGCAGCATCCTACCCTTGTCCGCCTAATGACCAAGCCAGGAAATTCCAAACACTACTATTCAAGCATCTTCCTATGTACATTAAAGACACTTAAGACAAATAAAACTGCAATAAACTGAGATGCTGATTCTAAGTCCCTGAAAGTCAATATGTTTTCCTTTTGACTTAAGTTTTTAGGATAAGATCTTAAGAACTTAATAATGATACTGGAAAAAAATTATCTAACTCTCTATTAGTAATGTCATATAGCATTAGTTTTCAACCTTTTTTTGCTTTCAGCTCTTTGAAATTTACTCAATAGACTTGATTTTCTTAGCAAAGTTCTACAGACACCTTAAGAGGGGTTCTCATGCTGTCAGACAGGTATGGGTCATGCACTGAAAACATCTACTAAGGGGAAGGAAAGGACATTCATATAAAAAACCCTCAAAATCTTACCAGTAACTAACTACAGGAGAGTTTTGTTTTCTCTTTCATATTTCACACTAATTAACATTTTTTTCAACTCTAAATTGCAAAAAAATGCCCTCAATTTCACTCCCCCTGCTCCATTCCATAGAATTTCGCCAAATAAATAATGAAATTGAATAGTTAAGCTTGCAGATGTTGCTATTACTTTACCAATGCCTGAGCCAACAAAAGCATTTTTCATGCACCTGCATAAAAGAGAAGGAACTGAATAGCTTTTAAGAAATGTGCTACATTTTAATATGTTCTTGTGGCATGTGGAAGCATATCTACAGTTCTGAAAGGAGGAGAGATGGAAGAATGGGTGGAGAGGGAAATTTATACACTCATACTCCTTTGTAATGATTTAACTGATGTTGGAATAAACAGTGCTGCCTTGCTCCAGAAACAATTCTTCACCGATAAATTTTGCATCAAATCCTAAATCATCATTTTAGTAATTTCTAAAATGCAGACCAATGTTAATGTTTCTGTATCTTACTCTTAAATGTAATATTTCACTTTATTATTTACTTGCATTTGCTATTATTTTGATTTACTGTATTATAATTTATTTTGCAATTGTAACTAATTTTGTGATATATTTAAAGTATTTTAATTCTGATAGTTTTGCTGACAAAACACAACAGCATATTTAGTGGATTATAAAAGGTTTCCTTCTACTTCTCAGCACCAAGCAACCATAGAGACATTAATGTATGCATAAACTAAACACAAGAAGCAAGTGAGTTTAGACTGGCTTAACCTTTCCTAAAGTTTTAGAAGAGCTCATTGATGTTACTCTGCAAAGCATCTATAGTCTTATAATGGAGCAATTATGTGCTATTGTTTTGATACTTTCTTGCCAAGCTCCCAGTGCCTTGCAAGCACTTGACTTTTTATGCTCTGTTATTCTCACTGACAATTTTCAAGTTTTATCATCATAATTCTTAATTTTGACTCCTCCCATAAAATAAAGTTACCTGAAGTCTTTAATCAGGGGAGACGGGTTTTTGGTAATGTTGAGA
>JAWWEV010000083.1:83791773-83820504 GCA_035583235.1 Hafferia zeledoni | reverse complement strand
CACATCACCTAATTAACATATGCAGTTCAGCACACAGCTTGCTTTTTAAGCCAAATACCAAATAGAATTCCAACAGAAGTCCTCCTTATATTTTACAAGTTTATTAGAGGGACCAAGAAGAAAAGGAAAACAAAAGGCCAGGGTGTTATCACTCTATGTCTATGAATAGTGCTTGGCTCCATAAATAATCCGCTAAACTCATAGTATATGGCACAGGTGTTAGCATGTCATGGGTTAGCTTCATGTGGATATGACCAATACATTTATGAACATTTGGGGATTGGGAGAAGACTTGCTTGTCATTTGAAGCTGAAAATAAAAAAAAAAAACAACCAAAAATTTAGGAAAAATATTTACAACGAAAAATACACATTTTCATTGGTATTTCAGTAGCTGAACTCCATTCTTAGAACTCAGCTTAAGAGAAAACCTCCTCTCAGAATGGCTGAAATTTGTACACATGCAAAACTGAACAGGTTCCTGGAGACATCTTTAAATAGAGCATAACGGAGTGTTCAGTTTACTGGTGCTGGTGGCAAATGCTACAGACAACATTCATTGAAAACCTACTTCATTTTCTCACCCAGATTCTGCTTCCTCATTAATTTATATCCATCTATAAATTCTGAAAGCCTAACAAAGATTTTAAAGAAAAAACAAGACAAAACAAACAGGTTTAATTACCTCTGTAAAGCATTTGCAGAAACTCTTGGATCTCAGACTAGAATCTGTAAAGTCAAAGAAGGGCAGATGGATGGACACAAGCTTTCCACAGAATCATTTTGGAAATATAGGAAAAAAAATGTAATTATTTCCCCCCATCTCCAGTTTCTTTCTTCTTTTTAACCCTCAAGGATCTAACTAACTTCTTTTTAACCATGAACCCAAGTGAATTGGGGTGACAATTTCAATAAATTAAGAAACACTGTTCTTTTTAAAGCTCCAGTCATAAAAATTTATTAATGAAGTATTAAACATTTAATCATTAAATATACTTCCTGCATGAATGCCTTCTAAAATGCAAAATGCTGGACCTACTTTTTTTGCTTTCTACATTCAGGTGGCAAAGGTAGAAGCAGAAACCAGATGGAACATGGCAGATGGGCATTCTGATGCTGCAAAGAAGTCTCTGGAGCTGTAAAAGGTAATGCAGTCCAGCTTCTGAAAACTATACTTCAGGCAAGATGACTAACTAGAATAATCAGCAATATAAAGGAAAATATAACTTTCTGTGACAAAATGAGAAAGGCATGCAAAGATAGAGTCAAACTGGGAGGTTGACTTTGCAACTCCTTGTGGTAATGAGCATTGATCAAGATTACAAAGAAGAGGTTCATGCCTGCTGGCCTGCCTTCTTCAAGTATAGCAGTTGATCTAATAAAAGATAATATCTCCCCTAAAACCTTCCCCCTCGATGATATTTAATCCATTCTGAATAGAAAAAGAATTGCTAATTCATTTTTCATTTGGAGATTATAAAGAGCTTTACAAAGAGGTTTACAGATACCACTGGGATTCTTGATGTATAAAGTATGATGGATTACATCCTCAGAAGTACTCCTTGATGCTTTGACACTTTACAGACTGTATCCTGACTTAGATATGGATGAGCTGCCATATAGTGCATGGGGACAGACAGGTGCTTCAGCAGGGGACATATGGAAGGCCAATCTGATGAAGCTGAGAGTGGCACTGATGGAGATGGAGGTGCCCTTTTCTTTTCCCCTTCCTCCCCAACATAGGTGCTATCCTGAGCTGCAGCTGGCTCTTCTGCAATTCATAGCTACAAACCATCTCCTGAAGATGGATACTTAAGCCATTCCTCACTCACAAAATATAGATAAGATCCACTCCAACCTTCTTGGAATTCTCACTTGGGATCTCAAATTCAAGCTTCAAGTCCTTCAAATATCTGAAAATGTTTGCCCCTTTCTCCTCTACCCCTTGGCACAATTCATTCATTCTCCTCCTGCCTCCTCCATTGATCCTCTTCCCCCCAGTCCAACAAACATTTAATCACTTCATAGAAATCGGAACAGCAAGAGCCAAGGGAAGGACAACTTCGACTCCATGTCCCAATACTATTTCTCAAAGCTTACTCTTACAGCCTATTGTTTAAGGCACTTCTCCTGTGAGGCAGAAAACTCAAATTCGTATCTACTTAGGCAGAATGCCACTGGAGTAGACTGAGGGTGTCAATGTCATGCTCAAAGAACATCTGTAACATTGAATCTGGCAGGTGAGCCATCCATTTCTAACTTTGAAATCCTGACAGGTCTGAGGTGCAAAACATGATGAAGTGCTCGGAGTGCCAAGGCTGGAGACATGCTGGGCATGTAGAGGAGCAAGATATAAGGCACACCAGGAACATCTTAACATTAATTGCTTAGACTAGACTTGATATTCAGAGACAAATGGTTCTGCCCATTTCTGATTGCAAGGAACTATATATTTTTTTTATCTTGGAAATAAATACCTTCACACTTACAGAATGTCCAAGCACCACCAGGTTCCAGATCTAGACCACAGAGCAGCAGGATATGAACAGAAGAGAAATCTATGGCACATTAATTCGAAATTTGTAAATTAATAGCTAAACTGCTCAGTAAAATCCTGGATACTATAGAAAGGTGGAGAAAACTGGTGATAGCATGAAGGTGTGCTGGGAGAAAGAATATACAGTCAAAGCTCTGCATACCTTCTAATCTGTCTCAGTTAAGTTCTGTTTATTTCATGCACAGTTTCACAAGTGAACGTTACCTGTGCAGCCGAGCACAGCTGGGCATGAACTCGTCTGAATCCATTCCCATTCAAACTACAGGCACAACCCTGTGAAGACCATGAATTATACCTTGAACTTTGCACAAATCTCTCTATGTAAGTAATTTTACATTCATACCAAAGGAGGCTTTTAATATCCTTTGCCAGACAGCTACTGAAATTTCATGGGTGTATGAGATGGACACATTTTATGACCCTTTAACTAATTATTGTGCCATTACTACTCTTGGTGCTTTCTGCATTGGCTGACCTCAGACTACACTTACAAACCTCTCTTCACATGATTTCAGACTGAGTATGACTTTCCTCTCATATCCATTTTCATTTAACTCTGATCTGTCCCTTTTTTGAAATTCTGAGCTGGTTTTCATAAAAATCTTATCTACAATCAAAGCTCTGTTTCTCTGTAATGCTTTGGGATATGGCCTTATCTCATGTTATTATTAAAAACGGAAAGCTCTTTTATATAGGTATGTTTTTGACCTCTGCTCTTCTCCGTTTGGATCAAAATCTGCAGCAGCATGGCCAAGAATAGATGCATCATTCAGCTCCCAATTCTATACTTTAACCACTAGATGATGCCTCCTGCGAGTATATAAAATTTCATTTAAATGCAAAATCTCATTATGTTTGCTTACGCTTATAATGTGTTAATATTATTTTTTATATCCTGCCTCTCCTTGACCTCCCTTGTCCTCCAGGGCTCAGCAGATTTTCAAGGTCCATTACAATGCGGAAGGACGTTCATGTGACTTGTTATCACTCAGCCTCTATGTGAAAGGTTCCTATCAAACAGCTGGGGACAGTTATTACACCACAGTCAGCCTTGTTTGAACAAAGGACTCAATGACTCTGTGAACAAAACTTCTGACAATGCAGATATTGTAGAAAATGAGCAGAAACATTTTGAGGACCTTACCATCAGCCAGGTACTTGTATTACCCAAGAGTTCAGAACTTTCAGAATGTGATGAAATGCCAAAAAGTCCACTTTTTGCAGCATATGTATAAATGGGGATGCATTCCAATTAAACAGAGGATACTATATTTATATAAAATAGTGTAAAGACACTGTCAATCCCAGCCCATCACCATCACAGTAAAAGAAAAACACTGTGGCTCTGTAGATAAAGTTACCAGTTAACGGGTAAGTGGATAGAGTTGTTGTTATTATATTGTGCTCTGCCAAGAAATTAAGACTAACAAGAAATTAAGAAATAAGTAGAAATTAATAAAAGGCTCAATAAAAGAGACTATAGTGCACATCAGTCAATTGCAAAAGCTTTTAATAGTAAAGCTATTACTTATTTGTGTCTATGGGACTTACTCCTGGCTATGGCTTATTTCTGACTGCACATTGTGAAATTGTTTTCTGAGTGCAGAAGGAAAGTAAAAGAAACATTCTATTTTCTACAAAAGCTTGTGCTCTATTTAAAAATCTTGTCAACTAGAAATGGAGAGGAATGTCTGAGTAAGAGCAACTGTAAAAAGACTCATTATCTTGTGAAAAATCAAGGCATCACAGACAATGTATTTGTCCAGCAGTATTATCATATGTTCATATTATTTTGATCAGGAAAAGCATTAGCCAGCTAAGCTCCAAATTTGAACAGCACTTTAGTACCCAGCTTTTCATTGAATTGGCAAACAGTCACAGTGAATTACGTACTCACTGTACGTGGTCAAAATTGAAATTTCTGTTCTGCAGGAAACCCTGACCCCTCAAAATTTGATTATGTTCTAAATCAGAAAAAATGTCACTACTTCAGAATTTCCCATTAAACAAATGTCTTGAAGAAAAGATACTCAGGTATCTAAACCAGAAGTATTTTGGTAAGGACAAAACAATTTATTTTGATATGATTGAATGGTTTTAGTTTGATATAGTAAGAACCTTTACATCAATTGTATCTAACTGCAGTCTTGAACCACTTTAGATTACATTTCATGTCATCATAGCAATACGGTGAACATTAATATACAATGTGAAAGGCAGGACTAAAATAAAGAACTAGAATTACTAAAGCAGATTTTTACAAAACTGAGATAATTATTTTGGACAGGTCTCCATGGACATCTGTACTGTATATGTTATAAAATCTTAAAATATGACTACCCTTCATTCACTAGTGAAAGCCAGAACAATCCTCCCTTTCCCTGCCCCAAAGTAACTTAAATCACTTAAAAATGTGATTAGGTCTGGCCTTTCTGAAGTGACTGGGAGTTCTGGCATTGACATCAGCAAAGTCAGAATTTTATTCACTGATTTCAAAAGGACTACCTGAGTACTTGAACACATGCAAACATAAGTCCTGTATTGATCTGGAACCTTAACAATAAAACTTGAAAGAAAATGATCCTGTCTAAATCTCAGCTGAGAGGACAGATAAAGGTTCTTAAACAAAGGCTTTCAGAAAAGCAAAAGCAATGTCTAGGCAGATTCTGAGACCATTTTCCATTAATCTTCATCATCTAGAACAAAATCAAAAATAGATTATTTCAAAATCAGTATGACCAGTCCAACAATTTTAAAGTATTTTCAACCACAGGAAAATAGTGACACTATTTTTATCCTACACTTTGAAAAAAATCATTACTGTTACTGCATTATTAAAATCTGCATACCTATAAATAAGACAGTGATTTTCAACATTAAGGAGATGCTGTTCTCAACAGTCAATATAATGAAACTAAACATGTAGTAACATAAACAAGAAGAGAATTCACCAAATGTGGGTGAATATGCCTCAGGCACCACCTATTATGTGCACATCTGCCTACAGAGCAGATTGCTATCATCTAGTGTTATCAAAAGGCTCTATGTATTTCTCAGGAAACAAGCACGCACTTCCAATAAATCATGGTGCTAAATATATGTTCCTCTGTCAGTAAGACATTGCCTTCTATCTTGGTTATGCCTGAGAGAGAATGTTTCTTTTTTTTATTTTTTTGTGAGTTCAGATTAAAAAAAAAAAGAGTAGATTTTCCTCTTCTCTCCTGCCTAATCCCTTGGGCATGTGTTTTATTGCAGACTTGAAAAGCCTCATGGGGCCCTCTTGTCATGGAACAGTCAGGGTTTGATTGCCAAGCCCATCTACGCTGCTCACCACTTTTCTGATGGTACCTAGGAAACAAATTCTTTTGGTTGTCCACTGGCCTGGATATAAACATGAAGCTAAAGGTCCTTACATCATTTTAGGCCAGTATAGTCTGAAGGGACTTCCCCACTACTGCAAATCATAAAAGTAACAACCATCTCCATCTACCTCCAAAACTATCAGCCAGTGCAAAGTAAAAGATATCTTGATTTCCAACAATAGAGAAGCATATTTAACAGAAAGTAGAAAACAATATTTCAAGCATGAATCATGCAACACAAATGACTGCAAAATGACATTGAAATTTTCAGAATGATCACTTAAAAGGCTCCTTGTTTTCTTTAAACAAATGTTTATTTTTGTTACACTAAGTATTTTTGGTATCAGTAGGTGGAATGCACACTCCAGTATAAACTTCATAAGAGTATTAGCTGGAGCTTTGCAAATACTTTCATCCAAACTAATAACTGCATTTAATACTACAGTATAACCTTGCCTAGTTTCCAAAACAAATTTGCAAAGGAAATGGATTACTATGAGGATAATTAATGTGATGGGGAGGGTTTTTTTGGTTTGGCCTTGGTTTGTTTCGTTGTTTTGTTGTTGGGTTTTTTTGGTTTTTTTTATCTTGATGTCATTATTTGAAACTGGCTAAATTAAATTGCTGCATTAAGTAACCTGGGGCACCAAATGGAATTTGAACCCAACTTCCTAGGTACAGCCATATAGTAGCAAACAAAGCTGTGCCACAAAGCAGACTATCCAAGCATAAGAAAGTAGCCCTGTCAACCCTAGGCCAAGAGTGACTCATGTTCCCAGTGCAAATACCCCATAGAGATGGAAGCTGAGCAGGGATCTCCTGATTACAAAGGTCTTCAGTACAAGTCCCAACCATTCCCATGGAACAACCTGCACTGACCCCACTGGGTCTGTATGAGGGCTATGACAGCCAGAGACAAGACAGAACGAAGATGGGAAACAAGTAAGCACCCATTGAAATGCAAGGCTAAGGATCAACTGTCTGCTGTACCATTTTGACAATGCAATTCCACTGAGGTTCTCTAATCTCCACTAAGGATTTTGCTGGATATTGTTAGTATTTCCACATGTTTTAAATGTACAAAGAAATATTAAAGAAATATTAAATACCTTGCTCTATCAATGCAAATTTTTACCTATGTTTATTATCTCTGTAGACAACAGTGATGAGAATGGCCTTGGTAGAATGTGCAAAAATTTCACTAGAAACTTGTGGCTAATGGCCAGAGGTCAACATTACCACAAGCATAAAACTAGAGTAATTGCAAGGATGATTCCAGACCAACTAAGGTTCAGTAAACATTCAGCATCTGTGGGTTACTTATGGTTTTTATTAAGCCAGAATGAAAGGGTTATACTCATAATTCTGTACTCTTTTTTCTTTTTTCCTTTATGTTTAAAATCTTTTGCTGCATTTAAGCACTTTTGGTGTCTTTTTCTTCTTCTTTGCAGCAATTTTGCCTGAGCACTCCTGGGACTGGTGTTGCATTACAGATTCATCAATGACTTGATGCTTACTCTACATTATCCCACAAGTGCTGAGGCAAACAGTTCTCTGCCAGGATCAAATGATGTTCTATATTCGCCTGCAGTTTAAAACCTTGTTAATGTTGACACTTCTGATGAAGGCTCTGCAGTGACACTGGACTGAGTGTAATCTGCAGGCTTTGGTGACTGCCAAATAAACAGGTACCCAGGGCACAAAGGTTTTTTTGTGTCCTCTACATGCCCACTCAGACATCATCAACTTAGGCAACATCTTTACCAGAAACAACACCAAACAGAACAGCTAACACACCCTGTCTGTAGGTGATGTGGTTGATGGGTGACAGTGTGACTCTGCTGTGTTGCTAAACCAGAGTGTCTGAGAAAGAGTTTTGCTCTAAAGTTAATTAAATTTAATGGAAAGCCTCCAAATTACTTCAATGATCTTTGGACCAAGCTCAATAACAACTAATTAGGTCTCCATCCCAAAAGTTAGTTGTCAGAATTATTTATGGCCTTTCGTTTGTTTTTAATATTGGGCAAGAGGGTCTCTTTTAATTATTTGTTGTAACTAACATCACTTTGAAAGTCGTAAGTTGAAAATACAGTTGCCAGTATTAAAAAAATTAATTTCAGGTAATCAGACAAGTAGAAAAGTTTTACACACAGTGCAAATGTAATCCACATCATGGAGACCAAGGAAATACAAACTACAGTTAGTGACACCTGTAATTAAATTCTGTGGTATTTACTACACTCCACAGCCCTACCAAACCTTACATGTGTTCCTTGAGAATACAACTAAGTTTGCTGACTATAGCTTCCAGTTCTGACAACAAAATTGAGGATCTAGTCCAGGGCTGGACTTTTCAGAACTCATCTCTCTCCCTCTGATTAAAACTCCTAACACAGAAGATTATATGTCTGAAAAACTTACCACAGGAGAGAACATAGTTGAAGAAAGAGAGTGATGCAGGTTCCTCAGGTAGGAGTGATGCCATAGCAAATGACTGAGCAGTCTCAGCACTATCTATGATTTATTTATTCTGTCAGCAGATCATCACCTGAAAATGAAATTAAGAAATCCTCAAAATCTGAAAGTCACAAATTAGACTGGAGTGAATTATAAGATAACATTTATCTCACTATTTTCTTCCAAGTTTTTTCTTCCTTTATTTTCCTGGAAACTGCAGGAAATACCTAAAGCTCGAAGTCCAGTAAGTACAATACAATCAAATTGCATTTACAGCATACAAGACAGGAAGCAGAGATGTTGTTCTTCACTGTGAATTGGTCAGTCAACAAAATGATTTAACTTGGAGTGTAGTCTTAAAAAAAACAACAAACAAACAAACAAACAAACAAACAAAAAAGCCTAAAATCAGCTTTTGGATAGTAGAGTCCAATTCTTGCTGGCACCAACAAAATGTCATTTTCTGGCAGAATATGGGTCTGCATCTTTGCTGCTGAGCTCCAAAAACCTCTGAAATAGGAGGTGAGGAGCGTCTGTCTTTGTGGTATAATGAAGAGGATGAGATCAAAGACACAGGCCACACCCTCACATGGTGCATACAAAGGCAGAGAGCCAAAAAGCTCTACCTATGGGCAGGAACTTCCCTTCTTTCTCCACGACAGAGACTAACCCCCCTGAAAGGGAGTAAAGGAGGAGGGCTGCTCCCCTCTCATCCATCTCCTGTTCATCCTGTCAGTCACCAAAGGGCCAAGCTCAAGTGAACTCTGGCACAGAGGTTTTCCACAGGCTGCTTCTAACTGCTCCTTTGCCAGAGGCCTCTTCAGCTGAAACGTGCACCTGCTCTGTACCCACTTCAAGTCACAGGTCACCTATTGTCTTAAAGCAAATGAGACATGTGGGTACAAATGGCATGCACTGAAGGGCACCTGACAGAAGTCAGGGTGGGCACAGGTTCATGCACAGACTCATCACTTGCTCTGTGTTTGGACATAAACCCCTGGCAAACAGGTTTGGTCTGAAGGGCTGGGCTGCAGTTACCACTCTTGCAGAGCTTTAGGTCAAGGCACAGATGTGCTGTTTAGAAGCAGTGACACCTGACTGAAGACAATGCAGATGTGCTCAAACAGCATTTCTGAAAATCAGTTTCTCAACAGTTATAGAAGCATAGAACCACAGAATGTATTGAGTTGGAAGAGACCTTAAAGATCCTGTAATTTCAACCTCCTGCCATGGGCAGGGACACCTTTCACTAGAGCAGGTTGCTCAGAGCTCCCTCCAACCTGACCTTGAGCACTTCCAGGGATGGAGCATTCACAGCTTCTCCGGGCAAAGTCTTGTAGTTGCACTGAGTAGCAGTTACTCAGATTTTCAATTAATAGACAGACAATACAAAATATTTTGGATTAATATGAAGAAAAATTGGAAGAGTTTAGATGCATTACGTGTCTGTGTCAACACCAGCCTAAAGTCTCAATTACGATGTGTAAGCATCTTTGCAACTTGTGTTAAAAATAGTAACAAAACTGGCATTAATTTGTGCCCAGTCAATCAGAATGATCCGCAATGTGGAAGTTTTTAACAAGCTGCTGTCCAACATTTTTGAGATGTTTTAAAACCAGCCATCCTGATCAGCCCTGTAGAGACTAATGCTTCTAAGCTTAATGACTCTCCAAAGAGGAGGAAGCATAAAGATTTAGCAACTCAGTAGATATGACTGCATGGACCTCTGCAGCCAGCTTGGAAATGACAAATGATTTGTTAATAGAGAAGCTTTCTTTTTGTATTATTTTTTTGCCAATGAAGTGAAAACAGAACATTGATTAAGCAATCCAAGCTGAGATATTCCATCCAAATTGGAGAGCTTTCAAACCAGCTGCTGGTTTCAAGGCTCTGAAATACTTCTGCTTGTTGCTTCAAGATACCTATCCTGGAGCCACTGACAGTAATTGATGTCAAGCTGACACAGATGAATTTCAGGTGTGCCACATGCACAATACGTGTGTAAAAAATGATTTCTGTCTCAAATGCTACAAACTAAGAGAAAGGATTAATAGAGACATCAACAAAAAAGTTCTCTGTCCCAACAGAGTATGGCTGAAGAATACCAATAGCCCAGCATGCTCTTGCCTCATCATCACCCTTTTCTCCCACCTGTCAGATGAAATCATTCGTACAAAAATTCAGACTGAGCCTTTCACTCACAATGCTGTATTTCTGCACAACTCAAATTCTAACCTCATTCCCCAGGAAATCATTTTACAGAAGTCATCCTACATATTCAACAGTAAATACAAACTAGGTGTCTAGAGGGAATTAAAAATATTTGTGGGGATTTTTCCCCCTGCAGAAAAGGTTCAGTGTCCAGGGAAGCCTTAAACACAAGCTTTTGGCCCTCACAGATGTTAAAATTTGAGTGACTCATATTCCCATTCTCTTGTGTAGCTACATTATTAGACTGTATTTTCCTCAGTTCATCAGAGAACATGCTATGTCCATAACCATAAAGCAGAGATAGTGGCGTGTCATGGAAGACTAGGTACAAACAGGAAAACAAGCCCCTAAGCAGAACAAGAGCAAGAACCATCTAAACTGTAATACTCAGAAGGCATTATAGAGCCTTTTTTAAATTAAAAAATGTATGATTTTGTGGTTGAATACTTGGGATTATTTTTTTTAATAAACATGAAGAAGGAACATGATTTTCACTAAAAATATCCTAACACACCAATAGAAAACTGCTGCAATGAGAAATTTTCACCCTAATCAGGTCAGTTTGTTTGGATGACTGCTGAGTAAATAGCTATGCCATGCTATTTGTATTGCAGCTCATGCTCCAGAGCTAAGAAAAATCAACATAGACATATAAGCCAAGCAAAAAATATGCTTTATTTTAAACAAATAAGCATTACAAGAAATAGTATGTTTATTCAACTAGTGATCTGTACATTTTACACATCTGAAAATTTAACCAGTTATTTTTGTCTCTCTGGATTTTAAATCAACACCTATCACCCTAAAAGGCTGTTAATAATGGGATTGTCCTTGATGTAGCGAATTGTCCTCCTCTGTGAACTTCTCAGGAAAACTAATCCTAAGGCTAAGGTCTTGTTTTCTGAAAATTTTGCTCAGAAGAGAAGCACATATACTGGAAGGGGCAGATTTCCATTACTGTGATTTAACATCCCCATTTAACATATTATCTCCACATTCTTGATGGGAAAGTTTCCAACTGTTTCCTTCTTCCCTAAAAAAACCCCTAAACAATCAGAAAAATGGAACAAATATTTGTGTTGACTGTTTTAGCACAGAGATTGAGGAAAAAAACACTATCAGTGATAAAATTATTTGGATTTTGTTGTTGTTGTTGTTGAAATGAATTACTGAGCTCAAGATTTGTTGGGTGAGTAACTGCAAACTGGTGTCAGCAGAAACCTTCTCCTAGTGCCCTTTCCAAAACTGTGCTGGTACCTGACATTCTAGTCATAGTCTGAGTACCATCTTGAACAGATTTTCTTTGAAATTCCTTAACATTATGCAAGCACTTCTATGAGATTTATTGCTCTTCTTTTGGCAATTCATGGATCATAGAATGAGTCGTAGAATCATAGAATGTTAAATGTTGGAAGGACCTTAAAGATCATCTATTCCCAAACTCCCCTGCCATGGGTAGGGACATTTCCCACCAGACTAGGTTGCTCAAGGCCTTAAACACTGCCAGAGTTGGGGCATCCACAACCTCCCTGGGAAACCTGTTCCAGTATCTCATCTGATAGTAATGAAGTTCTTCCTAAGTACAGTTAGTACTATTTCTCTCTTCCTAAATATTGTACATGGTTTCACTGCCAGAGAGGGAAGTTATAGCTCTATACATGCATGAGATGACACTCTACAAAACAAAATTCTGCTTATTTTTCTTTCCTATGACCCAGGATCCTTTCTTGATGTGAAGATGACATAGCAGGTAAGTACTGAAACACATACAGATTCCTTAACAATGTCTCCTGAATCTTCCTGACATAGAGACAAGTGACATTCCAGCTGAGTTTTATCTCTCAGACTTAGATTCACAGATGCAGCTGAAGTAAATGGATGTATTTATACACAAGAGAGTTTTGAAGAGGATTTTTTTCTTTCTCACAGCAAAAAATTACATTATTCAAAGTAGCTGTGTCCATTAGATTAAAAAAAAAACTTTCTTTTGTCATTAACTCATTCTTTTAAATGTATTTCATAATTTATTTGTATTGGAAAAAGGATTTATAAGTAAAACCACAAGAGAGTCATAATTCAGGTCACATTTGTGCAGCTCACTAGCTAATCTGAAAATCTAAATCTACTGAGACTTCATAATATCTTCTTGGAATTGTGTGTCATATTACTTATGAACAGACTCAATTCAAATGGAAGTTTTTTAAATACCAAAAAATATTTTCTGCTTTGTCATCTACTTCTTTGTTCATTCAGCTTAAGCTTTTTGTTTTAAATTTGTAAATGAACAGGCAAAGTGGGTTTTGACCCATCCACTGCCTCCTCCCTGTAAGAGATTAATGGCTAACATATAATCCTACTGAATTGGCTAAAAAATGCAATGACACCAGTAGAGAACATACCATGCCTCCTCCTTTTACCAATTCCTTTGTATATAGTGACAGATTATTAAAGTAAGTGAAACAGCAGGAAAATAAATGAAATTTTGTCTCCTTTCATTCCCAGTATTCTACTGTAATTTCCTATTCCTACTAATGGATCCACTCTAGTGGATGAAAATGGGAAAAACCTTCCTGCAGCTGAGAGAAAGATTGAGAAGTCAAGGGGACTGGATGCAGATACTGGTCATGTTCCAGATGAGTGACACTGGCTTATTTCCCACATTTCACAGCAACCATGAAAAGAACGTTTGCTTCCTTTGGCCCTCATTGTATTTTATATGTTTCAATTGCAAGATCTTTGGGACACAGCCTTCTACTGAATATGTTTTTCTAGTGTTATTGCAACACAGCCATAACATATCTTGAGACCCAACAAAAATCCCAGTAATAAGTAGTTACCAAGGAAGTTTTACCATGCAACAATTTAGTTCTGTGAAAGGCCATTTTCCCAAGCACTCAGTACAGCACTTGTATATTTGCAAATCGCCAGGGTGCCAAAAGAAAATCTACTAATACTTAAAAGACAGAAATAAAAAATTAGTCAAGTGGTAAAAAGGCTATTAGAGAAGTACTGGTCACCTGAACAAATCCGTGCATCCTTCAGTTTCCAAGCAGTTTCATCTTCCAAAATACTTTGCAGTTCTTTTGATAATCATGCATATCTCTTAAACAGCTAAAAAAGCCACCACTGTGAAAAAATGCTGCACGTGGTGGAAGTACTTCAAGGAATGTAGACCCTGATCTGAAATCCTTTTCTCACACATATAATCTTCATAGCTTTGATTATGAAGTTAGTAGGATTATTTCTACAAGAGAGAAGAAAGATAGGCATGGGAACTTAAGAATTGCACTAACATGGTAAAGCATTGTAAAATGAAATAAAACACTAAAATTTGCATTTAAGCTTTCTCAAGTTATGCCTATTCTGTAGTATAGAAAAGGACAGTAAATTGAACAAGTAGCTTCAACAAAGCTGCAGCCAGCAATTAGCGGGACCTTGTGAAAAGAAGGTACTGGAAAAAAGCAGAGTCCACACAGAATGCCAGAGGTACTGGGCACAAACTAGAAACATCTGAGAAGTCAAGAAGTACAAAGTTTGAACTCCCAAGAACTTAACGGAGTTCTGCCCTGCAAAGAATATGAAAACATATAGTAAAAAGCTCTTTGGTTGTAAAAAGAACCCCAAACAAACCAAAACACAAAAACAAAAAACCAAAACCCCTCAAACCAAACAAAAACAAAACCCAACACAAACAAACAAAAATACCAAAACCAAGATGATGTGCCACTGTGGAAGAAGGATGGAGAAAAGACAACACAAGGAAGGCCTTCAATAAGTATTTTCCTATAGTTTTCACTCAGAAAATTTTTAGGTTAAATTTAGAGACAAAGTTAGGGTGAACAATGAGAACGTGGGTATGCAAATAGAAACTCCCACAGCTAACAAAGAATTTGATTAAAAAAAGTTAAATGCATCAGTCTTGAAGTCTGATTAATCACTACCTCACACATCTAAAAATTTCCTTCACTTGTTCTGCTGGTCCAGTGACAAATATTTCTAATAGCACCATCAAGTTGCGAGTGAAACTGAAAAATAGTAGATATGCTTTCCTTAGTTACAAAAAATCTGTGAAGAAAAATAAGAGGAGATGGCAGTTGGGAAATTACAAGCTATTTTCTTGGATCTCATTAGTATGAAAGGCCTTAAAACACATTTTGAGAGAGACAATATATAAAGACACAGAGGTAAATGAAAAATGGGATAAAATGCAACAGCAATTTCCCAAAAGGACACCACACAAATCATCCATCTAGTTTTCTTAGATGAGGTAAGTGATTTTGTGAACAGATGAAGTGTAATAGATCTCATCTTTCAGGACTTTAGGAATGCATTTGACACCGTGTTAAATGTCATTAAGGAATCTGAGGACTAAGACTTTTGGTGGTTAAAAAAACAGCTAAAGGAGAACTCATAACAGGCAAATGCCTTTAAGAAGGGATGCATCAAATCGATTGAGATTAGCAGTGAGAGTCTTCAGGATCCATCGTGGGGCTTCTGTTGTCCTCCCATGGCTCTTGAGTACCTGCACACTCTTGTACTGTCAGTAAAGAAGAGTAGGGAAACTATACAAGTAAGAGCAGCTTGGAGACAGGAGGTAAAGAAATAGGGTAAGCAGCAAGGTCTTGGGCAGAAAATTCGAATGTAACCTGGGAGATGAAACAGTAGTGACAATTGAGGACTGTGGTTGTCAATGAGAAAATGGCTAAACAGGTAATAGGATGAAAAAAGTAGGTAAGCCTGTAGGATAGTGAGGACATAGATTCTCAGTACCACCTGGGAGGCATGAAGATTCTCCATCTAAAGATACTAACAGAGCTAAGATGTTCATGCTAGCAATAGTTAAGTAAGAGTTAAGTAATCATATTACTTCTGTCTAGAATGTCTTGAGGAAGATGCCTCCAGGTAGGAGAAGTGTTATTTAATTTAAAGAGCAGTAACAGCATGGGCAGGGGTAAGACTATACAGGACACACATTCACCTAGGCTGTAAAGAAGGGAAGTGCCAATAAGCCTATGAGTTTCTCAAATAATCTCCCAGGTAAAAGAGTAAGGTCAAAATTACAACCTTCAAGGTGGAGACTGAAATACAGTTGGAGGTGTCACATGCTGGAATGCCCTTCACAATTTCCTGGACCCATTGCTTGCATCCACTGGTCACACAGGGTCCTTAAGCAACTCCATTAATAGTGTGGTTGTGGTACTTATAGTGCTTCAGTGTTACTGGTGTCATTTTGGGGAACATAACCAAGGACATTCACCATTCCATTTTTCACATAAGGTTTTCATTGCAAAATCCATGTAAAACTAATTACACAGATAAAGGCTTTTGCAATAATGCAGGCTACTTGCAAGTGAAAATAAAAAAATAGAAGAATGTAGAGCCCAAGATTATTTGAACAGCTAGGGCTCACACAAATACAATCAATGGAAGTTTTAATTAAGAATAATTAATTATTTTGTGAAATAATCCAGGGCAAACTGTGGAATTGTTTTAAAATTGTTACTAGCTGCTTAGATGGAATTTGTCGGATAAGTGCTTTAAAGCTGAGAAATTTAACAGAAACTGTGTTTTCAGAACTTGTGGAGAGACACAATTCTGAAGAGAGTGGAGATTTGGCACTTCATATGAGCAGAGATGATGTGGCCCAAACATTCTTGTTTGCAGATGATGACTTTCCTATATTATTCACTTTGTCTTGGCACAGTCAATCAACAAAGGAAGTGCAGCAGAAATAACAAAGCCTTTTCTCTATTTGCTGATAACATTTCTAGCACATTTAAGGAGAAGTTTGAAGAACCACAGTAATTACTACGTCCCTGAAAATGTGTTCAACAGAGAGAAAAGGACAGAGGAGACATCACTACTTGAAAAATACAAAACAAAATACCAAAAAGTGTCTACATAACGGGAATGTGAAGTATTAATCCTTAAAATACATGTAAGAAAGTATTTGAAAGAATCTTTCCAGGAAATAGTGCCTATTCATATCCATTAAGTTCACACCTATTCGAAAACAAATCAGTGGATACTGTAGTAGGGATGAATCTAATCCTTGTGTCCAAAATAATATGTTCAGGGATTAACCAGGACAACAGCATTTTTGTCAAACAGAATTCATTTGTATCCATTCTCACATTATCAGAAAAGCAGCTCTCTCCTAATTAGCAGATCTCGAACATTAACCTTTTGTCTTGACTGCAATCTCTTCGATTAGTGGTAATGTTCAGCCTCCTCAAAACTTCTTTCATAAATTGACTATTCCCATGGTAACAGCTGCTACTTTCATTATACAAACACCAAGAAAATGTGATTTCCTTTATATCAGTGGGCCAGGCTAGGTGTGCAAATTTGGTCTTCATTGATGCTCTTTTCAGACAAACTGTTTATTCCAGAAGAAGAGGAAACAGGTGCAAGTACAATTCAGGAGGCAGTTGTTGACTGATCCACGAAGGAGGATTGGCAATGCGTTGAAAGGAAATTGTTGAACAACCTACCTGCAATGCCAGTATGTTCTGCAGCTTCATAAGGGAAGGCAAAGCACATTCAACACTAGCCACCAACCTTAAATCAATATATTCTGTGGGGGGTTGTTTGGTTGGGGTTTTATTGATTTTTTTCTTTTTGCTTCTTTCTTTGACGGCTCCACAGACAGTTGAAAGACATCAGCTTAATATCCACACAAGAATAGTTGAGAAACAGTTAATGTAAATCAAGCATTCTCATTCAAAGAACATTGAACTTTAGCCAAAAAGAACATCAATACATTACTGAGACGCTGACACAGCTTTAATGACCAGTGTCTTCATCTTCAATGCTCACACCAGTCTATAACGAAAGTCTGAGTCTCAGCTGAAGTGAATTCCCAAAGGAGCATCAACTTTGGTGGGACCAGCAAACACTCACAGCAAAGGTGCTTTGTCTCCAACAAGTCATGGGAAATTTTTCTGAATGTTTATCAAATCTGAGGCTTTTTCCAGAAAATCCATCTGTTGCATATGAACTCATCTGACACCTTTACTCTTTGAAACCGAAAGTTTCCAAGTCAATCCATTAAGGTGAGAATGGATAAAGTGAAATTCACATCTACTCCTCCAGCAATCCACTGAAATAATCAAGTTTTCTCTTAGTCACACATGTAATCTGTAAGATTCTGTCAGAAAAGAGAACTGCAGTTTTCCAAAGTTAGCACTGCATGTTCAGTTTCTTAAATTGTTTTTTAAAATATATTTTTAACTTTTTAAGAAATTTTAGCAGTTGTGTAAAGGATTGGCAGACAGCAGACTGAAAAATTAAACACAACTCTAGAAGCATTTATGTTTTTCTTCTCCTTAGTTCCTCATTAACCCTTTCATCACCAGACCAGGTGATTGTTTTCCTTGCCTTACAATACTTTTGATTCCAGGCATACCAATACCTGTTGTTAACTAGACACTTTAAAACTTGAACTCAGTTTGGATTTGGGCCTCCTGCTTTAAGCCGAAATTATCAAGTGTTTGAGGACAGAAAAATCATGGATCTCCTTTTATGGAAGTGAACAGTCAATGGCTGCAGTTGTGCAACCTACATAAACTCTGTCTCTGCTCATTCCAGCAGAAGTTGAGATTGTTCAGAAATGGACTAATTTCTGACCCTCATGTCTGAGCATTTATTATGTTTCTACATATCTGCAGATTTTGTTACTATCAAAAGGACCAAATCCAGCACCAACAGTAAGGCCCACAGCTTCTCCCACTGGAGCCAAAAAGGAAAACACCATGAGTCAGAAATGAATAGGAGGCTGTAAATATATTGCAAGCACTAAGCCCGTATATTTACATGAGTATCACAGATGCTTCATGCCATTCAGACTCAAAATCTAATTCTGACACTGGATCATAATCCATAACAGGCCAAATTAAATCTCTTGGTTCTGGGCTAACAGTGGGTAAGTCCTGGTTTGAGTCTGCACTAAGCATCCCAAGCTTGTGTTTATTTTCACTCCAACTCCAAAAAATCTTGGTGAACAATCCAAAACTGCTCATCCAGGAAAGATTCGAAAGACTTGCCAAGTTCCAGACAACAGTCCATGGAAAAATCCAAGTGCACAAATTTGTTGGCAAGAGATGCCTCTATCCATGCTCAATTTGCACATGCTCTAGGGTGGTTCTCAAAAATGGAGCAACCTTAGGAAAAGAAAGATCAGGGATTTAATTGCACCCTACCTGTGAACAGCATGAATACCCCTCGGCTTTAATGCACAGGAACACCAAAAAAATTATTCAAAATAAGCAAAGTAACCAAAAGTATCCAAAGTAATCAAAGTCACCAAAAAAAAAAGAAACCAAAAAATTATTGCATGTCAATAAAAAGGAGGCAGGAAGGGTTGCCTGTATGACTGGCAATACCATGGCAAAAAAATTATTTTACACAAAAACTTGTATTCTGATGCCAGTTTTGCAATCACACGATGGGCACCAGGATTGTTAAAGTATTATTTCCACAACCCACAATACTATCCCATAACCCATTTGGTGTCTTCCTCTGCACTCAGGCCCATCTTCTACCTGGGAGAGGGCTGTGACTACCTGCACGTGCCCTGGAGTCAGGAGAGGCAGAGGAAGCAAGCACTGCCCATTTTCCACTTTCTTCAAGGTTTGTTTTTTCACTCCAGTAAAACATGAGAGCACTGCAGTTGTTACCTGTAGGTTTACAAGGATTTGTGCATCCTAGAGAGTTCCAAGCACTAGATGGTGCCAAGGTGGAAAGTCCCACACACAGAAGGACAGACAGAGAGGAGAGGATCACAACTCCAATGCTTTTCCAATTAAATCCTTATAGGTTAAGTCCTTGCTACTCTCCCACTACCCCTGTAACAACATCAGCTCAGATCTTACGGGAAGCAGGTTAGGGAGGAGACCACTGTACTGATCCATAAGTCCTACAAATCTCACTCACTCTTTGGCTCACAAACATTTATAGGATTGCCATAGTTAGTGTCTCTACTGTACTTTTAAAAAAAGCAAACAACCAAACCTCAGTAAAATGGGGGATTCAAATGCTGTTGCTTTGTCTTCCTACTTCTTGTGTCTCCAACTGCTGCCAAGCAGACCCTTCCTACCTCATCCCAGGGAGACATAAGCAGCATCCCTGCATCACTCTTTGAGTTTCGAGGTGTTCTGCATGCTTTTACCATGTATTAGTGGAGCTTGTCCAACACCACTTGGTGACCTAATTGCTGTCAGAGCAGATGGTAAGATAGGCCTGAAAAAAAAATTTGGTACTTTTACATTATGTGAGGGAAATGTAAGAGGGAAAGGATGTCTTTTTCCTTTCCTGTGGGCTGAAACAAAATTTACGATCAGTGGAGTTTGAGGGACAATTATCCAGCTCCAGTGGATGCACACCTGGCATCTATCTCCACCTGATCCCCTCTTCTGTGGTTTAGTTTGCCTCCTGGGCATGCCATGTGCTGGGCATGCCATGTGTTCATAGACTGCCAGCATGCTCCTTCTATCTGCTCCAGGCACCAGTGTTCAGAGAGCAACATTGTGAAGCAATTCACGATACCAAACCAGGAGCAAACTCCTAAGGTGTTCATGATAAAGAGATAACATTTGTTTCCATATTCTCTGCAGTTATCTTGCCTCAGTGGGAAACTACTGCTCAGTGCTAACCTCCCAGTGGTGGCCACCGTTCATATTCAAACAGATATAAATAGCACAGTGCTATAAAAAGTAGCAACAGCAACAGGGGTCTGTGCAAGGATCAGACTTCAAAATGTGACACTGCAGAAGAGACACTGCATTGGAGCTGTTCAGGCACAAGGTTTCCCATTTGGAGATGAAGGAAGAGCAGCTTGCCAATTGGCATTCTGGAAGTTAGTTGCTGGCCAAGATTTTCAAGGTTGAACTTTATACCCGTAGCTTCTCAAAGGTCACACTTAGCAAACTGTTGGGGCTTAACAGACTGAGAATGCACTTGGCTCTTATTCCAAGGCTCTTTCCTTGATGATAATATTGATGACAGTGGAACTAACATCTCAATAGCTGCACAGAAAGGCCAATGCACAAATGTGCAATACTCAACATATGGAAGAAGCCTGAAACCTTTCAAACCACTTAATGAGAAAGATATGGATATCAACAGCAGAAGGAAAAAAATCTAAAATGGGAGGAAGGAGCCTATATCCTACCATGCTAATTTATATTACTAGAGAGGAAAGTAAGCAGCAGTGTTAGCTATGCTGAGGAGTTTCAAAAGTTGCATTTATTTTTGGTTTTCTTTCAAAAATAATGTTCCAATAAATATGCAGCACGCTGGGTTTGTGGCACTGGTAGTGTGTCCATCACCATTGCACCTGAGCACTCATGCAAATGATTAACCAGCAGAGCAAATGAAACAGAAGCTGAGAGCCATCAGGCACTGTGACAAGCTCTCATAGACCTTGCACATGCCAGTACATCTTTGTCTGGATTTTTACTCCTTCAGGCTTTCTATTGTCCTGTCTTTCCTGTTCTTATGATAGCCAGGTCTTTTTTTCCAAGCAGTGATAAGGAATGTAGAGATCTCAGGCTGGCTTTGGAGAAAGGAGGAGATAAAAAAACCCAAAAAACAAAAACAAAAAAACCCCAACCAACCAAAAACCAACAAACAAACCAACCCCAAAACTACACATTTTCACCAGGAATACATTGCTTAAGGACATAGTAAGGAAAAATATAATTTTCATTTGCACAAATCAATTATGAATTTACAAACTTTGTTATGTCTGCCTTGCCACCAGCCTAGCCCTTAAATTACTTTTCTGAAGAAGGAAAACAAGTCTTTCTTCACGGAGGGCCAAAATGACTTTTCAGGAGACTGATGCAGACCATACCTGAACACTGTGGTTAGCATTATCTAATAATAATGAAAAGAATACATAAAAGCATATGTCTGTGTGTCTTCTTGAAAAACTCCAGAGATTGCATCAGGTCCATCCCACATTTGAAATACGTAGCAAGTGAACAACAACTCTGCTGATGTTTGTTTAACATATGTGCATGTAACTACTGTTAGCTTTTTCTGGCTTGGGATGCTTAAGCAGAGACCTCTGGGGTTTTAGAAAACAAAAAAATCTTCTGTTGAATCATCTACCCCTTGCTGTTTTGTTTTCTGTACAAAATCTATGAGGGGCACAGGAAAGCAGAGGGCCTTGCTTGCAGGCCAACTTTACAAAGGCTAGATCCTTTCAATACTGGAGAATTGTGCAGCAATAATACAACCCTCGTTGAAGAAGTTTCCTGTTTTCCATCACTAGTCAAGGCAATGATACTGCATTCTAATTAAATTAGTGTCACAGGGAGTTGTTCCTCTTTACTGTAGCTGCTTCAGACCTAGCAAGTAGTTACATCCTCTCCATTCCACTTTGTCCTTTAAAAGAGTAAGGTTTGGGGACTGCCACATTGCCATCAGTGAAGACTCAAGTGCTCACTTGGCAGAGCAGGTACAACATGCTGTGCTACCACTGTGTCTCAGCAGCAGTTTTGAAGCACATAAGGAGCACTGCACCACCCACCTACATCTGACTGTGAAACTCTGGATTAAAGTTCACTCTAGGCATCAGTCGATTCTGTTACCTCTCCTGTGTCTAAATTATATCCATCACTGTCATCTCCAAAGATTCAGATCTTCTGTGCAATTTATCAGGCACTATAATTGAAGCTAATGAAAGATGTGTTTGTTTAGCTGTTGTAAATGGCTTTGAAGATCTACGTTTCAGCAAGAGTGATGAATTAAGGATGTCAACTGGACAAACAGTTTAATTTTAAACAAACTTAGCTAAAATGGATTACTGAAAAACCAACATGTATTTTTCAAATTCATATTATTTCACTTACTTTACCAGTAAATATTTCATCCCTTCTTGCCATCTGACTCACTAAGCATAAAACTGAAAGGACCAGCAATGTCATTCAGCTTCTCAAACACAAGACCAACTTTGGATACCACAAACAGGTGTGAGAAGCCACTTTTCGACTGCAGCAGGGGGTACAGCTCTGAAACATTTTAGCCCTCAGCAGACTAAATTTCTGCATAATAGCAATTCTATAAAGCAGGCTGAACATGGTAATCAAAGTATTTTATGACAAAATTCAGAAATAAACAATTGCAAAGAATTATTCCATAACATAGTTATTTATTGAAAGTACCTGTTTTTTATTTTCCCTGGTCCATATTCAAATGAATTAAAATAATAACTTAAGGGGAAAGCAAATTATCTTAAAATAGTCATGAGGTTTTTTTCCTCTCTCAGGTAATTTGGAGTCAGGAGGAGTCCAAAATAACAGCGTGATTGTTTAAAATTACTGGGTAGGGCTGGAAACCTCTAGAGGTCATCTAGACCAACCTCATGCTCAAACCAGTGCCACCTGGGAACAGGTTGCTCAGAATTAAAAGCAAAAATGCAATTTAAAGGGAAAAGAAATAAAAAAAGGAGAAGCCTTCCTCTATCCCCTTTTGCATCAGAAGGGGGAAAAAAGTGCAAAGAAATATTTTCTTGAAGCATATAACTCTTCTGTGTTGTTTGTTAGTAAATATGACCAATGTGGAAAATAGGTTTAAGTTGCCTCCTCTGGTTGACCTTGTTCCCTTTCTGTCTTGATGCAGGTAACACTTAGCACAATGTGTGGCAAACTCCAACTCATTTGCCAGCACTGCTCTGCCACACTGCTGGCCAGAAAAGGCTGGGAGTGCTGCAAGTTCAGCTCCAGTAACAGAGAAAACGCTCCATAATCATTCATTAGCAGTCCGCTCCAAGTTTATTAAGGAATGGAGCCGACAGCTGCTGAAGAAGGTTCCACGCCATCTTTCCCTGGGAAAGCAAGGCCTCTAGGGCAGGGCCTGGACTCTACAGCAAAGAAGAATAGGGTGGGGAAATCTTACAAGATCTCAGCAAAACCCAGATGAGTCATCATAAAATAAAACGTTTCTATTTTGGCAAGAGGCTGAAATAGCAGTCCAGGGTTGTTCTGCAGCACAGCAATACATGACCCTGAGCGCTTGGGACAAACTCCTGTGCACATTGATATTCCTAGCAGTAGGGGCTATTTCACATCTCATTAAACAAAGAGGTTTACATGACAATTAACACATTAATTAGCACCATCTTTTTCACAGTTGGAACTTCCAGCTTGAGATTTCAACATTTTTAGACAACTGTTTTGTGAGTGAAAATGAAGGAATAGTTTTTTTATGTCTCAAGGCAACAGGGACTCCTATGCAGAACTGGAACAGGAGTATATTTGTCTATGTATTGAAGGACATTACAACCAGCTAATGGCCTCTCCTGTAACTTCCATGCAAGAAGGGTCTCCTTGTACCATCTGCATCCTGCCATTCAAAGCCCAGCCCTTAGCCTGGGCAAGGTGCCAGGCTGGCCACTTCATAAGCTGCCCATAAACAAGCCCAACGTACTCCAAAGTCACACAGGGCAAAGCAAAGCTCAGATTTCAACAAGCAGTAGTTCCCATTGCTCAGCCCCAGCCGCTCACCTATGTGGCTCCCCACTACAACAATACCTTTGACTGTATCTGTAGAGATACAACCTGTGGGAAAACTCTTCAGCAAACACCAAAAAGCAACACTGCTAATTTCACTGAAAATAGGTAATAGCTATAAGAGAATGCTTATTGCCCTAGAGCTTCACATTTAAATACAGAGCTAATAATTTCTACAAGAAACCACTTTAAAAAAGAGCTGGCACAGAAGTAAAGATATCCTTAAACAGCATGTATATTTCTCTCTGAGAGTTTGGTTCAATACCATCTTTAATTTCTATTTCCTTTTGCGAGAATGAATGTGCAAGTATACAAGAAGATGTAGAATACTGCAAATCAAATGAAAGGAAGAAAAAATTGGAAACTGGAACTTGTAGCTTTCAAGATCAGGTGGATTCTGATATTCATGGGGTCCATTCCTTATCAGATGGATGTTGCCAAACCATGGAAAACAGTGACATGGTTTGTATATGTTGTCTTTCACCTCCCTCAGGTACATAATGCAAGGAAATATGTATAAACAATAATAAACAATGTATAAACTAACAATAATCCTATTAATCTTTTACTTTTTTTTTTTTCACTCAAGGCACAGATAAATCATTATGCCATAGCCTTACCTATCATATCCATGCTCAGGAGGAACACCAGATAACTTTTCCTTTAATTAGTTTTTCAAAGTCTACTACATTTTTTAGAATATGATTTCTTTCTTTTATTTATCACCCTGCTTTATTTCAGATGGGTACTGTTTAACTGACCTCTAGATACCCTTGCACTTACTCTGTGATATCCCCAGAATGTCAGTGCTTTGATTCTTCATCTTACATTTCCTAAAGGTTTCTTATTGGTCACTTCTGCTACCAGTGACAGCTGAAGTGGAAGTTTATCCTCTGATAATCTGTACTGCTTTAATGGTTCCCAACATCCTGAGGGTATTTTCCAAGTGTTGTGGTGACACCAGCTGAGGTCTTGGCAATAGAAAAGTGTTTCATATGTTTATTTCCTAACTTAGTCTTTTGGGTTTTTTCTGCTTTCCCAACCCTCCCTCACTCTGTTTATTTCTGTGGCTTATCTCCTTTTGTTATTGCTATATTCTTTGTTATCACTTCTCAGTATCTTTCTGATCATAAAGCCTTTGAAGAACCTGAGGGCATTCCCACCATGCATCCAAAAATCTCTTACTAAATTCCTCCAAACCTCCAAGTCACATTTGTTCAAAAGCTGAGCAAAAATCTCTACTAAAAGGAACAACAATAGTCACATCTTATTTATATATTTATCTGTAAACTAGAGTCTAGGAACTATAGCACATAAACCTTGCAAAATGAAGAGCATGTTTCAAACAGTTCTAATATAACATATGACACATAAAACAGGTCACCAGTTTTAGCATGTCTCCAAAATAACATATGCTTAGAAATGCTTATCCCTGTAGCATCATTATCCTTCTTTCTTTTTTTTTTCAACAGAAAATTAATCTTGCACCAACATGCCTGAAAAAGCAAAATTCTCATATAATTTCAATCACTCACTTCAGTTTGCTCATGACTTTTATATGGCTGACTGAACATCTATTATCTCATGCAAAAAAGAAGCTGTGAGTTTGCTCACCTCGGTCACCTGCAGGATCTTTGAAATGCCTCCTCTTCTGTTCCCTCCAAAGAGTGCCTTTCCGCATCTCCCAGTCCATTCCCGAATCCACTGAACATGCAGACATCAATAAGTTCTGGCTAAGTTATCCCACGTAACTCTGAAGAAAAAAAGGAGGTATTTGCAGATGCTGCAGAAGGTCTTCTTTCCTCTCTTTTGAAAATTTTGTGTCCTCGGTGGTCTGTCACAGTCAGGTCTCCGGTAGTAAACTGAACAACCTATCCTCCTGGCTCTTCTTTTCTTCTTTTTCTTTTCTGTAAACACATAATCAGTGCTTCAAATCCTTTAGGCACCACAAACTGTATTTCTCTATTGCCCTCTACTGACTGCTGGGTAACGCCGCCTTCCCGGAGAACTGGAAGCAACAGATACACCGTAGCGCGTTCCCACCGCCCTCCCCGGATCGATAATGATACACGATGACCAAAAGTCAACACAAATCATTCTGTTTTCACTTCGTTACAAAACACCAGCCAAGATGTACAGCTTGTTGGCCAGCCGCAGTAGCTAAAACCACTAAATAACAGAAGCAGGAAACAGTAACATGGCTCTGCTAGTGTGTTGTTTAGGGGGGGTTGGGTGGTTTTTGTTTCGGGGGGAGCGTTTTGGTGAACAAAAGCCAGGAGAGAGTAGAGATGAAGGTATTCTGTCTTGAAATGCGGATGAGTTCACAACATTGATGCCATAAATACTGCACTGGGGATCTGAAGGTTGTCTGGTTTTAAGGGTTTGGTTCTGCCAGCAGTGGATGCACAGAAATACTGACTTTTTATGGGAGTTCTGCAGGAAGGTGCTGGCAGAGAGCCATGAATCGAGGCCGTGGGTTTTGGCCATTTCCCCTTGGTCTCTCGAGTTTTGTTTAGCACATTCAGCACCACACCTCACATGGGAACCTTCATGTGACAGGACCCGGGACAGGACACATACTGTGTATGAATGGCACTGGGAAGGGCTGTTTGCACTCCCCGTCCGACAAAGGTGATCCACAATGCAAAGAGACGCCAGCGAACTAAGATAAAAAAGGAGATGGCCCAGAGTTGTTTCAGGAGCAGAAGCGGGGGAAATAAACAAACAAACACAACATTTCAGCCAGACTGAAAGAGACTGAAAAGAAAAAAGCAGGGATAAGGAGGGGGGGGCGGGGAAGGGGGAGTGGGTGGTGGAGAAATCAAAATTAATCTTTAGCATTGTATTAGTCACTGCTTAATAAGTAAAGCACAGTGCTTGTTAACCAAGTCACTCGGGCATCTGTTCTCACACAAAAAAGTTGGTGTTGGTGCAGGTGTTCTGGTGCACTTGGACCATTCCAGAGGCAAGGAGGGGTCAGTCTGTCAGCTCCAGGCACCAGAATAAATTCCCAGCACATCTCCTGCTTGCTAGGCAGGGCCTAGGACAAACCATGGTATTATCTTGCCTTGCCATTATTCCTCTGCAACCAACTATCCTAGGGAGCAAATATGACTAAAAAATTACTAGCAAACATGGCTAAAAAATTACTGAAACATCCCCCAAAAAAGTGTTGGAACTATTTTGCTCACTTGTGTTCAAAAAATACTTTCATTTTTTCCCACCAGTATTAGTAACTGGGAATATTTCATTTGCCAAAAAATCTGTTGACTGATGAACACAAGTCATGTTTTAAATAGATATTATATGATATCCGTCCTCTTCCACTTAGGAAAGAGAGTTCACACAAAATACATGATCAGCTAAGCCAGCAACATGGCAACAAAAGTATAATCTTGAGAGGTTCATTGAAAAAATTATTTTCAATTCAAAAATAAAGTCTTCAGAGGCCTTAATTGTAGCTATTAGGAACATTTCATTAACAAGCCCGGATTTACTGACTGCATTGTAAAGCTCTACTAAAGAAAGCCCTAAAATTACTTTTTCCCCTATGCTTTTTTCTATTTCTAAAGCCCTCGTCTACTCCATGTTAGAAAACAAGAAATAATTATATTTATTCGAATTCCTTGATAGAAGATCGAAGCCTGCTCAGCTGAATAACTTTCCTAAGTGAACACCATCAGCAAGAGACCAAAGAGAAACAAATGAATGGGGCCGAGGGCGCGCACCAAACGGGGAAAAGCTGAGGGTTTGTATTTGGCTTTTGTTTGGTTGGGGATTTTTAATGGGAGCGCATTTGCTGAGCGATAAAGCAAAGTAAGCATTTTCGAAATTCAGGGACGGGCAGCTCAGACCGGGCGGGAGGGGAAGTCCTGGAGCTGCAGCTGCGGCAAACCCGGCCGAGGCAGCCCCGGCAGCCCCTCGGGGTCTGGGGGGATTCCACAGTATCGTGAGGTCGGAAGGGCCCTCTGGAGAGCACCCAGCCCAGCGCTCCGAGCGAGGCAGGGGCACCCGGAGCAGGTGGCACAGGGATCCTGCCGGGCTTGGGATGCCTCCGGAGCGGGAGATGCACAGCGTCCCCGGGCAGCTGTGCCAGCGCTCTGCCACCCTCAGCCTGCACAAAACATGCTTCCTCATGTTTCCTTCCCCTGAGTTAAAAGTTTTCTTTCCCCCAGGAAAAACTTTCCACGCCTCGTTCCGAGCGGGCGGTGGGGGCGGCTCGGTTGCCCCTCGGCCCGTCCGGCCTTTCCCCGGCCCTGCCGCCCCCCAGCGCCGCCTCGGCCCTTCCCGGCCCGGCCCGCCCGAGCGCGGTACCCGGAGCTGCGGCCGCGGCTCCGCCGGGGCTCGGCCGGCGCTGCACAGCGCCCCTGCTTCCCTTCCGGCGGGGCCATGGGCCGGCGGCGGCTGCTGGCGGGGGCCGCGGCGCGGCTGGCGGGGGCCTGCCCGGGGCAGGCGCGGTTCCTGCTGTGAGCGGCGGCGGTGGCGGGAGGGCCCGGCGGGGCAGTGCTGGGAGGGCAGCTCGGCGGGGCGGGGGGCAGGGGCGGGAGGGGAGCTCGGCGGGGGCAGGGGCAGGGGTGGGAGGGGAGCTTGGCAGGGACAGGGGTGGGAGGGGCAGGGGCAGGGGTGGG
>JAWWEV010000083.1:83723909-83791673 GCA_035583235.1 Hafferia zeledoni | reverse complement strand
CTCCCTCTCCCCCGCACAGGTGGACGCTCCGCAGCTGCCGAGGCGAGTGAGGGTCCCGGGGCCGGAGGATGAGAGCGGCTTCGGAGCGGGGGCTCCTGCGGTGGGGGAGCGGCGCCAGAGGCAGCCGAGGGACAGGAGCGTGGGAATGCCGGCTGCTCCCTTTTTCACTCGGTTTTCCCTTCCCTTCCCGCTGCCCCCGGACAGGAATGTGGGGCTTGCCGGAGGGCAGGGCCCAGGTGTTCCCCAGCGGGGTAGGAACAGGGCCTCGAGTCCGGTTCTGGCAGCAGGAGCTGGGGAGGCAGATGCAGGAGCCTTTTACTGGGTCTGAAATTTACCTCAGAGCATTTCTTCATCCTAGGCTGAGGTCCTGCCGTTTTCTTGCACTTAAAATGGGCAAAGAGTTTGACAAGGCTTTGGTGTCTCTGATCTGGTGAAAGAGTGTGCCTGCAAGGGAACTCCTTGTGGAATTGTGAGCCTCCGTTGTTAAAAGATTGTTAGGGAGGAATTCTGTTTTTCAGTAACATCTGCAGTTGCAATATCGTGTAAACTCATGCCATACATAACCTTACCTTGAATTGTGCTTAGCTGAGCACACACTGGTGCCTCTGGTGCCCCAGGTGTATGTCAAACACAAAAGCACATACCTAGGTATTGTTAAAATTGAAACATACCGTGTTAATGTTTGCTCTTTAAAAAATAATTATTTCATCCTTTTATTTATCTGTAGCTAAAGATTTTGGATTAGAAAGGGTATGTCCTTACTGCTTCCAGTTCCTGGTTCCTGACAGCTACCGGGTGCGTCTCAAGCCAAGGATGAAAGTGTCTCCACAGATAGAGAAAGTTCTTAAACAAGAGGCAAAGAACCATAAACTTAACATGAAACAGACGAAGCTTTTGAAAAAGTACAGGGAGTCAAGAAGTGTTCTGGTAAGGGCATTTATTTGGAACTGATGAGTACATGGTATTTCCCTCGATTTCATGTCCGTATTTCAGTGGCATAAAAAAGAAGATAAAGAAACCTTTCAGAAGAGGAGTCCACACCTACACATCTCTTTTTCATGAGCATATGACTCTTCCTTTCTTTTGGAATAACTTCATAATCAAAATTTTTAAAATCTAGCTTCCACAGTAGATAGATCATGAACACAATGACTGGAACAGCAAGATTTTCCCTCCAAACCCCCTGTGTGACCCCACATTGTCAGAGAAGCTACACAAACAGCTCTGCCTTTTCTGTGGTATCTTTAGCAGCAGTCTGAGTAGACTCTGCAGATGTCTAAGCTCTTGCTGAAAAGTAAGAAGTTTCTTCCTGCCAGGAAGCTCTGGTATTTCCACTGTCAGCTTCTGTATCATTAGCATAGCTTTGCAAAAAATGGCAGGAGTGGCAGATTTCTTCCTGTTCTTTTTATTCCTGTGAATGTGGCAGAACTAGTTCCAGGCAACTGTACTAGATGCAGAGCTTTAATACACCTATGTAAATCCTAAATCCATTGCTAAAAATACTCCCATACTTAAGAAGCAAAACATGTCATTGGCTGAAATCAGGCTTCTTACGGGAACTTGACATTTAATGACTTTGTTTCAGTTTTATCGGTTGTTGAGTTGAGCAAATGTATTTTGACACAAGCTTTACTTCATTTTGTTTCCCTCATGGCTACATCAATTGATTGTTACCCTCTGTATTAATTGAATTTCTTACATTTGTCTGAATGCTACTGTTTATAGGAAGTCTTTCAAAACTAAACTACAGAGGTAATTTCAACAGGCTGATGTTGCTCTTGGGGCTTAAGTTATTTTTCCTACATGTACTCAGGAATGAGACTTAATTACTATTTTTTATAATAACTACTATTTGAAAAATAACAGTATACATTTAATCTAGTGTTGCCAAGGTATGTACTACTTTTAGAACATGTTACATGAATGGCAGTTGTAATAAATGAAACAGCACCCACTTGTGCACAGCAGTTGCTGGAACAGTTGGTCTTTTCTTGGATTAGCATCTGCTGGTTTGGGGAGTAAAATTTGTGAAACCAGAAATTATTAAAGAGTTAATAAAACAAAATTAAACTGAGGGAATATCACTGAGGTTCTTTGCTGTCAGCATGAAATAAGATGCTCCATAAAGCACTCTCCCCAAATGGTAGATCACAGTTGAGCTTCAGAAAGGTCATCTGAAAAGGTTCTTCCCCCAGAGGGTGTTTGGGCACTGGAACAGGCACCCCAGGACAGTGGTCACAGATTCAAGCCTGACAGAGTTCATGAAGCGTTTGGACAAGGCTCTTGGGCACATGGTGTGACTCCTGGGGTGTCCTGCGCAGGGCCAGGAGTTGGACTTTGATGATTCATGGGGGTCCCTTCCAACTTAGGATAGTCTATGATTCTGTGAGCTAAAATCTTGGCTTTATTTTTCTGGGATCACAAACGTTTCAGGGTACATTAAGAACTGTCTCTTTAAGCAGCTGATGAACAGAACAGTGTCCTATGAAATAACGATGGGTTCTTGGACTTACCCTGTAGCAGGAGAGGGTTTGTAAGGACACTCTGTGCATTCATGTAAGTAGTTTAAAATTCAGTGTCAAATAGGTCCAGTTTAAACTCTTGGTAATATTTTAATCTTGGTATGTAATTACAATTTGCTGCACTTGTGTTCCTTCAGTTTGCATTTGTCCTCCGGATTATGATTTGAGTGTTTCTCATCTGAAGTCTTTAAAATGCTGTCAGCAACTGGCAGCTTTCAAAATTAGCAATGTAGATCCTAGTAATCTAATAGCTGAAAATGAAAATTCACGTGTGGTTGAAAATTAAAGTGAGCAGCAATGTGACAGGTTGTACCTCTGATACCTTTCTGAGCAAGCAGAACTTGATTTTAGTCTGCTTCTGTTATGAAAAAGCATATAACATAGGGACTATTTCAGGGCTTAAAACATTTTTGGAGTTAACTTCATTTCCAGCTCAGGGAGTGGAAACTGGCTGTGAAGTGCTTATGATTAATCCACTAATTCCTGCATTGTAAGGTGATCACCTCTGTTTATTTTCCACAGAGTGCTAAGTCACCGTGTGATGCTGGGATTTTCCCACATGAATTTCATTTAGAACTAAAAATACATCAACACTTGAGCAGTAAAAGTTAATGCTATTTCTTTTTTTTTTTTTAGTTCGTTGGACTGACAAAACAATGTCTAGAGACAGTCAAAATACCCAAGTAACTGAAAACATTTCGGCATCTCTAAATGTAATTTTTTTCTAAACAATCTGAATTTAGTTTAATTTACACACTTTGAAATGAAGAATGATTTTGTATAGGTGTTTTCAAACTTGCTTAGACATTTTTGTGACAGTCTTTTGAGCGTGTTTTTTTAACCAGAAACATCACGTAACTTTTTCTGTCAGTGTAATTGTGTGCCTCAGAAAGTTGTCTGGCTCTATTACTCTCATGTCTCTTAATATGGATAGTTGCCATGGCAGTAAGGGATATCAGGAATATCTGACAGTCTCTGTGACTCTCTGACATTATCTGTTCTGATGCACCTCTCAACTTACTGTGCTGCTGGAAGTTCCCTGAAGCCTAGAAGTAAACAGAAGAGAAAGTGCCCTTTGTTTGGAACATCCTCCTTATTGTAGGAAGTATTTCGCCCTAGTAGAAACCCTGGTCTTTGTTCACTGAGACTTGCTGTTATTAGTTAAATGGATGACAGTTTTTTTGAGTTTGGTAATTTAAATATTTTATCTCAAGACTCCCTGGAAAGTGTTTGATATAACTTTATCAGGGGTAAAATATGCTAAGGAATTTAGATCACGTAGTATGTTATGGTTTTCAGCCAAATTTGAGTACCACCTATGTGTAGGGGCACTCTTGTATACCCAACATACCCTGTGCCCAGTTCAGATGCTATTTTGTCTTTGATCTTGAAGGGGTTGTTTTGTGTATTTCACTATACAGTGTTAAGTTCAGAGTTACATGTTTACTGAAGTTAGTTGCTAGGAAATTGGAGTAATTTCTAGATAAAATTCCTATAGGAAGTGTTTGTCTCAAGAAACCTGAATTAAAATACCAGTTGTAAAGTATATGTTACTTTTTAATATCTCTTTTTTTACTTAAGCAAATATTTCATTTGTGTCATGGTATTTGGAGAATAGTGTGAATAACTCTTAAAATTGCTTTAGAACATCAAGGTGGAAAGACTGGAAGAAGGCTTGATATTTCCTTTCTTCTCTCCATAGCTGGTCACTTGCAAATCATGCAACAAGACAACAAGACATTATGGTAAAAGCAGGGATTTTCTGGCAACCAAGACACAAAATTCTGGCACTCCAAGTGTTAAATCTAACTTCAGGACACCAGATGTAAGAATTCCATCTGCAAAGAAAATCACACCTGTAAGCTGCAGTAGGTTGGGATCTAAAGGGAAGTCTCCCTCAACATTTCCCAGGTACCTGTTTCTCTCCTATTCAAAAGAAGCACTTTGCCAAGTAGACTGTATTATGTCATGTTGATTTTAGATCAGTAATTTAGTAAATTTTGAATTGATAACTAAGTGTTTTTCTCAGTGGTATCACTGAGGAGATCAATTTTAACTTTCCAGCTTTTAAGATCAAACATTCTCATGAAAAGCATGTGTGCAAAGAATGCCCAATTATGTTTGTGCCATTAATGTGAAATGTCTGTCTTAAAATTTGCATAACCAAGTTATACTTCTGACTGCTCACTTTGACATGAAAATGCACTACTTGCCTTGAAAATTTTTCATCAAATTATATATGTGCACTTTCACAGTTACTTTATGTTTTAATTCTGATTTCTCACCTTTAAGACATTTGAGTCTTTTGTTTTTCAGAACACGTGAATCTGGACAGGCAACAACCAACTCTGCTTCCAAGACTCCTCGAAACTCCAAATTTCACTTTTCTAAGCTGAAACGGATGCTCGACCTAGAAGAAAAAGAGAGAAGCCAGAAGGCAGATTTCAAAACCTTCTTGACTTTACTTTAGTTATATATTATTTCAAAGTAATAAAGATTACAGCAATAAATATTGTTTCAGTTTTAGTAAATCAGTGAAGTGGTTTTAAAAGCTCAAGCTAACAGGCTGTACCCTGTGAAAACATAGGCCATATTTTTTGGAAGCAAGATGTTTCAAAGGGGAGTGATTGTCTGCCAAAGGAAGATGAGAACACAGCCATATGCATGGGAACCTTGAACATGTCTTGCAGTTCTGATAGCCCAAGAATTAAAAGCCAGGATTTATCCTTTGAGGAAGCTGGTGATACTGGATCGGCCCCTGGGTCCACCAGGACCAGAAAGCAGTTTGGGGATGGGAAGGTCGCAGTTTGCTCTCCTGCACTGTCCCACTATTTTTAAGATAATTCGTCACAACAGAGTTTAAAAAATCTCACCCCTGCTTTGCACGTTTGAGTAAAACAAAGGCACTTTCACTGGCACCTTCTGCAGGTATGATATTTTCAAGGGTCTAGTGTAGTGTCCTGTAGTGTCACTGTATTTTGATAGCTGTGGCAATTGAAGCACAGCCTTTACAATAACTTACTTTTTAAGACAGCACTCATATACAGAGAGAGACAACTATCACCAGATTTAAATTTCTTCATTTTCATAAGAACGTCTTCTGATTCAGACTGCAGATGGTACTAGTCCCAGGATAACACAGAGCCTTGGGTGCACTAACTGCACTTGGATGTGCGATGCTCTCAGTACCAACTGACAACTTCACAGTCGACTGGTATCGGTAGTCTGATCAGTTACTGATAGAAGAGTGGCACACTCCTAAAGAATATGGGGTGCTTCCTTTCCAGTTGCTCTGGTGCTACCAAAATGGGTCATTTTGTCTCATTCTAAATCATTGAGAACCTGTTTCTTAAATACCTTGTGGTTTTGTCTGGCATCAGAGTTACTTCCTTCCTGCACTTGAGTCTGTAAAACTGCCTTTGCCCTGGACAGTAGAGGAGTTGTTGCACCAAAGCATTTTGAAAAGGAACAGGGAAAAGGTGATTGCCAAGATTAAAGCAATCTCCAGTGTCAGATTTCCAATTTAAGTTTGGTACAGAGATGAGACAGGACAGTATACTGTTCAGGACTGAAGTTATAGCCTGTCCTGCATACTGTCTGCAGTGATATAATTCAGATTTCCTCTGAAAGATAGAAACAATGAGTTAAAAACAATTACATTCTTGGATTTAAAGGTCTGTATTTTCCTTTTTTTTTTTTTTTTTTTTTGCTAGTCTAATGAATAGTTTCCTTTAAGTGTTTCCAGACTCAGCAAACACAGCTTAAGAAGTAGGACCAGCAATTAAGTTGGCAGACTGAAAAGCAATCCAGGGCAGGGGAGAATAGTTTGTTGTAAATTGTACTTACAGTCTCAAAGACTGGCATGTAACCTTTTCATACACTTGCACAGTAACTGAAAGATTCACTGCCGTTTGTCTCTTCTGTACATGTAGGATCAAATTATCTGTCATTCTTTGATCAAAATGCAAACCTTGGAGTGATGCCTTTTCCAATGTAGAACTTGGCATTATTTCACCTGTTACTGCAATTATGATCCAGTGCCCTGGAAAAATACTTCAAACTTGTTGATGGAAAATGTGCATTGTACAAAAGTATTTGAAAAAACAAGTTTTGCAATAAATTTTCCTACTAAAAGTGCAGACATTAGCTATGCTACTGCTGTGCTTCCCATGAGGCTCATGTGAAACCAGCGTGGGCTGTGTTTTAAGGTGCCCCAACATTAATGTGTGAGATAAAAGTGCATCTCCCAATTGTCCCTGTTTACTGTGTTCTTAGGCAGCACATCGTGGTCTCAAGAGTGCATTCCTTTTGGATAAAACTAAAGATAAAGGATAAAAGACATGATGGAGAGGCACAACCAGTGTGCTGCAAAAGCTAAAGGGCAATCTATCCACAGGATCAGAGGAATGTGTGTCTGAATTACATGTCTCCAAAAGGTGTATTGTGGGTGGCAGGCACTGAGCTACAGGTATTCTGCACTCCAAGTGCACTCTAAAACTATTCCAGCATGCTATTTGTTAACAGAGACAAGAGTCTGGTCATGCTCCAAACATCTTTTTTTCTTTGGAATTACCAGAGTTAGCAGATAAGTCCAGATGTGTTGTTAAAAGGAATCATTATTGTGAGCTGTGAGACTTTATTCTGGGGAAAAAAAGGTCATTTGGTATGTGCCTTTCCTTGTTTTACAAGTGTGCTTCAAAATGCGGGGTAGAAATGATCTCTAGTGATTTTATGTTATTCTAAGACTTTAATACAGTCTTCTGTTACTGCACTTCCACAGAATCAGTGAAAGTGTATTGAAAAACATAGACACACGTATATATGTATATACATGTTTCTATACATATGGGTGTATACATACACACATCAGATGCATATATGTATGCATGTATTATACACATAGGGGCGGTCCCATGGCATAAAGGAGAGAACTCTGGACTCTGAATCCCAAGGTCCTGAGTTTGAGTCTCAGTAGGGACCGTCCCCTGGCAGTTCAAGCCTCCCTGCCATCCCATCCCATCAGATCTTGGATGCTCAGCAGGGTCAGCCCCAGTTAGTACCGGGTGCTGTGACAGTCCCAAGGACTTCACTGTCACTGTCCAAGCTCGCTCAGCCGTGGTAGATGGACCTTAGGACTTAAACAGTGGGGCCAGTTCTGCACACACTGTGCCTCACCTAAAAACTCCACTGTGCAGGCTGGAAGGGCAGACCCACGTGGGGGAGAGCCCTTCCCAAATCTTCGTTCGTGAAGTTTGGCCATACATACATTACACACATGGATGCATTTCATGCTCTCTTCAGAATACATTACATTCCTGTACTTAATGAAACACTGTTGGCTGCAACAGACCATTGCTGAGCCTCCCCACCAAACCCCTGCCAGGCCTTGTTACTGGATTGTGTTTGAAGAGCTGGAAGAACAACTCCAGAAAGGAAACACCCTCATCAATTTCAGTGAGGGCAGAACTTCACCCAGACTTTTTAAAGCAAGACTAAAAAGTTCTCTGTTAAATGACAGCCCTGCATACATTTAATTAGAGTGGGAGTTATTTTCCAGCTCATACAAATTCTACTTAGGCAATGGTACAATGGCACTGGCACTAATAGCGTCATACCATATTGGAATTGTCACTGTGTTTTACTGTTACTAGTTTAACTAAAGCATGATTTATTTTGAAACATCAGTTTGATCCACTTTCCCATTCTTTGAGTACTGGGAACGTCAAACTAACATATTTCAACTGGTTCCCTCATATGCATCCCCACCTCCAAAGAAAGGCAAATTTTGGCCAAACTAGATAGTATATGAACAGTATTTCTTTTTTAGAGTTCTAAAGCTAGGACCTCAGACCCTTTAATGCACTGTTTCCTCACTGAAAATTGTCACCCAAAATACAAATACAGAGAGTAATAAACCTTGAAATTAGTATCAACTGTTTCCCCAGCATTATCATTACGAGATCTTGTTTGACTCCTAAGTATATGGAGCATTTACATGAAAGATGTTTCCCACCATGAGACTAAGTAGGCAAGCAATAAACAGTAATTTCAAGGATGTTTTTACAACAATGTTTTATTAAATATGAAAGAGTGTACATACAGGTGTGTTATTCTGAGGACAGAAATTACACAAGGATTACAGGTTCTGCCAGAAAAGCACAATAATGAAACATCTTTACATTTCAAACTTTTCTTGTTAGCTTTTAACAAATGAATCTATTTCTGTTGCAAACAAGTAACGAGTGCTATTGAACTTCTGCAAATTCCCACAAAAACATCATGCTTAGTAGGATAATTTAAATATTGTAAATATGAATTCAGAATTAGATTCCTAAATAACACGATGGAAGAGATTTACTACTTAATCAAGATAAATGACACACTGAAATAGGAGCCAAGACAAAATTGGTCATTCATTAAAAAAAAAAAAAATTCCACTTCAGACACTACATTTGGGTCTGTTTTCTTTACTCGCAGGAACAGTCACTGTGATTAGATGCATGAGTAATGAGCAGAACTGGCCCTAAATATTATAGAAGTAGCCATCAATTTTAGATGTGCTGGTTTTCACTGATTTTCCCAGTGAAAAAACCCACACCCTCAGATATGTTTGCTTACATTTCAAAGGGCTGACATCCAGCTCTTCTGTAGAGGGCCAGTCAAGCCTGTGTATGATTTCCATGTTTTTCATGGTCGTCTGCACAGCTGGCTACTGCATCCTGTGTATGTATTTGGGGTCATCATCGAAGTACCAGGCTGCATTACCACTGATTTGTGAGAGCAGCATTAGTCCGTGGAAGTCTTAACACACTGTCTTTTTAAACTTCAGGTAAACAGGAATGTAGTTTTGTCATCATGAAAGCTCTCAGTTTGACACTCAGAAGACTACTGAGATAAAATACATAATAAGCATGTAGTTTGGGTTGTGTTGCTAGGGATTAACAGAGGTGTTTTAATATACTAATACAAACATTAACAGAGTGAATCAGACAAGCTAATATTACTGCAGGCTGTAGTTTAATTTCCAAAAGGAGTAATGAAACACAATTTCTAAGAATGGTAATTTTTGTAACTAAAGACTTCACATATATTTTTAAAACCACAGAATTGGGGTAATATTCCTGATATCTTTCAAAACATTCTGCAAAAAACACAGCTTGAGCCTGCAAACGCTAGAATATACAAACAGTCCCAGTGACCTCCAAGATAAGCATTCTCATATGGCAAAGTGTTGCAGGAATCTCTTTGCTTTTTTCAGAGAATGCTCAATAAAAGTGCAATATAGTGAGGCAAATAATCTAATTATTAAGCTTTTATTATTAGATGAAAAATGTTCAGATATTTTATAATTGTGCCTTTTTTGGGGTGGGCATTCTGGTCTGCGTGGAGTCACACCACGTTAGAAGAGGCAGGTGGGGTGCACCCTCACATTTCCTTTCCCAGGTGGTAACACCCCAAAGCAGTTCTATTGTACAATCCACCTGCAGCTAAAACATCATCCTGCCCAGTTCCACAGTTATTTCTGTGTGCACTAGAGTTGACATCTGGTTTGCTTTATACTCCCACTCCTTTTCAGCTCCTGGGCACCCGACCCTTCCCCACCCAGCCTCTTTTCTTCCTGAGATGTCAGAAGTATGTACATTAAGCTCTGGAACCTGAGAATTTGGAGGTATTTTCTGACACTACAGGGCTGCATTTGTATCGTACCATGTTATCTCCTGCTATACTATTATAGTCACAATATAAATCTTCTAACTACTTGATACCTGATGCCTTTCCCATATAAATAAAAAACCCCAACGTACCATCCAGCCACTTAAATACAACACTTGTTGTAAGAGTGACCTTTGCCTTCCACAAGTCCTCTTTTCCAAGCAAATATTGAGGGATCATTTCCAAAACCCCAGCTATGAAAACTCCTTGAAGCAAACAATTTCACAGTAAAATGAAGAAAAATACATCCAGAAAATAACACTCTCTTAAAGTTAAAACTTATATACATCAAGAAGAAGTTGAGTTTTTTCCTCATGTTTTTATCAGTTCTACATGATCAGTAGATAAGCCATGTTACCAGTAAGAGTTATGAACAGGAAAAACAAATCTAGTGAAGCAAGTGTCATGTCTTTTTTAAAACCCTTGAGAGATCAAGAAAATTAGTCATACAACTTTATTAATATAATTATTTTCAATTAAGGCAGCAAAAGACGGTTTAAACAGTTCCTTATGATTTTGAGTGTCCAAGACAGATCCTTCAATGCAGTCTAACAAGCCATGTCACTGCACTTATAATCACCTCTGGGTACAAATTGAGTTTTCCATGGATGGGATTCAACTGTGAACTCACTATTTATCCTTGCTTTATGATTTGTTTTATAATTCTACAAGCTGATTTAATGTTTACCACAAATTTGGTGCTATTCTTTAGCAAGACTGAGCTTTAACTGCAGCTGTAATGCACATACGTGTGCATAAGAACTTACGAGCTGAGTTTAACATACGAGAACAGAAATATTTAAAACATTAAAATCGTATCAGAATGTTTTATTATCAAGAATCTACACTGAAAACATGCCAATACAAGTTATTTAATTTTGCATATTAGAAACACTCCTCTGAAATCATTTTAGTTAGGTCTTTTTTATTATGGAGTGGAAAATTGGCACTCAGAATAAATCTTTGAACAGCGAGTGAGCTCTGATGAGCTTTTCTTAGTACTCCTATCTGTCAGAATATTTGAGGCAATCAGTATTCTACATTGCATAGTATGGAATACTATGCCAACAGCTTGTATTTTTATCTTTTGAAGCTTTTTTCCTACTTAACTGAGGTCTAATTCACAGCAGTTTCCATGAGAAAAGATAACTGGACTGAGATGCTTATGTCCAAGTGTATCTATTTTAAAAAGAAAGATTATTCTCCATTCACATCCAAAAAAGTATTCTAGATATTAGCCTTGCAGAATTCAATAACAAGTGGTAGATCACTATCTTCAATAATTTCACTCCAGAACTACTTTGATCTGTTGTTTTTGAAAAGAAAAAAATAGTTTTTTGTAAAAAAAGTTGCTTTCATGTGAGGAGTATTGAAACTGTAAACTGTGAAGTTAACTGATGCAAAACGTCTGACAAGTGCAAAACCATGAACAAAATGCAATCATTAAATACTCCTATGATATATCCAACTCAAACACTTGCAGCCCAGATTTTTAAGGTCACCTAAATGCCAAAGGTACAGGAAGGCATTTTTAAAATCACTCCTCAACAATTACATGCCTTATTGTGATTGGCTGAAAAGCCTAAACTTTCTGGCAATCTGCTGGATGTCTGTCTGTATCTTTCAGTTTTTAAGGGAACTTAAAAGCTCATGCATAGTACAGTAACAGGGATTAATCCCAAATTCAGCTGTTCATAGACATACCACATTTGTGCCATGCAGAGGAGTCCTTTAACTTTGGCAATAATTTTCCACTGTTGGACTTGCACACAGGTCTGAACTGGCTCCTCCTATTGTTTGAGAAAGAGATGATCAAGCTCTAGAAATACTTGCTGGGGCGGGGCAAGGTGGGGAGCTGGTAGCCCATGCTGGTCTCCAGGGTTTCTCGGTGCAAGAGGATGCACAGCATGGCTGTGTCATCATCGTGCTTCATGTAGGGATGGTACACAGTGTCGCCACATTTTAATAATGGGCATTTAGCAATTGAGACAGTTTAGAGAATGACCTTTGAATTTAATTAAAGCTGTAAAATTGCTTCACATTTCTGGGATTAACCTTTTTAGATGGAGATAGATGTTCCAGAAAGAGATTAGAGTACAAATGAATGGTCCCTCAATTTAGAAACTAAGTATCTGTAAAAAGTTACATTTTTGAAACATAATTAAACTGGTCAATTGTACAGTTTCTACAGAGTGGCTTTTAAATGATACAAAAATATTGCATTTTGAGTCATTTAAAGATCTGCTCAGGGTAATATGATTTATGTTTTCCAATAGAAAATTGGTTATTATCATTTACCTCAATAAACCTACTTGTTTTGGGAGTAGGTAATTTAAATGTAATGGACAGTAAGATCACTTTTAACTTTGCATTAAATTGCATTGACCTTCTTGCAAACATAAGCCTGTGATTTCCGCATTTCACTCCCTCACTAGCAACGGAAACGTCTCAAGTTAGAATTATGTTTTGATTATATGCTGATCTACATTAAATATAAGGTACATAAGAAAAATCTTAGCATGTTTTTTACAGGGCACCCAACTAAAATCTTTACAAAAGATAAGATAGTTATTTATTCTTCAGTGTAACAGACACACATGCCACTTTTATAAATGTACCCTTATCTTCACTCGCCAATAAAATAGTAGACAAATCAACTTTTTAAACCATTTTTTATAAATTATTGAAGTATTTTTACTGACACTCTCCAACAATATACAAAAATAATACTACAAGAGTACCAATCAGTCTGGCCTACCCCTCATTTCACAGAAAAGCAGAGGTTATGGAAGGATGTTCTTGTAATCAATCATCACTGTAGATGTCTCCTGCAAACGGTAGGTGTACATGGCTGCCGGTAACGTTGGGGAGCCGAGAGAGATCAGGCAGGTTCTGGATCCTTGACCTGAGTTCTTTCCGTACCTGGGACACTCTGGCCAACTTGCGTTTGTACTCCTGTAACACAGAAGAATTCAATATGAGGTTCTTCTCCTAATACCATCCCTACTCCTTACTACACCTGATGTTTTCCAAATTGAGTATTCCTTCTGCAAGTTAAATAAACAGTCTTTAACAGGTGAGAAGCCAGAAAACTGGGTATTCTGGAGACAGAGGCATCAGCTCTAGCATATTCTCAGCAACTGACTACAAAAGCATAGCCATGGGATTATTTTGCTTTGAATTCTAAGTACATAAATGCTAAACAAGGAAGACAATCCCAGTTAACACAACTGCAGGCTTTTTTCCATGTAACTAGTAAAATGGAATTATTCTTAAAACTTTATTATGGATAGTTGATACACATACTCTATTATCACTCTCAGACTACGGGAGTATAAACTTAACTCATGTCACAGAAGTTACTTTCATCTCATACTGATGAAAGAATAAAAACCAACCAAATACCCCCTAACCAGGCTTGCTGATAAGCCCCACCAAGCTGAACAAGTTTGTATTAACGTTTATAATAAAAAAACATATTTCATCAGTACATTTATGGATTCAACCCTGAGTTTGAGGAACTTTTTGACTTGGGAGTTTAGGATTTCACACTGTGTTGGAATACGACTTGTAATCGATACATTTAATGATCACAAGGCACTTTTCTTTTGAAAACATTATGCAAGATAAAGTATTTAACATTGTAAATCAGTGCACTGGAATGTAGTTAGTGCTCACCTGTAAGAACATGAGATATAATGGAGAAGAATACCAGTTTGCATAAAATGTAAACAGCTATTCCACAACATAGGAAGATTAAGGTATAACTCACAGAAATATTTAAACTTGAAATACTTGGAAACTTTGGAACACAGAAGAAACTAAGCATTAGCAGGCAAAGTGGTGTTCATGGAAAAATACCACAATTCACAACACATTAACGCAGATGTGTTCTAGTGTGGTTGAGGGCCTTGCTGCAGCCTGGGAATGGCTGGAAGTAACAACAAATAGTTAACCTACAGCTTGGATAATCAACCCATGGATAACCACAGTCTCATGATTATAAACACTTCTAAGTAACAGTGTGGGAAAAAAATCTACATCATGCTCCAACAGTGCCAAAAGACTTGAAAGTTCCAGAAAGTATAAAAACACTATGCAAATATCTACAAAAGATAACAGTCATGCTGTTTATTTACAAGGTCTGAACATAATTTAAAACATGTTACTATACTGTTAGTAGCATGGACTAGTAAGGAAGGACAATGAAAAGACCTTTAGGTAGTAGAACTCAACAGAGTAGTAAAAGTTACAGTCCTGGAGGATGATAAAGTTTATTGGACAAGGTCCAACACACACTAAAAAATTTGCAACTACTAGCAGCAGCATGACCTTCTTACCAAGGGCAGTAAGAGCGCCACAAAAAGTATCTTAAGTTCTTAACAAGAAGGTAATGCAGAGCTAAAAAAAATTTAAATCTTCAGAGAGCAAGAGAGGAAAAAAGTATCCCTGAATTAGGATCATCCATTCTTTGGTATCATTTATATTTCAAAATCAAGTATTACATACAGTTCAGAGTCTTATGAGACACTGAACACAGTGAAAATACTACAGATACCCAGTCGGTGGAACTGTAAACACTTGGTAACAGCACACAGGGTAAGCAGCATTCCTTTTACGATACAGATGACCACAGAAGTCTTACCACTGTGAGTCCCTTGGTCCTGGGAAAACCATCACTTGCTCACACTTGCCCAAAACATTCTCTCTAGTACAAAAGGACACAGCTGTGGAAATGAAGGTCTGTATCCTGATATTGTATCCTTACAGTAATGCCAAAGGTCACAAATACTTTACTGTTTCATATCTAATATTACAGAAGCATCCAGAGGCCTTAGTGAGCTGAGTCTGTGCAAGATGCATAGTCTTTTGCCAGCGTGTAAAAAGCTAGTAACAGGCTACTTCTTGCCCTTTTCACTATGCATTTTAGCCCAGGCTGCAGAGATACACTCCTGATTATTATTTTAGGGAATAGATTTTAATGTCGGAGGAAAACAGAGGTCTCATTGTTTAGTAAAACAGCCAGTTTAGCAATATACAGAATTTTAGTCAATTAATACACTCAAAAGGCCTAAAATTCATAAAAGACATTAACTATAAAATCTCTCTGGCAGTTAATTCTTGTAAATGGTTGAATCCTGTCCAAGTTTATTCTCTGTCAATGAAGAATGTGAAACAACAAATGAGTATCCCTTCATAAGCTCAAAGCCTGATGCTAGTCAAATATGCACAATCTCTAATGACAGAGTCAGCAGGTACATTCTCCAAAGACTTTACTCCAAAACCTGAAATATGCCTCATATTAGGCTGTCAGTTGCTTGATTCTCTTAAGATTCCCTTTAGCTGATAATGAATCATTTCCATAACAACATCACTTTTCTGACACCCAGCATTTTCCATATAAATTTTGCCTGGCACTTGTTGCCTAGTGACTATCAGCCTGATCAATATTACTGACAGTAGGTTCCTTTTTCTCACTAGGGAAAATGTTCTCATAAATTCAGTCTCCCATATAAAACAGTCATCTTCCTCTCACCAAAAGCTCTGGTGCAATGAACACTTTTGGGAGTCAAAACGTGTTTCTTGTACCTTCTCAGAAACAGAGAACCCTGAAAAGGTTTGTTTTAAGCTTTTACTGTAAAACTACAGTATATAAAAAAATAGATAAGGTTTTGTAGTTGATCATATTATTGATGCAATATAAGGCACAGAATGCAATTTTAATCCAATTTTGGTAATCCAAAGCATATGTGAGATCTAACTGCAGGTTAGATGTTCATAGCAATCCTCCCCCCAAGTAGAAAAATTATTCACCTTATCCAGAGCATTTCATTTCCCATGACACTCCTGAAACCATTCTAGAAATCATTGGAAATGTCCAGTTTTTAAGCCTGCTATGCAAGTGTAACAAATGGTTGATTTTCAAGTGTTTTCAGCAGTTTTGAGGTACTTCCAATATGGCTGTTTTTCACAGTTTGATTCCACTTAAAATCACTCGACATTTCTGAAAGGGTTTGCTTGTATAATTTTAAAGCTGCTACGATAGTTCTGGAATTACTTAAGTAGTTCTGGACTGCTGGAATACAAGTATCAAGTACTCATTACCAACAATACTCCTTACATGTATGGGCTTTATTGTTTTATCATAACAGCATGCACATGTACCTACAACCTTCTTCCTCAGTGTGTATGTTGAAAATGTGACTTAATTAAAGCAGAGGCACAGGAATGGGGATATCTTGGCATTATTTCTGATATCCTTGCTCCATTAGAAATGCTGTACACTATACAATCAAGTAACAATTTAACCATATTTTCGACACTTTTAACTGTGGAAATCCTCATGGAGAATTTCCATTTCATTTTCATTATGCTGATTTTTAAGACAGACTTCCAATTACCCCGTGTAAATGAGGCAAGATTCAAGCTATTTACTTCAAACAGTCAAGGACAGGCAGAAGTATGCTGCTTTCTATTGTTACACTGAGAATAATTTGCATTCTTTCCTACCTATGGAGAATGTTACTCTTGGGATATATGGGCAACATATATTCTTTGATTTCACCAGTGGTTTAAGTCTACGTTACTTTCAAGCAATAATGTTTTGTACTTGCAGTCATAAAAACAGGTTTATGAGATAATTAGAAGAACTTATTTTGCTCATTAGAATCCTACTGATTACTACTGTTTTCATTACCTGACAGTGTAGAATATGGGTATTTTGTGAAAGCAATGCTAACAACATACGGATTCAGCATCTAGATTAATCGTAATTCTCTATCAAATAAGAACGAGGAAAAAAGATAAATAATTTTGGTTAGACACTACAGATAATAAAAACATGGGCAGGCTAAACAGGCCATGTACTGAAGAGAGTATTTTGCCTTCTAACTAAAATAGATCTTCATATAAAGTTTCTGCAATTACCATAGGAAGGTGGTAAAGATAAAACAACTTGAAACTTCATGGATATGCTTTCCCTTTACAATATTGATATTACCTTGAACCTTCATCTGATCACAGAGGCTATGGCATGCAACAAAATACTGTGTGGTAGGAAATGTATAGCAAAGTAAGAATAAAAGGTTTGCAGAAAAGACTAATATGTAATCTGCACTCCTGTTAGCCACACAGAGAAAGTTAATGTGAAAATCAATACTTTTAACACAGAAAAACAAAACTCAAAAGACTTAAAAGGGCTTTAATGTGTTGAGGGCATGTGTGTACATGAGCATCCATGGCTTGCATGTACACCCTATTTAAAACTGAGATCTTTGACTTTGGACATTTGTTCCAGCCTTCTAGTTTCAGGTGCAGATGTCAGAGCTGCATCACAGAGGAAAGGCTTCTCACATGCTGTGTACAACAGTGAAGAGACCACTACAAATTTCCAAAGGTTCAGAAGACAGCAAATGTCATATGATAGTCTCATATCTAGATTTTGAAGTTCAGAATCACAATATTTGTTTATAGACTCCACATTGCCAAAATCAAATGGCTCACCCAGTCTGGGTATTTTTCTGCAAGGAAGACTGACAACGAGACTTAAAGGAGCCAGAAAAACCTATCACCCTGAAAAATAGATGAGCAGGGTGAAAATTTGTTCTGCCCTAAAAAATTTGGCACAGGTCACATTCTTCAGCAGTATGATTAAAAGCTCCATCTATTTACCAGAGTTAAGGATAAACAAAGCCCTGAAATACCTTTAATTTAAGACACTGAACTGAGCTTGAACACACCTATATGTTTCACACACAAGGTTGAAAAACCCAGGACAGTCATGACAAGCTTAGGAAAGGACTGGCTTGTCTAACCTTCCACTGCACATTGCCTATTTTCTAGAAAACAGATTACTGGAAGAAAACTTCAACTTTTCAGAATGTTAGCATCTGACTATTTTCTAGTCTTCTCACATTTAGACCTAAATAAATAGCATTGAAGCAATGAGCAAACCTACCTAGCAACTGCTTTGTTTATTCCTTTTTGCTCTACACATTGCACTCCACATTACTTACTGTACCCAGTATTCTGTGTGTAGATTCATTAGTATTCTCATAGGTTTTTCTAATGGCATGCTTCACCATTACAAAACACTATTTATGCTTCAGAAGCCTTCTTTGAGCTGACAGATCAAAATGAAATGCATCCTCTAATTCTGGGTACCCCATTTTAATTAGCACTTAAAATTACCAAGAACTTAACACTTCAAACCCGATATTGTAAATTAAGTTGAAGTATTAGAGACTCCTGAGCTTGTCAGCAAATGAAGTAACAGGAAGCAATGAACTCAGAAGTGTGAAACCCACAAGCTAAATCAGTGACCATCTGGGGAAAGCTTGATGAAGTGTCTACCATCAACTGCTATGCTGTGGTACAGACCGGAATACACTGCAGATCTTCAAATCACAGATTTCTAAGTGGAACAGTAGTAAATAGGAACAAAGCATTTTATCAGGACATTTCCCATCTGAAGAGTGACTATCAGAAATGCAAAGTCAAAAGCTACTCTTTCTATTCCTTCAATATGCAATTTCTTTGTCCATCTCCTTCCAGTCTAAAATTGCATCTCAAATCTCATTCACTGCACTCTTGACTCCTTGTCTCCACCTCCATTCCTCGAACACTGTTGCTAGAACACACCTTTGTACAGCAAGAATGTTTAATGCCTCTCACACTCCTACTATGCCTGAATTCACAACTGGGTTTTGCCTACCTCTTTTTATTTCCATCTCTTCTGTTTCCGTATCTAAATTTCTCCCTCTCCTGGTTTGCGCTTATAATTCTGTCTATACTTTTGGTTCCAGTTACACCTGCTTCTCTCCAGTCTTATACTTGGCCTGTCCCTATTCTCTGCCTTTATAGTATCTTCATCAGATGTCTCTAATCACCTCATACCAGTTTTTGCTTCTATTCTCTTAGTCCAAATGAATTTCAGTTTCTCCCATTTCAGTCCTACATGACGTTACACTTTCCTGGCTGGTCATTCCTTTCTCAGCCAGCTGATCTCTTCACCCATTCTGTACTGTAATATCTACTCATGGATCCTTTCTTATCTGCAAAGCCTCTGGTGCCAAGTTCCCTGTGAACTTGTCCAAATTTTGCATTCAAACCCATCAGCTTCCAACTTTCCATTACTTAGACTCACAGGAGCCATGGACAACCCACTCACGGAAGAAGTTCTCTGCTCTCGCATCATACAGAGGAAATGGCCCACAGTCTGCCTAGAGAACAACTGTACACAGTTGCAATTGCAGAAGTCCTCTTTAGCCCAAGCTGGAAAACTCTCTGGCACAGAAGCTCTTCATAGAAGTTAGCAATGTTTTAAGAAATCTGTGATGAGCACATTTAAAGTATGATTTTTCTAAAACCTTTTAATTTCATTAAATTCAGGTTGATTTTCCCATGTATATCAAAATGCACATCCCCTCAGAAAGAAGCTTTCCCCCCATTCTGTAATAATTTGAGAAAGAACATAAATTACTTGATCTCAAAGAAAAGGTCATTTTTATCACAAACTTGTCCTTAGCTTTATTATTGAGGATTGTGGCATTGTTGGTAAAGAGTTGCTCAATGTTTGGGAATGTTGAAGAAAAGAAAAGAGGGACTTACAAGCCTTCAGGAAGGTGGTTGAGTCACCATCCCTGAAGGTGTTTAAAAGGTGTCTGGATCTGGTGTTGGGTGATATAGTTTAGTGGTTTAGGCATTACAGCAACAGTGCTGGCTGGATGGTTGGACTGGATGATCTTGAACATTTCTTCCAACCTTGATGATTCTATTATTAAGCTTAATTAGCAGAAGTATTACTACTTACTTAGTTTATATTTATCTCCACTCAATCATAAAAAGTCCAGGGTGATGAAGATTAATGTATAAAATAAACTACTATATAAAGACATTGATTTAATTAAGACAATCTCTATGGGAAATTGATTTAATTTAAAGCATTCTGGGATGGCAGATATGAGCAGCAGCTCAAGTGAAAGATGCCTTCTTGAGGTTGTATTTGGTCTCCTTGTGGTTTATTATCTGATACAGCATTTTTATCTGATTGAAAATTTAGCCAATATAATAGAGCTACACACTTGCAAGAGATGCTTAAAGTCTACTGTATCCTTCAGTTTCAAACCTTGGCTGAAAGAACGACGTTTTGGAGAACTTTTGATGACAAGCAATCAAGTACTTCAGAACAATTTTGAGCAATTGTGCTCCAATACTCCAGGTGATACTCTATATAGACACAGAAGGAATAAAGCAGAACAGTTTTGAAAATAATTAAAACAAAATTAAATGGCTTGAGGCTTATAGATAGCTTCTTAGTTTCAACAGTTTGCAAAGATTCTAAAGGAAATCTAAATTAAAGGATAGCAGGTTTTAATTTTAAAGGAATCCATGAATGAAAACTTCTGATGGTCTAAAAGAAAAACGTGCCTTTAGAAATGCATTTAAGAACAGTTGTGTAGTCTTTAGGCTCAAATATTTACTGTACCTAACAGCTGAACTATAAAAATGTTGTGTGTCAGATGCACATTCCTCTTTTCAGGCACCCCTTGCCTGTAGGTCATTACAACAGTCTCAGCTTCAACTTCAGATTCCACACATGCAACTTATCTTTCTAAATCTAATGCTCTGAGTGTTGAACCACAAAAAAGTGGACTTTGAAGTTTATTATTTAGCAGAGAGAAATGGACATCCAAAAGCATGAAACTGCTGTAAAGCCAAGACTTCATGGACTTATTTTGAAGATGAAAAGTGAATCTGAGAAAGAAAGTAACATTGCTAGCCCTGTTACAACTGTCTCAGGTCGTTTACTTTTGTCAGACAGATCTACATAAAGAAGTATAAAACCTAGTCTTATTGAAGCAAGGCTAAGCACTATTAGTCTAATCCAAGCAGTAGAGAACTTAAGGCAGGCTAAAGTATGTATAGCTTTTGCAACTGCAGCATAGAGCCACTCACTGTTAACCTGTGAGCAAGAAAGAAAATGAGAACTGTTTGATTCCAAGTGTATTAATGACCTGAGATTGGTGTTAGCTATATTTAGGGCAAAATAAATAAAAGCAATGCAGATGGAAGACTCCAAATTTCCGCTACAGGTGAGCTGAGACTATTGACCTAGTTCATTTAAAAAATATATGCATGTCTATCCACACAAAAGTGATCTTGGACATGTTGAATAAGCTCTTCCAACTCTTTATTTCTTTTAGTTATTTATGTTTGTCTTTTGCTTTCCAAATTACTCCTATCCAACTTGAAGAAAGAGCTGTGAAGGACATCCACCTCATCCCAAAAAAGCCTTATCTATAGAGCATGTGGCTATTTCTTAGAGATTTTTAAAGAACTGTTCCCAAAATAAGCCAAGAAATGCTGTGGGCTGTCCAATATGTGTACACTCTAATGAATTTTATCAGCTAGACAGTTTCATATTACACCTGTCAACTCATTCTCACATTTTCATTAAGTAGGTTGAAACATCCATTTTAAAGACATGGATTCTAAAAAAGAGCATGAAGTTGCAGCTCAAAGATAAGCATTCACAAGCCTGATTTGCTTAATGGTAGTTGAAACTGCTCAGTGTCAACTTATAATTGAAACTAGAGTTTACATGGCTAATGAGAGTAATTGTCTGTGTCAGACAAATTGCTGATACGCTGTATGGTGATTTCTGTGGTCTTCTCTCATTTTCTTTGAAATCGATACTTCAAATGCAGTGTTCAGCAATGGGGATGGGAGTGTAAGAAAGGTAAAGTTGGAAAGGAGCCCTACACATCAGCAGCAGATATTCTGATTTACTTGCCTTTCATACGCCCTGTGGGAGTATCTCCAATGAAAATTCTACTAAGCAAACCACCACACCCCTTCTACAACCAGCAAGAATCAGAATCTAAATTTTCCAACAATGCACATAGATACAAGTTCTGTCATTTAAAACAAGTGCTTACCCTCAAGCTTCAGTATTAAAATATTATGAAGAGAAAAATCTGCCTTAGCAAAGTGATAACAATAGGGAGTATAAAGCAATTACAAGACAAATTCACAATGTAAAAGTCTCTTATCAATCAACCAATTCAGGCAGCAAATTTGGCACTCCACATTTTTTACATTATTTACCAGATTCCAAATTGCTCAAATAGCTGGCTTTATTTTATAATAAAAAGCACATAAAAAATGAGGCTGTCAGGGCAGAAATCATGAATAACAAGAGAAAAAAATCCAGAGAGAAAGCAGACCATAGAACAAGTAAACAACATTAAAAAAAAAAAAGACATTTACAGTGCTTTTCCTGAACTTTTCTTTCCCATTATGAACTATTTTGTTCCCAAAAGCCTACAGCTTGCAATAACCCCACTAATGCACATCTTTCTCTGATCTACTGATGACAGGTTATTAGAGGTTAGCAATCATTTCAATCCAAAACATCTTAGCTTTTTAAAGCCTGTTCCATCTACTCAAGCCACCTGTATTTCATTAAAAGGATCCTTAAAATCATTATCGTGGTTTAAACAGAAACTCTTGTGAGGTTTTCTATTTTGTAGGTCTGTATTTCTCTCCAGTTGTGCATGAAGCAGCTTTGGAAGATCAGGTCATGAGGCAAACACAGTAAGTTAAATGTTGTTAAAGTAATTTACTACTGATATTTACAAATAAATGCATAAGTATGTAAAAAAATTCTTTTGTTCTTTCAACTTTTGTCCAATTTTTAATACATGTGTTATTTTGGAATGGAGGGGATCACAGGGAAGAACCACTGTTTTCAAAGAGTATTTCAGATATTTCTGATAAAGATTTTAATTAATGAGATTTCTGACTATTCAGTAGGCATTAATAAAATATCTAAACATAGTTACTCTTCATCAGTTTCTCTACTGTATTTTCTAAACTAGTTATTTCTGTTTTCAGAGTTGAAAAAAATAGAATTACACAAAGTAATAAATCACTTCAATTCTCTTTTCTGCCATGTGCTTCTTGCATGTCAGAATGCAAGTCACTTGGATGTATTTCCACCAACTTGGTTTCTTGTATGACAGACGCTCCAATCTTCTCCCTTATTCACACTAAATCTGCTCTCACGAACTTGATACTGCTTTAAATTTGTACCAAACATTCTACAGAAAGCTTCAGGCTCTACTTCCATTTGTACGGGCTAAAAAAAGAACCTAAAATCTTTTAATAAGTTGTTTTTCCTTACAATGTCTCAGGAAGGCAAGGAAGTACAAGGGTTTTAGCAGATTTGATGTCCAAATTGCAAAATAACATCTGTCCCATTTCATTGGTGAGCTGCTTCAAATTCCTTGAGTAAACAAGGCCTGAAGCAATTGAAACTCTTGCTGCAGAAAAGGGCTGAACACAGTGGCAAACTGAACACAAATCCAATATACACAGCTAGCAGGGCTAGTTAAAAACTTTTTCATTAATTGTCTATTCCTACTTGATCAGTAAACCATTAAGGCTGGTCTGTTCCAGATCTCTTGTAAATGTGAAGTTTGAAAGAAAAAGGAAAATAAAGTATGCCCAGCACTTCTTGTCTGTGACTTCCATCCAGGGAAACAAAACCAGCAGGTGTGAACATGAAGTTTGGGCAAGAGCTGGATTGACGTGCTGGCACAGCAAAACCCGCCTGCCAGGACATGTTTTAATATTTCTGGTGTGGTGGACATGGTCTGTGGCAGACTAGAATAGGTGTTTATCAAGAACTACATAATACCCTCTGTGTAAATGTTTCTACCCTCCTATGAGGCAGAGGGCTCGAGTATTAGGGCTGGGTGTGCCACTCTGCTGTCACTCTGCAGTGGAATCAGCACGCAAAAGGGCAACATTTCCCCCATGCAGGGGTGAGGGGAAACATGACAATAAACAGCACTAAATCCAAGGTACACTTACAGTAAATGATTTAGCCATGACTTATAATACAATACAAAGACTTGCACTCAAACTTAAGATACCATCTTAAAGAGTCACCATGCATTCAAAATTTTTATAATTTTTTTTAAAGGGCTTGCCCTCTAAAGTGAAAGGCAATTTCTATACTGACACCCTGGAAACGCAATGATGCAGGAAGGGTTTTTGATTTTTTTGATTTTCACATTTTATAGATTTTAGGAACACTAGCTGTAGCAAAGTAGATCTAGTGTGTTAATATTTCTAGCAGCTTGAGTTTAATGTCTTTCCATCACTCCCCCTGTCCCAGAACAGAGAGCTCAAATTCCTTTAGCTGTTTAGTCTTTTTCAAGGTAGAAGGTTGAAGATCAAAAGGAGACATAAACATGGGGCAGAGTGACCCAGAAGTCAGAACACTGGAAGAACTCCAGAAGCCCGAAGAAGAGGAGGACTGATGAAGAGGAGGTCTCACCGACCCCAGACCCAAATCCTGAGGAGGTGGGGCAGGAGTGGGAAAAAGGTTGAACTGGAAATATGTAAAGTAATGATTGGATGGATCATATTATAAAAGCCATGGAAATTAAAGCTTGCCCACGCACGTGTTGATGTATTCCTGGGTGAGCCTGGGCACTCATTAAAGTCACTATCCTGTTATCTTATCTCCTACCAAAATTTGGCTTGGAGTCTTTTTTTACAGACTTTTCAGGCATCAGCAAGCTAGCCAGGCACCAAAAGCTGAATGGCTTAGCAGCCCAAATATATCCCTCAGTGACTTCTAGCCAGCTCTAGCAGATGTTTGGTAGTGCAGTAACATAGCAAGAGGAGCCTCTGCTGAGAGGGCAAGTACCTGGTAAAGGTGCAGAGAGGACACACCTGTCCCCCTTTTCACAGCTAAAAAGAACGAACTACAAACCCATGCTTTTGCCACGGCTCAGGGAAAGTGACTTGCTCACAACTACATTATCTAGAAGATAACAGCAAATAAAACCAGCAAAAAAACCCTCCTCACGTCCATTCATGTAGGGACAGAAAGCTGCAACTGTGGGGGGCGTATTTCACTATGTTTCCAGAACAATGGAATTTTGTAGGAGAAAGTTTATTGTGCAATATGGCAAAAGCTGTGTGACATCACATAAAAGCATGCTAGGTACCCCAAAGCTGGAAGAAAAAGCATTGTTAGTCATACATGCATATGCAAAAGTGAGGAACGTGCTTCAACAAGTCTGTATGCAGTGGCATGAGAGAAAGCTTTTTTGCCATTAAACATTTTGAGGGACGTGTAGAACACGTGTCCTGTGGAAATTATTTCAGTGAAACTCTGAACCTCACAGCACTGTCAGAATGCACAGTATCCCCTCCTCCAATAGCAGCACTGAGAGCCTGCCTGCTGACCTTCATAACAGTGTCTGTGCATGTACATTTTTCACTAAGAGCTTTGTTTTTACTGGAGCTCTAATGAAATTCAGTATTTTCCAGCAACCTTCACCTACTGAAACTTGTGCACTAGCTCACATGTAGAAAATAAATTTACTCTAAATCTTAAACCATATAATACAATTATGATTCCTTAAATTAGAAAATATATATTTAAATGCTAAATCTTTATTAATTACATCGGAAGATGCAATTCTGGTATTTCTGTTTAGCATTTTATAACTGAAGATCATTAAATCCTACAGTAGGCATCTCAGTCTTTAATACTTTTGCTATCTTTAAGAGTAGCTTCTGTAAATCTCTTGCTCTTTTAGTTATTACCTAACTGGATGTTAGCTATCCAGACACCAGAAGACAATGAATACTTACAGATAAATCCAAACCTGAAGTTCAAGTGAGCAAAATTATTCTACAGCCCACAGAAGAATTTACACTCAGAAGCCTAAGAATTATTGCTTGCTGGTTAACAGAAGCATAAAGTTAAAACCTGCAGCTGCTATTGAGTGTGTAGAATTCTTCTGATCATGTTGCACAAAAAGAACATTAATTTACCACTGACTTCAGTGGCTGCTATCCAGCATGGCTTCAGGGGTTTGGGTCTAGGATTATTTGCCAAGTTCTACATGCACATATAGAGGACACAAATGGAGTAAGTGAAATGCTCCTAGTCAGCACAGTGATAGAAATCTTCTCTATCTTGAACTGTTAGATTTGAAAAAAAATATGCTAATAATAAATTTTGTGTTTTACATATGCATCAACACAATGATTTTCAACTACCTGGCTTAAAAGCAGTTGCACGCAGTATTAGTAACACCCAATAATAAAGCAACATCTTTCTAGGACTCAAGGATTAGCACAAAGCATTACAGCTCTGCTGGAGGGTGGGTTGGGAAAAAAGGAAGATCTCGGTGTTCCAGAAAACTGGCCTGGATTCTTCTCTCTGCACAAAGCAGAAGACACTAATCAGCCATGAGATTTTAGAAAGAAAATGTTCCAAGGTGCTTCTTTCTAGAAATGCTGAGAACATGGGTACAGAACAGCTGCAGAAGAAACAGCCCAGTACATTTTCAATGACATCAGGATGACTTTCACTTACAGGAACTGCAGCAAGGGAATGCATTGACAATCTGTGTAAATTATAGGTGAGAAGCTAGCCAGGAAACCAAAGGAGGAGTGGTTTAAAGAATGCTGCCAGAAGGATAGCTTTGGCATGTTACATTTCTTGCTGCTGTGTTCTAAGACAGCATTATTGTACAAGAAGAAATCCAGAAAACTATGGATTATTAATTCTTGAGAAGAATGTGTTGACTGAAAAAACTCATGCAGGTTCCTCAAAATCAAACCAGTGTGTAGTGACTATACTTTCTGCTTTGGGTTTGCACCTCCATCACTGCTTTATTCCACAATCTTTAAGCCTGATAATAAAGAGGCTTTGTGAGATAATACTGCCAAGCAAGAATGCCTGGTTTCTTCCTCAGATAATAATATTATAAATAAGGACTTTCCACTCCCACATCTTCAGATAAGCTAAGCACAGTAATTGTGTTATAGCCAAGGGAGCAAATTAATAGGTATATATGCAGACAGAAGTTAATTCTCTCCACATCATCCTATGCCAAACAATGAGTTTCCCTACTGGAAACAGCACTCAATTCAATATACGTGTGACAGCAAGCACAAAAAATGCCTGGCTTTCACGATGGCATGCTAAATTGTTTTGCTCAGTCAGTGTATGCAAAAGTAATTACAGTGGTACAGCTTCTAGATTCAAATAATCTACAACCAAAGATTTTTTAATGTACCAGTGGTTTAAAACACAACAGCAGCAACAAAAACCGCCCCCACCAAAAAGCTTTCCTAGGGCAGAGGACAGAAAGTGGGGAAAGATGAAACCGTGATCTACTCATACTCATGCAACATTTCTCACTTACATTGGTTATTATGGAATCATCGTAGATGAGTTAGACTGAAAAGATATGGCTGAAAGCTACCCATCAAATATCAGTTTAACAAAACCCTTGATCTTCTCTGGATGCCAAATACCTCAAATATGCTGACCTTATAAAGGAGGCACCACCTTTTGCATATGGTTCACTACAGCTGATGGATGTCAATTACCTCCATCAGAAAACAAGTAACTTAAGATGGGAAATTTTATTATGTTTCTAGAACATATTTAGAATTTAAGTTGGCTTCGCCTTGATACTCCAAAATCTTGGGCAATGAAAAGCACCAGATTCAGCTTTCACTGTTGAGTCTCGATGTGTAGGATAGCACAGACAAGGTGGAGAGAGGCAACGAAAAGCAAGTGCAATGTTCTCAGTGCTCTCTTAGTAACCGTGGTTTGAGGAGAATGCAGAATAAGTGATAGTGCAGATAAGAAATAAAGTGATGGGTCACTAAAAATAGCAAATAGGGATGTGATGCAGAAAATTAGTGCCCTTGCAGAATTGTTCCTCCTACTCTGGTAGCCACTAGCAACCTAGAAATAAATTATATCAAAACTGTGTGTGTTTGAAACATTGCCAAATGTAACACTTGGGGGAGTTACACCGTCTGCTGTCTCCTGCCTTCTATCATCCCCAGGATTAAAGGGCTCACATTTACTGGGAACACAACAGTTCTGAGGCTTGTCTTTAAAGAAGTTTTAAGGAGCTCAGTAGTTCACATAAAATCTGAGAACTGTTTACAAGCATAAATAATTGTGGCACAAACACATACTGATGTCCCTCTACCTCCTCTGCTGTCCAATGAACTAAGCATTTGGGCTGGAGTAAAATGAACCTTTGATACTGATGGAAGAGAAATAAAGAAAGAAACAGAAAATGAGGAATGGAAATGGGTCACAAAAACCTAACATTTCATTGAATTTTACAGTGATTTCAATGCATTTTTTAACACCAGCCTACATTTAAATCTCACAGGACAGTTTCAAATACTTCAGGATTTGTGCTTAATCACAAAATACTGATTAGTATCCCAGCCCTCTGGTGTACAACTACTGTAACTTCTACAATTATTCTAGAAAGTATGTGGCATTGTTCCTACAATTCAGCTTCCTCCCTCACCCCCAGTTAAAAATTATGCGTATGCTGTGGAAAAGAAAACCAGCCATGGAGAGAAAGTCTCTTTTGCACTAAGAAATGAGCCTGATTCAGGGGGATAAGGCTTGGGCAAGATAACACGCTTACAATACTTTATCTCACCAGAGTCCTTTTTTCTTCCACTAATCTAATTGTAACGTATTTGTCTTTGCCTAAAAAGTCACAGTACATTGCTCTCCTACCTATGCTCCTCAAAAATACCATTCTTATTGACTTAAGTGGGTTATTTTCAGTTTGGTAGTGTAGAAGTGTGGGAAAGCAAGTAGCTAAATTTCCTTTCTGACACTTGGACAACAAAACATTTCAAATGTTTCCATTTAAAAATGGACCATCTCATTGCAAGTACCGAAGCTCTTCTTTGACTTCAAAAAGTTGTAACAGATTTTTCTTCTTTTTCTTGATGGAGATATGTACTTTATTTGATAACTATGCATAGGGTTGGGGGTTTTTAATCAGTTTGAATTCATAATATATTTCTTAATTACCAACCCAGTGAGAATTTAGAACCTGCTGTGAGGTGAATTTCACAGATGAAGAAAATTAAACAAAGGTGCCTTTGTGAAAAACAAAAAAGAATTCAACACTGAATCAGGCAAGAAAATAAAACAGCTGGTGATATTGGATAGAACATCTAAAAACACTGGCACTTTAGACTACTACTTTCAGAGAATACTGTTTCAATTCCATTATCACATGCAGGTATTTAACACCTGCAGTACTACTATTTATTCAAGTTGAGGCAGCACAGCGATAGGAGAACACTCAGTGAATAATGATGCTATTTGATTCCTGTAAACCAACCACCAAATGTCTGAACTCCACCCCAGTTAGCCCAATTCTCCATCCCACCATAAGCCCCACCCAGTGTGGCCCCTCCAACGCTCCCCTTTCCACCCCAATATCCCTTGATGTTCTACATTGCCCAACTACTGTGGCAAAGAGCAGCAGAGGTTATGGCTGGTTCCATGCTACACAGACTGACTGGACAGCAGACAGGCGGAAGAGCTACTGAGGCTTTCCTTTATGCCTCTCTTCTATGTAGGTGTTCACAGAAGTAATTTTATCAAACTTTAAAGAATAATTGTTTCCCTGTCAAATTAAAGAATTGATATGACTGGCAGCATAACTGCAACAGTCAAGTATCCCACGAAATTGGACAATACCTGTAAGCCTTATGCAACAGCAAGTCACTCTCCTCTTCTGCCAATCACTGCCAGCAGTAGCTGAGAAACATGACAAAAATGTTTTGTCCTCTCTAATCCAGTCAACTTAATGCACTTTTTATCTCAGAGATACATCTTCATATGATATAAATGAAACAAAATTCCAAGACAATATGGAGCTATTTACAGGATTTATACATTATCTTGAGTTGTTTCCCAGCATTCTGCTTCTCCTTACTTTCATCAACTTTAGTCAACAGCATTCCAGACTCTGGCAGGGGAAAAACTTTACCGTAAACTCCAAACTAGATCAATGCAAACTATTCTTTTGGCAGAACTGAAAAACACCACAATTGTTTCAGCCTGAATGCAGAAGCAAATGTACTCTGGCTATTTCTTTGGTTTAGAATAAAATTTTAAGGCAAATCTAAGGACCACTTTACACACTTATCAGTGGTGAGCACTCCTGTGACAAAATTTAACTTCCATTTCTTCCCAGTTAAGAAATTAATTCTCAGCAAGCACAACTGATGTGGAATACATTGTTTCCTCACTGCTGCTAAAACAGGTCTCTCAATTAGTCTTCCATTACACACCCTCAGAATAACTAATAAAAACACATCAAAATGAGAGCTGCTGTTTCCACATTGTCCTCAACTACGTTTTAATTCATAGCTTCCAAGTTGTTCTCCCTGCCTTGCAGACACATGTACCATATCCTGCTCAGTCAGAGAAATCAAGGTATGAATAATCTAGGTTCTAAAACAACATATTTTGTAATAAGATGCCAAGAAAAAGAAACAAAAAAGCAGTGGGCATATGTCTAAACATATACATGATCATAAATCTCAGCTTCCAATAAATGCCAGGCAGCTGTAGCATCATGTGAAAGCTCTGGAGTTCTCCTACTCCCCTTCCCACATCAGGATTTTGACTCAGACTACACATGTTGCATTATCTGAGTATGGAGGCAAGCCTTCCAGACTGGCTCCTCTAGGAGAAAGTGCTATCATTATTCTTGGAGAAGAATTTTAAGAATCAGGCCAGTACTAATTGAACAACAATTGCTACTAGCTGAAAAGAAACATTACTCAAAACTGTCGTTCATCAGTGAGTTTTAACACAAAGATAAAGAGGTTCTAAGAACTGGATTTTTCAGCACCACTCAGCTAAGAATTATGTTTCCCAAGAGTCCTCAGATTTTGTCAGCTGGGGTACTTGACCTGCTGTTCCACAAAGTGGACTACTATTCTTTAAGCTTTTTAGGAATGAGGAATAGTTGATTAACAAAAAAAAAAAAAAAAAAAAGTTGTCTGGGTTTTATTTAAGTAAAATTTAAGTTTACTATACCGACTAATACATTGGTTTAACTGCAATGCTTTCGACCTGTAAAATTCAGTTTCACTTTGAGTACTACTGCAGAGTATTTCTGCTCTCTACATTTAGCCTCAGCTGAAGAGATGGAAGTTGTCTGCAATAGTCACAATAAACCCTGGGACTAGATTAGTAGGACTATTATGTAAGATCATAATGAATTTAAACTAGGAAAACAGAATAGCTTTGGTGCCTGATTAAAGCAGCTCAACTATGAACTCACTTCCTTTTGATTCATACGAACTCAAATCATGTTGACGACAAAATTATTAAAACTAAAAGGGATTTGTATGCCATGTAAGATCCATAGGAATTCTTGAGTGTTCTTATTTTCAGTGATATTTTACCCACAACTGATGGCCTTAGTAATTAAGGCGAATTTCAATTCAAAGTCTGGATTTAAAAACAAACCAAACCAAACCAAACCCAAACCACGTGGAAAGCACACAGTCCTTATATACTACAACACACTGACATATCCCAAACCAGGAACATTTCACTCCTAATTCCTTTTTTTTTTTTTTTTTAATGCAGACAGTATTTAATCAGAAAACGTTCACCTATACTTATTGGTTTGCACAAGTTAACTTTTCTTCCCTTCCCCTATGTTGACATTAAAATAACCGGTAACAAAGGTAATTTATTATTTCATTAACAATTCATGAAAATACTTGCCATGCCAAATGATCACTTAAGCTGTTGAAGAGGTTAATACAAGCACTCTGCCCAAGATGTACAGTAACTACACTGGATGCACATTTTCTTTAAATGCCATCTCAGACAGCTGGTTGCTGTCCACCTGAAGACTGTTTTCTTGCTGTGTACATTCAAATTCTTCAAAAAGGTATCAGCTCTGTCCACAAAAGCATGAGTGCTGCTATGCTCTACCTCAGATTTTACACAAATTGTTTCTGTGTAACACCACAGTGGTTTGAAGAGAAAAATCAGAAGTCTGTCACTGAGATAAAATGAAATCTGCTTTATGTTGTTTCAGCAAGGCTGAGAGGAGCACCAAGCTGATGTTCTAGTCATTTCTCTTCTTATTTCTGTCAGATTCCTAGAAGCAGCTCTCAACAGCCCTTCCAAACAACCAGGCAAATCATCATCAGAAATGCAGCAAAAAATCTAACTACTGGAACAGGTCAGTAAAGTGTAACTGAGCATGGTGCTCCAACTTTATACAGAACTCATTAGACAAAAAAATCGTAATAAAGTTTCCAGACCATAATGGTGGCCAAAAAAATTTCCAACTGTAACTTCTGAGTATCAGCCTAACGACACAGGCTTTAATTAGGACACTATTTAAAGAAAACACTAAGGAGGACAGCTTTTGAGTCAGACACAATTATCTTCAAATACACATGGCTTATTTTCCTATTAAATGAAACTACCAGAAGATATTAGCTAAAGCAACAGCTTTCGATTCAGTTTGTTTATACAGGTCATCTCCAACTGTGGAGTAGAGCTTTCCAATACGTTCCCTTCCCTCTTGCTTTCCATCCACAACATTATTTTTTGAAACTAGAATACAAATGTTTCCTTTGTAACTCCTGAACTGAGAGAGAAAGGCAAATGTTTAGTCTGCAATTACTATTTGTCATCCCAGTGTGGTCTTATGCTCCTACTTGAGAGTTTACAGCTGCTTCAATAAATAATTCCAAAAGCAAGCTTCTAGTTGTGGGAGGGATACAGGCAGGGTTTACAGTTCTGCTAACTTTGTATTCACAATACAGATGGGAAAAAAATAAGTCTAGCAACACTAACATCAGAATTTCAGGAAGTCTTAAACAGTATTATTGTGGGAAATTAAGGCTTGAAGAAAAGGTGTAGCTTTAACTTGAAAAGCCTCTCTACTACTGACACAAACAGGCATTACAGTTTCTGTATTTCTTATATCCAGGTTTTCTTTTTCTTACCGCAAACCTGACCAAAGGAAACATCTGTTGCAGAAAGCACATGAACTCACTTGCCAGTCTACAGTTGTCTTCAAAAAACTTAAGGAGTTCTAGATAGAGCACTGACTGTTCTGTTTCCAATTTCCCATCATCTCAGATGTTTGTGCAAGGCTTTACATACCTGCAAAACTTGTTCTTCTGAGGATGACACAAACAGATCCATTCATTCTGATTAACAGTATGAAGCTTATGGCTGGCAATAGCCAGGAACATTCTGTCTAGAAGTCTTGCAGACAATAGCAAGTCCTACTTAGGTAAGACCACTATCTTCTCTCAGTAATTTTATAATGAGGAATTCAAAAGGTACCTCAAAGGTATTAAAAGTACCTGATATCTTGTGGTATCTTGTACTTTCCCCCCCCCCTTTCAAATAAAAAGTAATGAGTAAGCTGCAGACTGAAAGTTAAAAACCTCACCCTTCACAAGTAATAAGGGTGAAATTGCTTTTTTATATATATATATATATACAAAACTCATAACATTTTTATTACCCTGTTTTAAAACCAGAGCATCTTCAAGTGACACGCAATGCCTTAAAATGTGAACTGAAGCAAAACATTATCCTTATTTTACAAGGATGAGTAAAGTACAACCTACAACCTTCCCCATCTGTTAGTAAAGCCAGGATTAATATTCAGATATGTGGTAAGTCAATTTAAAAGGCAGTTTTCAAATGTTTCTGCTGTTCTGAATTGAATTGTGAAGTCCAATACTCTTTCAGGTACAAACTGAATAACTATTTATCAGGGTACCTAAGCCTGCAGTTCTTAAGCCACTGTATGAAAAAGGTGTATTTATTACTCAAATACAGAGGTTATAAACTTGTTATGAGAAATGTGTCAAATAAGCACTATTCTCATAAAATGCATACAACACAAGGCAACAAAATGCACTGACCAGTTGACTCTGCTTTGCTGTGTTTGATGAAAGAGCTTTTTCTCCACTTTAGTCCTGCAAATTACTTCTACAAAACTCTTCAACTGTACCTCTTGCTACTCACAAAAGTGCCCATGGAAACAAAGAAACCACATTAAAAGACAGATTAACAACCTGCAAAAATGCCTACAAGCCTATTTCTATTGCAGAAAACAGATGCAACCTACACCTTATTTGAAACATCCCCTTTATCTTAACTTCTAACCAAATACGCCTTAAGGAGAGATGAGTATTTCAGTGATCACTTAATTCTCCCCAGTCACCTTCAGGTAGATAATCGAAACTACTGAACTCACCAAAGTTTAGGGGTTTGGTTTTGGGGGGTTCTGTTTGAATAAACAACAACTCCATTGACGATGTTCATTAAAAGATTTACACTACACCAAGTCAACCTGAGCAAGAGCTTTCAACTGATCTATACAAATATCTAGGCATAGAGCCTGTTTCCAAAGCACATTCCATTTCATATAGGACAGGATTGGGAGAGCTAGGATGAAGAAAATTCATCCATTAAAGATCCTCAGCCTGTATTTCCTTCCTGATTTTTAAGAGCTACATACATTTCTCCAAAAAACAGTGCAAGTTACTTGAAACTGAGCCACTAAAGAAAGAAACTATGGCTAAGATTCTCCTCCATTGACTGTTTAAAAAAAAAAATAAGAGGTCTACAGTCACATTCCCCTTGGCACAAGAATATCTGAATCAGCTCAAACAGCTCTTTCTGTACAAGTCATATACTCCTCAAACTGGACGCACTGCCCACTCAGCTTCAATTTTTGAAGGTGCAATACTAAATGCAATGGTTCATAATGTGAAGAACTCACACACCATGCTCTGTTTAGTATCATGATTTCTGTTGCCAAGCATGTATCAGAAGATCTTAACTATTCAAAACAGTCCTGATGAGTATGGATGAACCTTTATTACCCCATTTCCGACACCTCTCAGCCACCAGTTCTGTAATCGTCGCACTGTCAGCAGCTCAGCTCTAACTCCACGTTAACTTGTTACTGTGCTGCTGCCACATTTAGGGAGCTGTAGATCACCTACAATACTGCAAACTCCTCCCAGTAACAAAGGGCCAGGTAGGGCTCATGCTACAAATCAGTCTTTGACTTCAACCAAAGCTCAGCACAGTACTTTAGCTGCTCAGCTGCAATTATTTGAAGTGGACTTGAAAAGTAGGAAGCATGATTGAATATATTACCTTAAGTAATCTGTCACTGAACAAGAAAAGGTTCTAGGGAAGTATAAGGGGTATAAAGAAAAAGAATAGCAAGGAAAGTGCTACACACTGTGATAATGTGAAGGCCATGGTGGAAGGCAACAGTAGACAGTATTACCAATCTAGTATTGTATTGTAAAGCAAAACCTAAGGACACAAGGCCTGTTATACCACTGCCATCCCTAAATTGTTTGCTTAACTTTTTGTCTGCACTTGGAACCATTAAGTGTGAACTGAGCAGGAAAAAAAGGGCCTGTGAGTTCAGAGCTATAAACCAGGGAGAGTAACTTTTTGCTGTTTACCCCATGACAAAATTAAAACCTTTAGGAAGACAAGTAAAGCTATATTGAGCCCTAAAGCTCAATCATGAAATGAGTGTATTGAACATCCAACATGCCAAGAAACCACAATTATAAAGAGATGTGTGAGAGTCAGAGTACAAATATTGTTTATATAGCTGTAAAAAATCAGGAATGCAAGACAGCAACATCAACAATAAAACTGTCTTAATTAAAAGCAAACCGCTAAAACACAGCAGTGTTTTACTTCCCAGGGTAGCATTTCCTTCATCAAAACATGGATCTAGTGACAATTTAAACTGGTAAGTTGATAGAAACAGTATAAAAGAAACTGTGTCATTCAGTATATGCTAAATGTAGCAATGCTACATTTTCCCATAATGTCAAAATGAATGAGAGGCTGACTTGTTTTTCTGGAACACTGTTGTATGATCCCCTACTTACACTTGTTATGAAAGATTTTGAACTATCAAATCCTTTATTTGAAATGTAGTAAGAGACTATTTACTCTGTAACCATTGAGTCTGTGGAAGAGGCAAAAGCAAAGTACTCTTCTTGTTCATTTCATTTTTAAGGCCATGTTCATTCCCGAATGTCTACAGGACAGTCTTACCCAAAGGACATGAACGCACCTGCATAACAATTTATTTATACAAAATTCTCTATTCCACTATAACATAAAAAGTTCTTTTTATCAGCCTTCAGTGAGACCAAGACACTAACGAACACTTCTGTTCAAAATCTAGAGGATAGGCAGGAAGTTAGGAGGTGGATATAACAAGGAAGCAGGGAGAGCAAAAAGTCAATCAAAGTACTAGAAAACAGGAAATGGCATTAGTCCTCTAAGTTTTCATAAAAAAAGTTTCACAAAAATATTTCTGCAAATATTTCCATGTTCTCTAATTGACAGAATCACATGTCAATAAAAATTTTAGACAGAGCTGCAGTACACTGAACTTTAAATATTTATACTACATTAACAAAAGTGAAGTACTCTTTAGGATGATTCTGAATTTGAGGGGGATTCCAAAGGGGCATAAGTGGCATAAAACACACCTTCTCCGTTACCTAATAAAGTTTTTTATTGTGTTTGTGAAGGACAAGCCCTACATTTATCACTTCTCATTTCTGACCATGTAATCCCAACAGCTAGAGTGTAAGTGAAAGTCTGAAAAAGTCTTGTTTTCATAGGTCTCTCTTTTGGGTAATGGCAGCTTCAATGCTAAGTGACCCCCAAAATTCTGCATTGCAAATTTTGAATGATTTCACCAAAAGAACCTGGGAGTTTTAGGAACAAGCATGTGAAAGATTTAGTCTTCAAGAAAAAGGAAAGACACTGGATAAATACTTATCCATCTCAGGCATACACTCGGCAATGTTTGTGAGAATATAGATGAAAATAGCAGAGGTTTGGTATGAGTAGTTACAGAATTTCTCCTCTTCAAGCTTTCAAAAACAACAGACAATACAAGATTTTGATTCTTAAATTTATTTTTAGCAGGATGTATGTATTAATGGATGGTGACATCATTAGAAGATAGGTCCATGTCCACCACCTGCAACAGAAGCTAGAAAGACATTAAAGAAAACAATTTAAAGAGTTAAAGATGACACTACTTACCCCGAACACACTTAGGAAAGTCACCTACTAGGCAGTACTGTCAGCTTTTGATGCAAACACAGTATTATTTATCTGTTACCAAAATCTCCTGTCAAGATCTAATGCATACATTACCTCGATTTTGATGGGAATCATGTGCTTTGTTTCAGAAATTCTTATTCCTCAAAAATTACTCATGGAAAGATTAGTTATTCAAAATTACTCACCTGTAAATTGTCTCTGGAAGATCTGCAAATTTAGGTCTAAACTTCCCATCTAAAGTTGAAAGCTAATGAGAATTCTCTGAGAATTCAGTTTCTAACACTGCTAAACCAGGCCAACAGCAAATGCCATTTCTAGATTCAACTAAGAATACATCCACTTGTTTCTACCTGGGTGTTTGACAAATCTGTAAGCTAGGATCTCAGCATTATACTCACAGATTGGTGATGCTAATTCAGGAAGAAATGAAGACTTAATACATTACAACCCAGAGACCACGTTATACTAAGAAAAATCTCAATAGCCAGAAGTCTAACAAAAGAAACAAGCTTGTCTAGAACAAATTAATTTCACCAGAAATCAAATTTGAGCACCAAAACCCTAGGGACAAACAGTTCAGAGAAATACATTCCCAAAGACTTAGGTGACAGGTCCCTTTCCCAGTGCTATTTCAAATGTGAAGCCAAAAAGCAAGGTTCAATTTGAGGAATGGAATTTCCCAAGACTGTAAAAAGAGAGTCCTTTCTTCATTTCCATTTCTTAAGAACGAAAAACAAAACACATGAGCTAAATCAGCAGGCCATGCAGACAGTACTATGAAAACATCCTAATCTTACATTTCAAAACTTCAGAATGTTTATCAGCCTTCAATTCCCAAAGTAAGAAGCACTACTGGTGGTGGGCATGAAGTTCCTTCTTTTATATTAACACTGGTTTACAAACTTCATTTTAAGGTTCTTGCTCTTTACAATCTCTTGGCTCATATGACTGTATTAGTAACCTGGGTTGATACCATCTTGACTCACAGTTCTTTATTAGTAACTCACATTTATACCAATCAGCCTAAAAACATTCTTATGGTATACTTCAACATCCTAGGACTTCATCTGTTTGTAAAAGAGACTGCTGCAGCTACTGAAGACTGTCTTCTACTTTTTAAAGACAGACCTTAAACTAGTCCAAAACAGGAATTGTGCTGTATTAAAATGAAATTTGTCAGCAGTTTAAATAATTCAGCCAAGAAACATCGTTTTAAGGACTATGACAGCCCAGTAATATGCAATTGTTTTCTCTTAAAATTATGAATTCTCTGATCTAGTAACACTGGGAAACTAAATTGGTTTGTATTTGTTGAAAACAACCAACAAGGGTGGAATCTGTTCACAGCTGCACTACCATTTGTAATTTCTTTTTAATTGAGCTCTCTCCTTCCCACAGAAGTATAAATCTGTCTGAAAGACTAAGTCACTGCCTTTTGAGTAACTCACTATCCCAGTGGTCTACTATGTAAACAGGGCATAATTGGTGGTAAAGAGCTACCAAAACAAGTCAGTGTCTCTAGACAATGAGTCCTTCATGGAACCTGTGGGAATTTGCCCTTCATACTCATTACACACACACAGGGAAGGTAGAACACGTGATGAAAAGCTTAAGGCCTCCTGTTCTTTAATCTTCCAGGTTCCATTATGCAGATGTGTCAGTTGCTATGGCAATCAGAACTACCATGGTACCGCCTATCTTACATGAAGTTGGTCGACATTCATCCCACAGGATAAACCCAGTAAAGTTGGTAGGAAGAACTCTGATCAATTGCTTTTTGGTGAGGCACAAAGTAAAGTCAGGAACTAAGAGTAGCGTGGGAATGGTATAACTGATTTGAATGATGACTTCAGAGACATCGTGAACAGCATTTTCCTGAAAAAAGGCACCACAAAATCTGAACTCAAGTTATAAAAAGGTAAAAAAACTCCTAGGCGAAGAAAATGTTCCTGATAGACCTGTATGATGAAACCTCAAGAGTAATTAATTTGGGCACTATATATGCACATGCTGCAGTTACAGGGCACTGCAATTGTTTAGGTATCTCCCCTTGCAAAATGATGCAGCTTCAGTTCTATTACTGTAATACCCAAGTTAGGACTGGGAAGCAATGGACATAAAATTATGGACATACTCTAAATATGTGGGATGTTCCACAGGAGGCTTTACATGGTAGGAAAGGAAAACAGATGACTGAGAACAGCAAAGAACAGAATAACTTAGGAGATCATTTGCTCATAAGGAGCTGCTCACTCTGCATCCTTCGTTTATTATGATCTGTCCAGTCCTAATGGTGCTAGTACTGCTAATCAGCTGTGTTAGAAGCTGTAAAAGCTTAAACTGCATTTTACTGGGTTTAATGAATGCTTGAATATGGTTAAAAAGTTATGCTGAAATCAGTGACTAAATTCTTATCCTTTAGCAAATACATAACTAAGATTTAGAACAATGAATGAAAAGAGAGCATGGGAAAAAAAGTTACTGTGAAGAATTACATTTGTAACACTCAGAGTAAGACTTTCTATCTGCACTACTAAAACTAAGTCTGTACCTGTAACAAAGACTGAATAGATAAAAAAATGAAAGGGTTGGTTTGATTCTAATGTTCTAAACCTGTTAAAACAAAATGTGCTGGAAGCAAAGATGTAACAGTGGTAATTGAATATCTTTGGAGAGAAAAGTTGCTTAGGGTGACTAAAAACATTTGCAAGAACAAGCTTAGTGAAGAATGGACTAAAACAAAACATTACGCACTTCCAGCTTATGTTCTTTCTCTGCAAGGAATTCTTTTTGACATCGGAGAAAGTCTGATAACATTCGAGTTAGCTGTTTTCTATCATCTATTTCAGCTGCCAACCTGCCATTGTAATCCGCCAGCAACATACATGCATCATCTACCATTTTGGAAAGTTGCTCTCCAGATTCCTTATCTGAAAAGCAAGCAGAGAAAAATAAGTAAAGCATGACTTAATCACACACCATTAAGTTTTCAGAACAGCATTTGGTTAGTACATCCTCAACCCTCACCTGTTATCCTGTCTAACAGGGACACATCTTGGACCTCTAAAGGCAGAGAGGCTATTCTCTGATGAACTGCTGCATCCCCAGAGGCAGCGTTTTCTAGTTCTTGTAATGCTCTAATGAGATCTGTGGTCTGAAAAAGCATGCAAAATGGAGAACTAGTTTAAGTAAACAGATCCCAGAACAAAACAGTATTTCACAATAAGTTTATGGAATTGATTTGATAGTAATTTCAACAGCATTTACAGTATCAGCTTCTAGACTGAAAACAAAACAAAACTACACCTTTAATTCTCAGCACAATATTGCAGTGCTCCTAGCTCTAAAGGTCACCTTCCTATAGCAGATTTTGTCAATTACATTCTTGGTATATAAGGACAATTTATAAATCTTTTAATCTTAACTGTACTGGTTATTTTACCTTTCATTTTACTATGGATTTTAAAATTATTTTTCTTGCCATTTTGCTTCACTATTGCATCAGCCTAGATCAGTGTACTTCTTTTGAAAGTAGAGCTGATGTTCATAGAAACCCAGCTGTCTGTTACAGAGAAGCTCACTAAATTGTGATTGAGGACAGTCATTCCCTGCCATAGCAAAAAGCCTTTTGAGGTGGGGCAACAGCATAAGAAAAACTCACAAGAAGTAGAAAAGCTGTAACAATTTTTCCCAACCATCATGGTTGCAACACTGAGAAATATTTTATTGATAAATCCATAAGGATCTTACTCTAATACATACATTTCTCATTACAACCCTGGAAACTGCATGAAAACCTAAAACAGTGAAGAAACTAAAGCTGAAATCCTGATGTAAGCAAAACTGAACATACAGTTCATATATTTAGCTGTAGTGTCAAATGACTGAAGTTACAACATACTTGTAACCTGAAGAGTATGGTGGAAAGTTTTAGGTGTGATCACTCCTGCTTAAAAACCTCATTAAAAACAGAGACCATTCAAAAACTGAAGAGTAACTGAAAAATTCTCTATTAAAGGATATGCAAATAGAGAATTTTATAAACATGCTTTTACCTGAGGAGGGTCAGTGGGAGAACCTCGAGGTGAACAGTTATTTTCATCAACTTTTATCTGTTCATATGTGCGCTTCCTCACCTTTCTGTCTCCATCTAAATGAAAACAAACAGAGCACTCAGGGAAATTATACTTCAAACAACAGACTGAACCCTCATACACACACAAAATACTTACACAAAGCTTGCCTAAGTTGTTCTAACACATCATTTTCATAAACAGACCTTTCTTCCCAGATAGACAGCACTCGGCCAAGGTGTTTCTTACAACTCTCATCAGACTCACTGTTACAAGGAAAAAACAGCAAGTATCAGCAAGACAGAAGTACAGCACTGCTATATGATTGTTTTTCACAGAAGGACCTTCACATACCTTAGCAATATCCAAGCATCAGAAGTCAAATAATCTCAAACAATCTCAGAAAACAACAAAATCACATTTCAAAGAAAAGAAAGCAAATGCCAATTAGTGGTATCGTCTTAGCAAGCACATAAATAAAACAGGGCCAATGCCCAGCTCTGTTTTCTTGCTCAACCCATGAATCTGTAGGTCCATAACCCTATTATGCAAACACTGCAAATAGGTTTATGTTGTTTCAACAGCTCAGTACCATTGTGAAAATAATCCTGTATCAAGACCAGCTTCCTAATGCAATGAGATTAATGTGAGTTGGGGAAAAACCAATCATGCAACACCAATAATGAAAAACATCAAACTGTTGCAGCACTAACACACCCTGAAAGCAAGTCCTAGTTTCAGGAATAGCTAACAGCTTTCCAAAGCAGAAGGGACTGAATGCTGATGAATTTACTATGAAACTTCCTCCAATAGCATTAGGACTATCCAAGATCAAAAGAACACTGAATAAATTAAATTAACAAGACCTCAAGTACAGAAATAGAATACGAAAATGAGCTGGGCCAGAAGAGATCAACTGAGGACTTCTCTAAATCCCTCTCAAATCCAGTATGAGGAACAACACTGCACACACAAGTTTACTGTACCTTGAAACATGCTTAAAAGCCTCCACTATTACTGGAGCAAAGTCTTTTGTAAATTCTGGTCCTTTCCTTTTGCTGTTCTGTATGACATCATTGGCCAAGTACAGGAATGTCAGTTTCCTATTTGGTTTTGCTAATAAAAAAAAGAATAAAGAATAATTAGAAATTTTAATTCCTTTAACTAATACCTACTTATCCACATTTATACTGAATACAAACATCCCCTGCACCTCCTCCATCCTGAAATCAAAGGTGTCTTTCCTGTTTTCATTGCTGCTTGTAACATCTCACATTTTCAACATTTTCATGTGAAAAGACTCTGGTCACCCATTGTGTTTTCTCTCCCTTCAGCTCTGTTTAAATTCTTCTTCCTTCATAATATAAAAACGTCCCTTTAGCACCATCTTCAAAAACAAACAGAAAAAAACCCAAATATTTCAAAGTGTCCTTCAGACCCCAGCTATTTTCAGGTGTTTTCCTGGGCCTTTTGTGATTTGTCTGTTAGGTAGCCCTCATGAATTTATTCCAAGTACTTCAGCTTTTCTTTGAGCCTGCACAAATTTCTTACATTCATGAAGTTCTCCCAGAAGGCACTTCACAGATCCACAGTCATTCATTTCTGTGAAGAACCTGCTCTTTTTCAGTCTGAATTTCACTCAGTTTTATGTATCCACTTCTCATTCTCACATTGGAGCAAACTGAAATGTCAACCCCTAGTCAGTCTCACTGTGATAGGTCCCTCCCTCATCTCCTAATTGTTAAAACAGGTTCTGGCAGCTGTAATACCAAGAAAACACATTCAAAAACCACTTTCAAGCTTCTCTGGTGTATCCCTTCTCCAAACATCTTAAGCATTGTACCTCGTCTCCATTAATGTGAAATAGATTACAAACTTCCAATTTACAAGTTGCTTTTGAGAATCTATTCCATGTTTTCTAAGTGTTCCTGCCTGAGCATTTTCATTGACATTCATACTTCATCCAATCTTCACTAGTCTACAAGTTTCTTGGAGCTGAAACTCTTCTTATAACACTTCTATCCTTGGTTAACACCAGAATATCATTACCACCACATAGTCATAGGGTGTACACTTTGATTTTAAAAAGCAGTTTCTCTTGAAAGACAAGTTTTCTCTACCCTCTCAAGGAAAGCAGCACTGTAGGAAAGCCAGTCTAGGACTGCTTATAATTCATGCTTAGTCCCCAATACAATTTGATTCTGTTAATTTCCACTCCAGACTCTCAGACATGCAGAACCACCACCCTCACTTACAAAGAGAAAATTCAATGTTGGATATGCTTTCACTCAAGGGAAAAGTTTTTGAGAATAAATTTTGCACTACAGAAAAACTCCTCTGAAGGATTTCTCCTTGAAGTACTGAATTTTTTCCATCCTCTTGGACAGACATATCTAACAAGTTGAGAGTTCTGAATTAAGTGAGGAAAAAAAGCCCCTCTCTGTCAAATGTAAAAATGCACTCTTACAATCAAGGCAAACTAAAGAGTGCTAAAAGAAAGAATTAGCTTGGAAGAGCTGGATAAGGTGGATCTATTAAAATGCTACTTCCAACAGTGAAATCGCGACATGCACCCAGGTAATTAATCTACTTCGGTCAAAATCTGACTGATCAAAAACGTAGACTTTATAAACTTATGCTACTCAATTTCTATATTAAAACTGATGATACAACAACACATCTTCTACCTGTGTTTCAGGTAAATCAAAACTCTGACACACAGCAAGCTCTGGATTATTCTCTTAGAAAACACATGTTGTCTCACAGGCACACCAAAAAGTAACGAGCGTCTATCACAGACAACCCTGCACCTCTTCCCATTTCTCAAATGAGCCCAGATTCAGGAGTCAAAAGTCTAATTAAGCAGGCTGCTCCACAGACTGTATCCTCAACTGCATGAGGATGGGTCCTTGTCCAGCCATTTTACAGAAAAAAAAGTCATGTTTTAATCCTCAGTGATGTAACTCACCTGTGACAAACCTCAGCTTCCCTTTCCAACCAACAGCCAGAACGTCTGGGCTGGCAAAGACAAGAGACACACACAGAGTGCCATGGAGTCAGGTGGGGCTGATCCTCACAAACCCCAGACTTTATCTGTTCACTACAGTAAACAGATTCAATGTGTCATGTTTGGAAAAAGCACGGGAAAACCCAGAAAGTCACTCTCAGGCTTATTTCACCTGGTGCTGCCTTTTCAGAGTCCTACAACAATTCAACATAAACAAAGCTGCATAAAATGAACAGAAATTCTAACCCCACAATTAGGCTACCTGTGGCTTTGGTTAAAATTTCAACCAATTCAACCTTCTGTACACAAAGAAAATTTTGAAGTAAAATTTAATTCCTCTTGCTGTAAGAATGTGCTGCACAAAATTCCAGTGCTAAACATTATTATGCCTAGTCTTGAGAATTTTTCCCTTTCACTTCACCAACCTTCAAGACTTACACACTGATCTACTGGCACTCTGCCTTATACATGAGCCTAAAGTGCAACATACCCTCTGGGAACTGAGCCTGACAAATTTGAGCTGAACAGCATTCTACTATCACTGTAAATTAATACTGAAGTCTGAAATACAAAGTTGAATTCAGGACCAAATAGATCTGTTCTGGAAAAAAAAAATTATGTTAAAAGCATCTCTCTTTGGTAGTAGTGACAATAACTTTCCAGCCCTGGGCTTTGATAAATCTCATAACATCAAAATGGATCAAACAGATTATTTTAAGTGTCCTCAACACATGGTAAGACTATTAGCAAAAGCATTATTACTGTCAGAAGTTAAGGGAAAAACCCCATCATAACTGATGTTAAAGAAGGACCTGAAAGGCACATAATACTGCCAGAGTGTACAGTATTAGGAGTACCAGTCCCAGTGTCTCTGGTGCACTAACAGCACAGTCTGCAAACACGACACTGCCAAGAAATCATCCACCTTGCAGAGTCATCTTTTCAGAAGATCTGTGCAGTGTTCCCATAACTCCTCTGTTTGTTTCAGATCTACCACTGAGCCACCAAAGCAGTGCCCTGAAGTACTGGATTCTGAGATATTTTCACATGTCAACAGTGCTAGTTCATATAAGAGCCATATTAATCAGATTATTCTGATTATAAAGCATTCACAATGAGACTAAGGGGGATTAGCACCTTGCAAATGAAACTATGTCTGTCTTAAAAAGGTACCTGACACTTAAATACCAATGAATATCCTTCAGATATTAATGATATTTCACCTAAAATTAGCATACTGAGGCATCTACTGTGGAGACTACATTATTAAGTCTTCATTTTTGGCAAGCCATCCTTCTTAGGAAAGCAAACCTGTTAGCCCAGCCTGGCTCTTTGCCAGTTCAACATGGATGCCCTGACATTACACACTTTGGTCCGTAACACTCAGAGAACTCTTAACACTGCTGAGCCACCACTTTAGTGCCAGAAACCAGTATCGTACCTGGAAAGGCAAGCAGCTGTTCATTTTCGCTGCGGTTAGCTCTGGCAGTCAGAGTCAGCAGGATCACCTACATTTCTCCTCTCCAGGTTTACCTCCTGCATTTGAAATTGAGTTCCCATGAAGAGGGCCAGAAACACATCCATTAGTTTCATGCTGTCCTACCCCTCTCCCCTAGAGACAAGAGATACTTGCTGTCTTAGATACACTGGAAGAAACCACAGAAAAATGCACAAACATAAGAGATTTCATTTAGATCCCACTACAAGACTGACTGAGCCATCTGAAAATGTTACATCAGGCTTTAAGGTCCTACAGGTCAGCTCTGTGTCAACTGACCTTCAAAGAAAATACCACCCAACAAGAGGTTTTGAGACAATAAGCATCAGAATGTGAAAATCCCACAAGAGTTATCAGCAGTAGTTTATTTAATACACTAAAATTCTCTAATACGGATTCAAATAAAGACTTGGCTCAACTGCTATTGAATTACTTCAATCTACATATAGAGAATATGAGAATATGAGTGTCAGCACTTCTCCTAAAATCTCCAGGACACTTCCTATCTCACAACACACTTCACACCTTTGCAAGGTTCATGACATCTCTGTAAAGACCTGACAAGCTTTCAAGCTTTTTATTACAAGACCAAACATGTTAAAGTCAGCAGCACTGAAACTTGAGCACAAGATCAGTGATCCTCCACACTGAGGAGAGCTAACCTGAGTTTTTATGCAAGCTGATGAAGTGCAGCAGCTTTGGTAACATGACTGTAAAACTTGAGAGGCTGCCACCAGAAAGGGCAATTAAAAGATAATATAATCTATAAAAGGCATGTTGTACAATGAGCACTTAAAATTCATTAACTTTCTTGTAAGAAAAATCCAATCTAAGTGTTCACCATTGCACAGTCATCTGATTCTCCTGGTGAATTTTAAACGAGGTTTGATAACTGCTGTGTTTTCAAAGAGGGGAATGGGATCGCCCTGATGTGCTCAATATTTGAGGGCCCACATACTTTGACTTTGAAGGTTAGTAACAAAGGGAACACAGCACACAGACACTTCTGGGAAAAAGGCCATAAGCAGCATCAAATTACAGCGGGATGCAAGAAAGTTGGTCACAGACCAGACCAAGGAAACTGTTCCAACAATTACATTGCAGAAGCTTCTCACTGCACTTAAGTCTATCTTGAATTACCTGAACACATGAAACAAACCCATTTCTTTCTTTGCCTTGCCTGGCTGGTACAAAGCCAAGATGGATATGAATTAACAGCAGCAACAGTTTCAGGACAGGAAAAAGACACTGTACTTAAGTCATCAGAATCAGAATGGTGAAAGACAGGCAGGTACAGGTAAGATACAAGGTCATGAGAGATATATCAACAAATTAATACAGACTTGGATTACACAATCCAAATGTAACTATTTTAGGTGAAAGACTCTTATATTGCTACTCTTTTCCTCCTAACTGTAGGTCATTTTGTAAATCACGTGTGTAGCAAGTATGTTTCTCTAACGTGATTCAACGATTTCAATTCACTTGAGGTTTTGCCTATTTGTTGATCTCCAAACCTCTTGGCATAAATGAGAAGATTCGTGCGGATGAGCAGGAAGGTACCCACAAGCACCTCTGTTAAGTATTCTTATGGGCCTCCTCAAGAGCACCTACTAACCAGGTGAAATCAGGAAGCTGTAGTTTTCTGCCTTTTAAATAAAACAAAATCTATTTATTCTCTCACATGGGTCAATGACACTATATGACATTAAGTAAAATAACCTTTCATTCAACAGTACAGAAAGATTCCTTCTCCTGACAGAAAAAACTACCCAACATAGTACAGAAAATATTGGCTTTACATCAGGAACTGGTTTTCTGTTATCCACTTCCCATCTGCAAGACAATACACTGCAACCAGTTTTGGCTGTAGTTGTGTTCCAAAGCAGTTGACTGAGTATCAGAGTAATTCAGATGTAATACAACTTTCCAATCTGCTTTCACTGTTGCGAGGCCTTCTCAATTTGCCTACTAAAATCCTCTGTCTTCCAAATTTCAGCAGCTGCCACAACAGGCAGTAGCTTCAGGAAGACAGACTGCATCAATGCCAAAAGCTGTCCTGAGTCAGGACCCAAACAACATCGTATGTCCCAGTAGCCGAAGTTACTGACAAACAACCCATAAACAAGCAAAGAACAGTAGCTTCTCATACCACTGAATGACTTCAACACCACAAAACAAACAAACAAGCATCCTAAACTGAAACAGCAGGTAAACTGCCAGAGACAAGCACCAAAAAACACGTCCACCCCTCTGTGGCAGCCCAAATGTACTCACACAGTTGTGGCTGTCAAAGCTGCTAAGGCAGATAAGCTGTGCAAGAAGGCAGAGATCACTGTGGCACAGGTGGGGTGACAGGTGACAGCCAAAACAAGAGGGGGGCAAGTGATTACGGAGAGGGGGGGGGGACAGTCAGCATCAGTTTCTCAAACTGACTAATCAATGAGATGCCAGTTGGGCTCTGAGGAAACAGATACTTGAATCTGCAATTAGGTTTAAAGATACAACACAACAACGTCCTGTACAGAGTCAAGAGCTGGACTCGATGGCTCTTGTGGATCCTTTCCAACTCAGAACATTCTGTGATTATTAAACTATAACTGGGACATAAATACCTAAGACAGACAGAGCTGGACCTAACACAAAAGCTACAGAAAAAGAGATGACAGGAAAAGATTATTACAGTGGCGCTTAAAACAACTCCCACATATCATAAACTTTTAGCAATTTAGGGGTTTTTTCCTTTGAAGAAGAACACATTTTAACCCAGTACTGCAAACTGCACATTGAGCCTACTGAACAAACACTTCCTGTTCAGCTTTCAAGGCTAATGATTTGAATTTTGGAACTGATATTTTTCCTTTCAAAACAAAACACATAAACAAGTAACAAACACCTACAGTTTCAGAGAATGCTGAAGAAAACAGGCAGCAAGAGAGGAATGCAAGGGAACACACCTGATTTGCAAATAGCAAAAAATAATTCTCAACAGACTCCATCTCAAGAGTCTGTTCAAAAGGGTTCCTGGGGGGTTTCCCAGCAGCCACTGACTGCAGTTTACACAACAAATTTTTATGTGTTACGCCACTACTCAGTTTAAAAAAAAAGGCAGTGCACTATTCTCTTATTGAAACACAAAATTACAGTTTAAAGGGGCCCACCAGTTGCATTTTAGGAATGACTGATGTATTCACATTACAAGTTAATTACTTAGTACTACTTAACCATGGAAAAAGCTTATGATTACCAAGTAATTAACTATTTAACTTCAAGTGTTGTATTTCATACATCTGAAATTTAGCCGGAGCAGGAACATTTTCCTCAGCATGCACTTTTCAAGAACGCCTGTACGTGGAGGTGGATGGAGCTGTTCATCTCTAGAGAGGCCAGATGTGGGGCTTGGCCACTTCCAATTAATCCAAGCGAACAGAAAGGCAGTAAGATTTTATACTGTGTTGTCTTGGTTTGAGGGGAAAAAAAGCAAGAGGGTAAAACCCCTGATGTCACAGTGACGCAGGACGAGGCTAAACCAGGAGGACAGTCCAAGCCTATGGAAGTTGCCCCTATCCAGAAAAGGAAATATAAGACCAAATCAGCCCGTCCAGCGGATGATGAGGGGGCTGCTGCACCTTCACAGCAAGCAGTCCCGAGGAGTCCCGGGGCAGGCAGCAGCGAGACGGCTTCTCCCCTACCCCAGCACACACACCCTGCTCCTGCCTTCTGCCCAACTAAAAAAGGAAAAGTGTCCCCAGAAACAAAAGGGGCAACCTGGCCCCACCCAAGAGATCAGCAGTCAAGTACTTTCTTTGTTAACTACTGGCATGGACAGTTAATGGCAGGGGAGAGAATTTACATAATAATTCCAAACTACAACATGTGTAAATTATAGGCACATTGGAAAAGCTGCCTCTTCACCTCTACTCCAATATGGTATATAGACAATTACTATTTGAAAAATAAAAGAATCAGAACCAAACATTTAGGAACTAAAGAGCTCTGATCTTAGTATTCGTTTTCATGAACCACTAGAAACATGTTCATAAAGGCCCATGCAAGCTCATCTGACTCAAGCGATATTTCACCAAAAGTGAAAGAATCCAGAAGAAATGTAACACCCCACTGTATTGTGCACAACCCAGTTCCACAAGCCTGGAAGGAAGGTCTGGAGATGCAAGTGACAATACAAAAAGGGATACAATGAAAGGAACAAAACCTAGAAAGGCAAGGTTCAATTTTCAGTTCTGGTACACTGCTGGCCAGCAACAGCTGCTGACAATGCCAGTAACGTTTGTGTCCATATTCTCCACGTATGTAATTTTCCTCTCAAGTAGGAGAGGAATCATGTTTCTGTGGCATGGATGGCAGACGAGTCAGGAGCCTTAACCTTACTCTATTTCCAGCCTCATTGCCAGCATTCTGCTTTGTGGTGTTTGTGCACATCAATTCACCACTGTACACTGGTTTTTGTTCTCATCTTCCACATGCTGTCTGCCTAGATGGCTACATCCACCCTTTGGGGATCAGGGACCATCTCACAAATCCATGCTGAAATCAGCAAAAAGTATTGGATCAATACAAGCTAACATTTTGAAATTCAGGTACTACTGCTGGAGATGGAAAATTAAAATATATCCTGTGTACATTAACTATGTCAGCTTCAAAAGCTGGATGACAACTTCAAAAAACTCAAGACAAAAGCAGTCATGGCAGCTACACTCATTCAAAGCTCAAAACAGGATTAGAAATGGAAGCCAGACACTGAAAGCTGAGAAAAAGCAAAGCATTCCTGAGTTCTTAAGAAGATTGCTATCCTTGCCTCTCAATGCCGCCTTCAGACATGTAGCCCATGTTTCAAAGACTTTGCTTCCTCAATTAGTCAAAACACAACAGTAAAATTAAGGTTAAGGATTGAATATCAACATCTTGGATTATTATGAACTAGTATTGCGCTCATTAATTAAGATGAGCAACCAAAACTCTGATTCCATTTCAGTTAGTTTAAGATGCCTTTCTGGTATCTTTCAGCATCCCAAACATTCAGGTTGGGGATTAGAAGGCCCAGAAATGTGGCATGTTTCAGATACAGAGGGGAGATCTATTAATTTGTTCCTGGAAGAAGAAAGCAACTTTGCAACTAACATATAGTAATAATGTGTCTATGTGATAAGACGAAATATGCCAAGTAAGCCTTTCTTCGGGCAACAGTAAAAAAAGAATTCAACTCTTGCTTGAAAGTTCAAAAGATAACATTTCACACAAAGAGAGTATTTTAAACAAAAACATAATAGCCATGTTACATGAAACTCAGTGGTTCCTCTTTCATAAGTCCTGTAATAGCTTAGTGCTATTTTTCCTCTCCACTTGAAAGCCCAGTCTTCTACTTTTCCCATTAAAGATCCATATATTAGCGAGACTCCAAAGGAAGCTACTGGAAGGCAGCAACATTTCCTAGAGCAAAGCAGAGATCTATCAAGTGAGTTTTCTTTTTCTTAAAATGAATTAAGATGAAATTATTTTCCAGTCAGGTCAAATAAACCTTCACATGCCATTTCTCCCTGTCAGTCCCTTAACACAGCTAAAGAAATGCACATTTTTACTATTATTTTAACATTGGTAGTAACCATCTGGCAAAACTAGGAAGTAAATACGACTTTGGACACATTAAATTGCTCCTCCCCAGGGTATTCCCATCCTCAGTTGCCCTACAAGAAGAGTTTCTGGCATGAGTGGACAAGAAATTCAAGTAATGCTACAGCTAACCATCATCACAGATGACGAAAAGCAATGCCTAAAAGGCTCCGTCCTGGGAAGGCTATAATATTAACAGAAAGCCCTAAATCCCGTCCATCCCACTTCCCACTTTCCCCTTTCCTTCCACAAGAAAACGGGAGGCAAAATACGCGGGGCAGCCGCCTCAGAGGCATCTCGTTGAGGGAGGAAGGGATAATGGGAAGGAAAAGACAGGAGCGAGGGGGTGGAGAAAAGAGAAGAGCGAGGAGAAGCACCTCCCAGCCCGCGGCCATCAGGAAACCGAGAGCCGAGGGGGAGCCGCGCCAGGGGCTGCGCTCTCTGCTGGGGCTGGAGCCCACCCTGCCCTGCCCTGCCCGTTCCCTCGGCAGGGCCTGGAGCCCGCCCTGCCCCTGCCCTGCCCGTTCCCCCGGCAGGGGCTGGAGCCCACCCTGGCCCTGCTTCTGCCCTGCCCTGCCCGCTCCCTCGGCAGGGGCTGGAGCCCACCCTGGCCCTGCTCCTGCCCTGCCCGCTCCCTCGGCAGGGCCTGGAGCCCACCCTGCATTGCCCGCTCCCCTGGCAGGGGCTGGAGCCCGCCCTCCCGCTCCACCGCCCGCCTCCCCGGCACACACCGAACGGGGGCGGCCCGGCCGGCCGCGGCCTCACCTTTGCGCAGCTCCCGCTCCCACACGCTGACGATGAGCGCCGAATGTTTGCGGTGGTGGATGAGCCACAGGCTCAGGGTCTGCACGCTCTGCTGCGAGTTGCTCAGCTCCGACAGCTTCCGCTCCAGGGCCGCCTCCGAGAACGCCGACATCGCCGCGCCGCGCTCGGCCCCGCTCCCCGTCCCGTCCCGGCCGGGCCGCGCTCAGTGCCCGCCCCTCGGGCCCGGCAGGGGAGGAGCTCCGGGCGATCCGGGCCTGTCCCGTCCCGGCCGGGCCGCGCTCAGTGCCCGCCCCTCGGGCCCGGCAGGGGAGGAGCTCCGGGCGATCCCGGCCCGTCCCGCCCCGCCAGCAGCGCCTGGCGACGGCAAAATGGCGGCGGCCGAGCCCCGCCGGGCGCCCCGCGGCCCTGCCCCTTCCCTTCCCTTTCCCGCCTCTTCCCTTCCTTTCCCCACCCCTTCCTTTCCCTTCCCCGCCCCTTCCCTCCCATCCTCAGTTCCGGCCGGGCATGGCCCTGCCCGGGACCTGCACTAAGCTGTGGGCTCGGCGGCGGGAGCGACCTCTGGAGATGGTCCCGTCCAACCTCCCGGCCAGGGCAGGTCACCCAGGATCGCTCCCTGGGCGGTTTGGAATGTCTGGAGAGGGAGACTGCACAGCCTCCCTGGGCAGCCTGTTCGGTGCACAGCCACCCGCACAGCAAAGAAATTCTTCTCAGAGAAAGTTTAAATTGGATATCAGAAAAAAAAATCCTTACAGAAAGAGTAATCAGGCATTGGAATGGCCTGCCCAGAGAAGTGGTGGATTCACCATCCCTGGATGTTTTTAAACTGAGATTGGACGTGGCACTGAGTGCCATGATCTGGTAAAGGGACTGGAGTTGGACCAAAGGTTGGACTTGATGATCTTGGAGTTCTTTTCCAACCCAATCTGTTCTGTGATTCTATGATTCATATTCAAGTAGAACTTCCTGTGCATCATTTTCTGCCCGTTCTTTCTTGTCCTGCTGTTTGGCATCCCCGAGAAGAGCCGGGCTTCATCCTCCCGACACCCTCCCTGCAGAGACCTAGAGACAGTGATGAGATCCCCTCTCAGGCTCTTGGTGCTGAACAGGCCCAGTTCCCTCAGCGTTCCCTCATAAGGGTGAACCTCCAGTCCCTTAATCATCTTCACAGCCCTTTGCTGGACCCGCTCCAGGACCTCCATGTCTCTCCTGTCCTGGGGAGCCCAGAACTGGACACAGCTCTCCAGATGTGGCCTCATCAGGGGTGAGTGGAGGGGCAGGATCACCTCCGTCAACCTGCTGGCAATGCAGCAGATCCTAATGCAGCCCAGGACACCATTGGCCTTCTTGGTCACAAGGACACACTGCTGGTTCGTGGACAGCTTGTTGTCCGCCAGGACCCCCAGGTCCTTCTCTGCAGAGCTGCTTTCCAGCAGGTTGGCCCCCAGTCTGTGCTGGTGCCTGGGGTTGTTCCTCTCCCGGTGCAGGACCCTGTATTTGCCTGTGTTGAATTTCAGACTGTTCCTCTCTGCCCACCTCTCCAAGCTGTTGGGGTCCTTCTGAAGGGCTGCACAGCACTCTGGGGTATCGGCCACTCCTCCCAGCCTTTGTTTTTTAAAATTTGATGAACTTTGTTATCTGTTTCATATCTGACATTCAGAGAAGGTGCCCTAGAGGATTGTTTTTAGGCAATTTTTCTAATATTTATTCTTAGTGAAATCTTCCCGTTAAAACTTTTATGAGGGCGAAGTGGGAGCGTTAGGAGGTTTTAATGTGAATTCTATTTACAAAATCATGTGTAGCATGAGTGATTTAGGGGAACTGGAGAGGATTTTGCAAAAATGCTTTTGACAGAGAAATTGAAGTGAGAAGCTGTACAGATCCCTACGTAGTCACTTATTCACTGGCTTTTGATCACTATCAATAAAAGAACCTGTAACATACTGCTATTTTTGCTATGTACAGCAGAGGACACTCTGGCATTAAGTAGAACTGGTCAGTGAAGTAAAATTAAGACAAAGTTAGCTAATATGGATGCACCCATTAGAAAAATGAAATATGAATGGTAATCTAGTAATCACCATCCAAATACCAGTTCTTGGAGGCATATATATTTGGATTTTAGCAAAAGAAACCTGTGGGCAACTATGGAAAAAGAAATATTTCTCTCACATATAAGATTAGGGTATAAAGTAAATAGCAACAAACAGTAAAATTTACATATGAAAGCAAAAAAGGAAAAAAAGGATATTAGTAAAGACTTTTAGTAATATTTGTAGAAATGTTTATTGCTGCTTCCTTTGCATCTTCCATCCCAGATTATCAGAATATTTTCCGAAAAAAAGAATATATCCTCTGATAGTTTGTTTTACTGTAAATAAATATATTTAAATACCGAGAGATTTATCTTCTGTGTGTTATGTACTGTATAATATACTACACAGCAAAACAGAGATTTCACTTTTCCCATAAACCTTTATAGCACATTTTAAGTTTGTAATAATAAGTGTTTACATCAGTAACCTAATATAAAAGCTGTATTTTACCCAGTCAGTGAATGGAACTTTGCCCTGAGACTTACACAAAGCAAACTAACTCTCAGAGAGGAAGTATGCACCATGGAGGGCTCATTTGTTGCAGAGCTTGGAAAACCTCAGTGTTCATTCAGAAGCAATTCATATGTTATTTCCATGCCTTTATTCACCTACACCCACAGAAGCAGAGCTGCCAACAGATGGCAAGTTTTCTTCCACCCATTCCTGTTCGAACTATAATAGCATCTTCCCTCTGGTTTCCAGTGTGCAAAGTTCTGTGCTGCTTCCCCTTTGTCCGGGTAGCCCACTGTGTTCTCCCACTCTGGAAGAAAGGTGCTGCATGCAAGTGTAAGGCAATGACTGTGAATACCTGACTTGGGTGATTTTTGTAGAACATGAGACTGGGAAGCTCTAGGTAGTTCAATAATGCAATCACAGTCACCAGGAGGCTGTACAGCATGTTTACTTCATGTGCAGGTCACAAATTTTTTGTTTCTTTATCCCTCACCTAAGGACATCCACATAAAACCTTTCATAAGAAGGGAGTTTAACCCAAGAAACGAGTGGAAGTTTTCACATCTGGTACCTTGAAGGAATTTTAGGAAGCATTTAAGCTCATCTGTCTGAAACAGCAATGCTTATGGTTCCTTGTGGGAAAGGTAAAAAAAAAAAAAAATCAAACCAAGACAACACATCAGTCCACATCTTTGTGAGGGGTTTTGTGTTTTTTTTTTTTTTTTTTCTTTTTTCCCTTGCCAAATATTTGAGCATTTCTATTATCCAGTTGTAATTTAAAGACATAGCTTGCTTTTACTGAGGTGCTACATCTTGATTCTCCTATAGGGTTCTCTCAAAAAAAGCAACTGTTCTGAGGCACAAACCTGTACGTGTGCTCTTTCTCTGTCTGAACCACTCACACTGATATCAGAACACTGAGCCCTGTTTCTTGGACTGTCCTGCAGCAAATTTAGCTTGCTTAGCTCCCAGTACTCTTGGAGGAATGATCAAAGTGAAACTGCCACGAGACAGGAACATGATTTATTATCACTAATCATTTTAAAGGTTTCATATGGGTTTAGGTATTTTCTATGAAACAGGCAAGAGAAAACAAAATTCAAGACTTGATCAGTATCAGGGCACATTGTCTATACTATCTCTAACCTTTCAGGCAGGGCCAAAAGAATGGCAGTTTGTGTTGGCTAACAGTGCCAAGAGAGGCAAAATGGGCAAAGCCCCGGGGAAAGTGACTTGCCTGCTCCAGTGATCTTGTAGTTCAGTGTGAATGGGCTGCTACTGCTCTACAGACCAACACTGCCTGCCAAATCCAAGAGGTACAGGCTACATTAGAAATATCCACCACCTGACTACTTCACTGTTCACGAAGCCTGTGCATCTCATTGCATGTTTTGTTGATATGAGCATGTCTTAGTCTCACAGTCAATTTTAACTTTATTTGTTTCCTCCAGGGTACTCCCCCAAAACAGCTGTCACCTTTAGAAGTCATTTTCTCTTGAAGCTTAGAGAGGTAAATGGATGATTTATTTATCCTCAGCCATATTCTGTGCTTCACTGGAATTTTTTTAGGAACCGTTATTTTACACCACCACACAGAGCAGTAAAACAGTCCACGTATTTGTGGTTTTACTGGTTTACTAAACATTACTTATCAACTATGTAGGATTTGAGTTGAAACCAGCTTTTGCACCAGAAAAGACCAGATCTTTCTCTGTATAAGGATGGCCTTTTCTCATTTTAATATTGTTTTGCAGCTCTTTCTCACCCAGGAGATGTAATAATATTAAAAGAAAAATGTGATTTCTCTAGTCTTGTTTCCTATCTGAGAATTGGTGTTCTTTTTTGTTGTTCCAAGTCTCTGGCCAATCCATTGTAACAGTTTCTGAAGTCTCATACTTAAAAATATTTTTCCATCTGTCACAACATGCTTGTTCATCTCACAACCCAATTCTGTGTAAATGATCCTACTTGCTTATCTCAATAAGAACATGAAAAATGGAGATATGCAAAAAGAAGACCCTGAAATACGGCTGAAGTGATTCGCTCGTTCTTATCTGAGCGACAGCAATTCAACTACATAATTTCTTCAATAACACTAAACCCCATTTGTTACCTGAATAACAAGAGGGCATATCATGGCAGAAATTATAAATAAATAAATGCATGTATGAAAAAAATAAATAGTTGAATCATTGTGAAGTCCTGCAGGCTGAGAACAAAAGAAAGGAAAAAAGCCCTCTGTAAGGGCTCTGTAAGGAAAAAGCCCTCTGAAGGAACTTACAGGAGCTGCCTACTGGAGCCAAAAACCTTGGGCTGATTAATAGTGCTTTTACATAAGTTCCTGCCACTAAGCACTTCACCTTCTAATGTAATTCATTAAAGACAGAAATTATTTGCTACTTAGGAGATTAACATAAAACACACTCTGAGATATGTACACATGATCCAGCAAGGCATTCCCATATATTATGGAGAAAGATAGATTGTACAATCTAAAAAAAATATCTCTAGCATTTTTGTGATTTCTTTGGCCCTCTGTGGAGATTTAAAGATGTTTGTAGAAAGCCTTCCTTTTTTCCTAAGTCAGGCATTTAGCCAGACTGTTATGTACATCCGGCTTCTTCATCATTACTCTATTAAGTGAAGTCATATTATGTAAACATACACTGTGATTAATATGTGGATGGAATCAAGTCCCAGTTTTCCTTAGCAGAGAGTGCTGTAACTAAGCAAGAAAGCACTCCAGGGTATGTATTAACTCAGGTGTGCAGAAAGGCACGAATCATTAGGCTGTGTAATTTTAAACATCTGAGCAATATATTAATGGAGCATTAATATGTACCCTAGAGTGGATTTAGCTCTTAGTCACAGCATAAAACTAATAAAGCACATTCGTGACAATAAATAATGTTACCTTTCAAGGAAAAGGAAAACACTGCAATGTATTGACATACTGTGTGAAGAACCTTCTTGAAATTACTGAAAATGCAAATTTAAATTTGACTTTAAATCACAGGAAATTGGCTGATTCACATTTGTGGTCCAGTAGAGGACACGATGTCCCAGAAACCATTTAACTGTAGGAAGCAGACGTTGTATTTTTGTTACTGTGTACTCAGCTCATGGTTTTGGAGGTGGTCGCTGCCAGCATACTGTGCTGTACTACCACAAGCACAGCCAGAGGGCTGAGGGAAGCTCTTACTCACCTTTGCTCTGCACTTATTCTACCACGTCTGGAGTAGTGCGCTCAGTTTTGGTCTCCCCTAGTACAAGAAAAATATTTATATGCTTGAGTAAGTCCAGCAGAAGGCCACCAAGATGGTCAGATCGTTGGAACACAGAAACCAAATGTGGAGACAGAGGAAACTGGGCTTGCATGACCTAGAGAAGTACAGGCTTTGGTGCAACCTAATGGCAGCTTTCTAGTACCTACAATGAGATAACTGAAAAAATGGTGCAATTCATGGACATACATGATGAGAGACTGACAAACAGTGGTGATAAACTGAAATGGAATTTCCAACTAGATGGAATGAAAAAGATTTTTCACCACAGGGAAAGTCAGACAGTTGAACAGGTTCCCCAGAAAGGCTCTGCAGTCTCTATCCTTGATTATTTTCAAGAATCGACTGTATAAAATTCTCACCACCCTCATCTGACCTCATATGTGACCGTGCTTTGAGCAAGAGGATGGTGGAGATTGTGTCTGTACACTGTACTACTGCCACTTGTGATGTATTTGTACAGCTTGGTTTGTCCTTGTACAGGTTTGAGTACATATCTGCACGGTTGGGCGTAGCTTGCTTGACTTGTATCATTTGGATCCACAGAGCACAACAGGTTGTCCAGTGACACAGCGTTACTCTCCTATGATGTAGAGCACTTCAGGTTAACTTGAATGTCAGTGTGATCCTTGAGTATAAAGGGTACTTGTTGTCTGGAGTGTTGTACTGTTTTAAAGGTAAACCAGCAGGAGAACTGAACCCAGGTCAGGAGAGATTATAAATCAGAGTTACATTTAATAAAAAATATTACAATAAATACAATGACACAAAGAGAAATTGCTTTTAACCCACCAAACCCAGTAGTATAGCCCAGTGCCCTGGGGCACAAACACAAAGGGATTTGTTAGCCCCTGTGCTGAGCCCCAAGCAAAAGGAGGTGAAGAACCTGTTGGTGCATATGACATTCGCAGTCTGGTGAAGAGTGGTGTTCACAGTCTGATCGAGAGTGGTGGCCTCTTCCTGTCGAGGTTCTGGTCCCCCCCTGGGTCTGACGAGTGGTTCCCTGAGGTCTTCAAACCCCAAGATTATGTACCCCCGGGTTCAGGTGGGAGCACCCAGTACCTCCCACAGGGCAGGAAGTTACACAATGGATGATCCGACTCTGTGAGTCAGGGGGTATTTGGAATTGTTGCTGGCCCATTAGCAGACACGCCCCCTCAGGCTGGGTGTGAAGGTGCTAATGACTTCCTGGAGGGGAGTTATCACAGCTCTTATAGGTATCTTTCACACCCAGCTCACACCCTGAGGAGCTGGGTGTGCCCTGGGCAGCTGCTGCAAATGGTTCATTGTTAGCAGTTCTTTGGAAAATGAATAGAGGGTGTGGAACACATAGCTTTGGTCATCCACACACAGTGATAAACTGGTCCCACCTGCTGAACCAAGACCAGTGTGCTTACCCCCAAACTCATACTGAACAGTGAACAGATAGAGTAGGATGGAAGATCTGCTGTTAGCATTGTTACTGTACAGCTGTCAGCCATATCTTCTACATATTAACCCTCAGTGATGTTGTCAAAAGCATCGATTACTTTAGTAGCCACAGTTTTCTGAAATGTATGGGGTCCCATAAATACAATCGATGCATTTTCTCATGCATGCGGACTCTCTTCCTTAAATGGAAAAGAATGTCTGGGAGTTGCCAGAGTGCTAGGTGGCTATTCCCTATGGATGTTTATTTTTCACCCCAAAACTGTATTTTTGAGCCCACTATTTGAGGAAAGAACAATAATTGAAGAGAGTTTATGAAGAAAGAAAGATTGTGCAGGGAGTAGGAGCTCTTGGTTTGCTCTTGCAACATCTTCAGGAACATGACTTAAGAACAGTAATTTTGCCAGTCATTGTTAATTACCTGGGCCTCTCCTGTACTTGTTTTCTATGCCATCGTTTTGCCATATCTGACTCAAAACCAAGTCAGAGTTGGTGATGGATAAGCAGCTGTGTGCGAGAGTCAGCTGTGAATGCAATGGAAAGTCCATGTTTCTTCAGACATCTGTGGTTTATAAAGTGGTGACCAGACATGCTGTCATGGTCTGGTAGTGGTCCAAGGCCACCATATGCGTTATTGCTATGGTGCCTAAGGATTTCAGTGTGTATTTTGTAGATTTTAGGATTATATAGGTTGAATGGATTTTCCTGGGTTGCTCACATTTTAAGTGGTGTTTAGAAAACACTGGGTGTTTTCTCACACCTTGCCGAGGACATGTTTTGAAGAAGCACCTACCTGCAAGATAACTTGAAGGCAAAACAGAAGAGAAAGCTCAGAGCCCTTGGAAAGGCTCCAAGGGGCAGTTTTGAGGAATTCTGAGGGTGGCCACCAGGGGAAATGGGTACCACAAGTTGGTTATAGATATCAGATACGTAAATTACTGGAAGTTATAAAAACTGTAACATCACTGGATGTGTATGCGCATACTTTAGGTGTGCACCTGGAAGCTTCCGGTAAAGTTTGTTTTATCTATCTATCTCCAGTAATGTTGTTTTGAGAGTTTTTTGCAGGAATTTAGGCATCAGCTAGGTGACTCTCCTATCCTGTCATATCTGGCCACAGCTGCTGTCTAATTAGAGTAAAAGCCCCTCATTTCTGTGGAAGTAGGATTCTTTTTTCTCTTGGCAAATGGTGAGTAGGGAACAGGAAAGTTTGGAAGGCAGGTAAGGATGCTGTAGCTGAGAGTACTGTAGCAATGCTAGGAAACTGTGGCTGCTCACAGGCAGGCATCATCTAATGTTTCCCCTCTTCTGGCTGTCAAAAACTGTAACCTGTGTATCATATCTGCAACTTTATGTCCCCAAGAGACATAATTTCCAAATCAACACATTTACCAGATGTTTGCTTTTGTCTCAGGAAGGAGAATCTGACATTTTCCTGGACAGTCCTCCAGCACCCAGAGTGGCTATTTGGTTTTGTTTTGTTTTAACTTGAACTGAGGACGGTGTGAGGGAAAGGAGCCTCATGGCCTTCCCAGTACCCCAGTGTCTTTGGAGTACTGTATAGCAGAGCAGTTCACACTAGACCTGATTCAATGCATCCCTACTGCCTGTGAGAAGAGGACTTGCATGCCAGTAAGCTGCTCCCACAAGTCCAAGGTTTCACACCTGGGGAGCCAGATGGTACTGCCCCATAGTTGTCTGAGTGCACAATGATTTGGCCTGGCAGCATAGACACAGATATGGAAACATCTCTGGTATGTTATAGTGTCAGTGCCTTCTACTGAGAGGCCACCACATCTCAAGCTCTGTGTTCTTTATTGGAGCAGAGATTTAATGTACATGTTTCTGTTGTCAAGGTCTATTCGTTTGGGGTTATGCAGTGCAGAACTTTCAAATTACAAAACCTGTAGCATTATAAGCGCAATCTGATGCATTTTTCTAAGTTGCAGTGCTAATATAACTACTGGTATTTTTCTTGGAAACTAGGTGTCACTAGTGGTCTACAAATAACAGATGGTTCTTACTCCTGCAACTCATTTGTAGCTTTTCAGGCTCTCCCTGCACACCTTCAAAAGTGCATGGAACTGCCTTCTCCATAACGGAAGGCAGAAATTAGATTCTTCTGTAGTCTTCTTTTCATCAAGCCAAAGAAACACGGGTCCTTTGTCCCTGTTTGTATCTCCTCTTAATCATTCTGGTGTCCCTTTGTGAAACTTCCCCAGTTTTTATTTTTCTCTTCGTACTGAAGAACCCAAAACCAGACACAATTCTCCAGGCATGGTCTTACAAGTGCCAAGCAGAGGGCAAAACCCCCTTCCCTTGACCTGACCATGGTGCAGTAGTGTTGCCCAGTGTGGGATAACTGTCCATCCTCACTATTCATGCCTGTTCCACCTTCTGCCTCCAGGACTTGAAAGTCCTTCCCTGCAGAGCTTCTCCTCAGCCAATGTTCCAAAGCCTCAGCAGTCCACAGCAGCTGCATAACAGAGTCCCAGGACTCTGCACTTTTCTCTCTAGAACTTTGTGACATTTCTGGCAGCCCACTGAGGCCCATGCAAAAGGCTGCCCTACCCACCAGTGCCCTGACTGCCTTCCCCTACCTCCTCATCTGCCCACCAGTGTGCTGTTAACTGCAAACTTGCCAAGGGTACATGCTGTCTCCTTGTCCAGGCATTAACCAGTATTGATCCTGGTACTGGTCTCAGGTCCCTCCAGTGGGGCACACCCAGTGACTCTCCATCATTTGAACTTTGTACCACTGTTGATAAACCTTGGAGTCTGGTGATCCAGCCACTGTTCACCACTGAGTAGTCTGCTTCTCTGGTCTTTTGTCTTACTGAGTTCCTACAAAGAGACTGTGGGACACTGCGTGCTAGGCCTTTACATTCCTGGATGTAATTTCCAGGAGGATTTGCTCCATAAACCTCCTGGACACTGAGGTTAGCTTGACTAGCAGGTAGCCCATGAGTTCTCCCTTCTTACCAACCTCAAAGAGATCCTAATATCTATCCTTTCATGATAATCAGAGCCAAGACTGTCATCAAATGTTACATCTTCAACCATTATTTATTTCCTTATCCATGAGTGAGGAATCCAGAAGCACCTTCAGTGCTTGACCCTTCCAGAATCTGTATTAAAGAATTGCATCTAAATTCCAGAAATCTCTTGAATTCTTGCACCCTGTTGTGTTGACCTTATGGTGGATAAGCAAAAGTAACAGTACTGTGAGGTGCTGAAAATAAAAAATGCCATATAATGCATTCTTATTTTCAAGGTGGGTCATCAAAGATCACTTAAAAATCAGACTGTGGAAGAAATTCAAGACCTGCATAGTCTTTTAAAGTAAGGAACTTGTTGTGTGATCATTATGTACTGAAATTGCTTTACTAAGTTTCACAGTATAGGTATAAGTCCATTTTTTTAACACTCCTCAAAGAGAATGCACAGATTCAGTGAAGTGTTTATAACACTATGGTGTGTGGTATTCTTCTGTATGACCAAGGGATGGATGCACATGAATGATTCACACTGTTAAGAAACATATAAGGTGTTTTTCTTTGTGGAAAGGAACTCCACTGCTATGAAATGCCTGAAGTAAACTTCACTGTGGCCCAGGCAGAAAATGGCAGAAAGAATGACCCCCCAGGGAAGCCTTACATCAGTGATGGAAATTTAAGCAGCTCCTCGGATTTTCAGCTTGCACAGAATGATGGTAGTGATCATCAACAATTCAGAACTAATTTCCTGATAGTTCTCCAATCTCTGTTCAGGCCTGAGTTGTTTTTTTTTTTGTTTTTTTTTGTTGGTTTTTTTTTTTTAAAGGCAGCATATTCAGCATATTTAAATAATGTAGAAGCAATTCCTCATTGTATAGTTCTTGGTTACTGCCTGATATTTTGAATCAGACTTATTTAGTTGTGATCAAAGTAATTCTTGCTTCATGAATAAATGAATGAAATAACCCAGCTGTCTGACTTAGGAATCGCTCGAAGCATTTTAAGAAAGAAGGATGATCAGTTGTATGCTTGAATACAGTCCTCACAGCATAGGTAGATGAGATTTCCTGCAGGTAAATATATGTTCTAACCAGATGAAACAAAACTTAAGAGTTATATTGTTTTCAAAGCACAACAATTAATCACCTAAAACAAGTAATTTCTCCATGTTGAGACAGATATTGATTTACTTGTACTCAACAGACTGATGTTCCAGCATCCCTTCCCATCCTGGATATTCCAAAAACTCAAGAAAATCATCTGGGCATCATGCATATGAAATAGTGTCAGGAAACCTGGACAGGACAAGGAGGTATTGATTGCTAGAACTGCCTGCATTGCTGCTTTTATAAGGAAGGGGCTTGAGTTCTGTCCGTTTCATTGGTCTCGTAAGGTACCAGGACTATGCCAATGGATTTCATAAAACATCATCAAGAAATTTGGCTCACCCAAAGCAATCAATGCTTACTGTTATATAGTATATGATTTGTACTGAAAATTACCTGAAATTCCACTCTCTCCATGACTGCAAACTTGTGATGGGGTTTTTTTATCCAAATCTTACTAGTGCACTTGCTACCCAAACACCCCAGACAACTGTCCTGAATTAACCTCTGCTATACCTATATGGTAAGCACCTCATTTTACTGCAGGTATCCGTCTCAGGATTCAATGCATTGCTGCCAGATATTCTTATTGTGATGTGTTTGTCTTTGCTGTTGGCCATCATGGCATTTACTCCTTGCCATTCTCCACGTGTCTTTAAGTCTCAAAACTTAAAAGGGCCTGCTAAAAGTTCTTGAGGGTCATCTCTCATTCAGCATGAAAAATACCAGAAAATCGATCCTGCCGTCTCTACCCTCAAACTTTGACCTTATGAAGCAGAAAATTTACCAGCCAAAGAACAATTTACTGCTTGGACTGGGAATCACTCATTTACTGAAACATGACTTGCAGGTCTATTGTCACTCTAACACATAGGAATTAGATTAACAGTTGAAAAGGCCCTTTGTGATTCGAGTGATTGTATTTTCTATGTCACAATTGCATTGTGAATAATCTAAAAAATACTTTCCAGAAGTTCAAATTACATACAAGAAATATTCACTGATTTTTTACGTTTGCATTTGGTCTTGATTACAAACTATTCTCAGTTTAAAATATAGCTTTAATATTACGGTATATATTGTCACAGTAACATTGTATATGTATTTCTTCCAGCCTGCAGCAAAAAGATCCACTTAGCTCCACATTTTCTGTTTGGACTGTAAAATTTTTCTGATAGAGTACAAACAGCCAGGAGAAACAGCAGTCAACATGCCACTAACTGCACTGGTGCCACAGAACAGATTTTAAGCATCAGCTTTGAAATTAAAAGTGACATAAAGTTAGCTGCCAGTGACAGAACTGGGACAAAAATGGACTGTGAAACAAATGAAAAAAGTTGCACAGAAGTCAGAGCTGGTATCATCTTAAAAATCAAAAAAAAAGAGCAAAATGCAAGCCAGGCAAAACAAGATTATTATTTTGCAATTGTTTTTCCAGCTGATAAGAGTAAAATCTGCTTTCCTGTTAGGCTTTCAAGCATCTCCAGAATAAATCTTCCCATTTCTACTCTTATTTGTTTAACAAATGTGTTTTACTCTGTGCATGTGTGTGTGGTAAATGAGAGATTCTGATGACACATTTCAGCAGAGTGCTTTGTATGCCACCAAGTGCTACCCAGGTACCTCTAATTGCAGTTCCCATTTATCATTTGATAAGTTAGATTTAGCCACTGGATTTTGTGTTGATTAAGGAGTGCTGCATGGAAAGTTGATGTCTATAGCAGGACTGGTTGGTATTTCACTTTGTTTTGCAAATACTGATTTGTTTATAAGTTGTAATTTTTTTCCATTTTATCAATTATTCACCTTTCTCCATTAATAGAAAATGGATCTTTTCTAGATTGTATGTGCTTTTCTATACTGCTAAACAAAATTAGCATAGAAGATAAAACCCATCTTCTTTATTTTCTCACAAATGTATATAAGAAATGAACCAGTCTAAGATTAAATCAACCCCAAACTCTGATTACCTTCATCAGTAAATTTCAGACCCTAGCACAGCTCTCCCAAAACTCAGGCAGATTTTGCAGTGTATCTGGAAATTCAACCCTGAATTCCTATTCAGTCCAAGAGGAAAGCAGGTGCCAAACCAAAGCATTTGCCTCAGAAAAGCAGAGAAGTGAGTAGCACCCATCTAACTGTAATGAGAAAGACCATCTCTGTTGTCTGTAGCTACCTGTGTTCACAGATTCCCTGGGGTTCCAGCCTTTGCATTAATAATACCCTCTGAGATGAGCATTTGGCCACACTTTCTGGTAAAGATGCACTTGCTTCCTCCATCCCATTCCAGCCATTGCCAACCCCACTGGCAGAGTCATTGGGTGTCATTTCTGTGATGAGACCTTAGATATTCTCATAACTCGTTGTTGTGTCTTGGAAGAGCAGTGCAAAATTATGCTTTAAGAAAGGGAAAAACTAGTCTAAGGAAAAGCATTCATGGTGAAACAATAGAATAGAGACCCTGAAAGCAATCATTGGACAAAATAGCCCAGAAAAAAACCCAAGAGCTTCCAAGCAAACCTCTTCTGAAAACAGCAGACTCAAAAGATTTTTATTTATTTTTTTAACCAGGACTGTAATAGTTAAAGATATATTATAAATACCCATTCAGTTGAAGATTAAGTTATTGACTAACCATTCTGCATGTAGATTGTTTTCAGAATATTTTAGCAGTTTCTGTGCTAAACTTCTTCACTGGAATTACATCTTGGGGTGGTGGGATCTCCAAGAGCTAGGTTAGCACCAGGTAAAACTGGTTTCTAATTAGAGAGCAGTGTGATAGGGCTATCAATTTATTCTTTGAAAAGGAACCACCCAAATGCCATAAAACTGCAGTGAGATAGCCATGCTAGCAAAGATCATGACAGGTAAATAGCAAAGTTCCTTTTCTGCCAGGAACACCAACTGTCAACAGACTTGGTGGCATGTGACTGCTGAAAGGAAAGCAAAAAATGTAATTTGGGGTTATGTTTCTGGTTTGAGGTGAGTGTAAATGTAAATCTAAGCCTTTTTTAATTCTTTCTGCCAGCCCTGGGTGTCCTAGGTTAGAGCAGCCAGGACCAGCTTATCACTGTGTGGGTGTAACCAAAACTGTATATAAGTAATTTCTAACAAACTGTTCATAATGGATCCTTTTCAGCAGCTGCCCAGGGCACACCTGACCTCTCAGGCTACAGGCTGGGTGTTAGAGAACCCTGTGAGGTAGGGTCTTCACACCAATGACTCAGGTGTGATAATTCCCCTCTGGGGAGGCATAAGCACCTTCACACTCAGCCTTGAGGGGTCATATGTGCTAATGGGCCATCAAGGAGTCCAAAAGCATCCCATGACTCACGGAGTAAATCACCCACTGTGAAACTCCTGGCCCTGAGCGAGGTACTGAGCATTCCCATCTGAACCTGATCATAAATAATCTTGGGGTTTTGGGACTTCTGGTATCTCTTGTTGGATCCAGAGGAGGACCAGAACCTTCAAAAAACTATGACTGCCACTCTCAACCAGACTGTGACCATCATCTGCACCAACAGGCTTTCCTTTCCTTTTACTTTGGACTCAGGTGAACCATGGGGGGGCTCAGCACAGCAACTAAGAAATACCATTCTCTTCATGCCCCAGGGTGCTGGGCTATGCATCTGGTTTTTTGTGGGTTAAACCAATTTCTCTTTGTATCATTGCATTTTATTCTAATATTTTTATTAAATTGTAACTCTGACTTACAATCTCTTTTGAGTTGGGTTCATTTCTCCTGATGGTTTACCTTTAAACCAGCACACTGGGGCAACAAACCAGGCATTGCTTTTACCTACCCCTGCAGCGGGATTGTTGTGGTTCAATATCAGAGGAGCAGGTGTGTTGGCTGGTGATCAGGAGAGCACCTCAGGTTCTGCCCTGGCATTTCTAGTCTTACCGTTCACGCTTGCCTCAAGAGAAACTTTGCTCTTGCCAAAGGCAAATTTTCTGCATCAGGAAGGTGGCCTCCTTACACAAGAGCATGTGTGAAGTTCACTTTTCTTTCACATCTCTACTCCCCAAGCGATTCAAGCAGTGCGATGACTACAATGCGGTATTTAGTCTTTGCTCCAGAGGGACCCTTCTTCTCCACCACTTCTCCTGTTGCCCGGAACGAAAACACAAACGGACAGGGTGTCTGTTTATGCGGTGCTTTATTTGGGCCCAGGGAACCTGAGG
>JAWWEV010000083.1:83705493-83723809 GCA_035583235.1 Hafferia zeledoni | reverse complement strand
TTCTTAATCATTGTTCTCGGACTCAGCACATTCTCAGCAGTTTCTAAAATCCCCACTACCTGTTTCAGGTTTTCCCCTTTTTAGGTCTATTAGGAAAGCACAGACCTTAGCATTATAATTCCTGCAGCTCAGCATTTCCCAGTATCTGTTACACTCCCACCATTTTGTTCAAAGTTATTTCTTTCCCCAGCACAAGCTTCACTGCTTAGTTCACTCTGGTCTGGATAAAAGGTTTACCAGGAATTTTAATACAAAATGATTTTCAGAAGAGCCATGTGCCACATGCCAAGAGAGCAATTAAGGAATCACTGTTAGACTGCAGCCGAGTTTGATGCCGTGAACACGGAGTGTGTTTGCTTTTGCATGTCTGCAGAACATGATTAATCGTGTATTTCTGGCTCCTACAGCCCTGTTCTTGTCGTGTTCCTCCTCTGCCTCTTCTGAGCAATCTGTTTACTAATGACTAGCAACAGTGAGAGAGGTTTAAAGGCTGAGAGGCTGAGCTCAGGACCCCGTCAGGCCACAGGCTTTTATCATCTTCTCTGGGAATTCTTTTTTGACAGTGCCTGTCTCTCCTCTCCTCTGTCAACAACTGATTGAGTTATGATTTGGGCACCTCTCTTCCAGCTGCAGTTAGGAATGGTCCTCTAGGGTTTTGCCCTGACATCAGTACCATTATATTTCTTTTCCACTGTGATTTTCTTCAGTTTTCTTAAAAAAAACAAAAAACCAAAAACCAAAACAACAACCCACCCCTGTTTCCTTGCTTGTGGTAGCTTTTACAGTATTTTAGGGAAAAAAATCAAATTGCCAGGAAAAAACCTCAGAACCCCTAAACCAAAACAAGACTAATAAAACAGAGAATAAAATTGAAAAAATCAACATGCAGAAATATTTTCCTCTTTATGTTCAGTAGCAAAAATGAAAAAAAAGAAAAAGAAGAGAGGGGGAAAAACCCCTGTTCCCAAGAGGCAATTTTAAGAAATATTTTCTATTAGATCGTAAAAAATAGTGATCTACAAAGATGTATGATACAAAAATGTCTGTATTTAGTGTGAAGCAATTTTAGAAACACCTATCATCTATTCACAAATAGAAAATATATTTTCTTTATTGAAACAGTGTATGAAAATACCATGTCAGTAACAAAATATTTTATATCTGAAGTTATATCCTTATGTTTGTTGGATTTTCTTATTGAATTTTTCTAATTCCTCTCTAAATCCAGTTTTGCTTTAATGCTCACAATTATTCCATAACAATGGATTCCTGAGTTTAATTTTACTCTCTGTTAAAACTTACTTCCTTTTTCAGTTCTGATAACTTTAGTAAATCCCTCCTATTTCCTATATTACAACAAACCATAAATAAACACTTCCTAGTCATTTTCTCTCTTTGTACTGCAGCTCACAGAATTCTATTATCACCACTCTGCGAGGTGGGCAAATCCTGGCCTGTATACATCTGGTGCAGCAATTTTTGTCATAAAAACTGAAATGATACTAAACCTCTGTAACCTAAATAACTCATGTTGCACAAACCACCTGGAAGACTAATTCTCACTCATTTACAGTCGAGACCCTAAGTAATTTTAAATAAGTCACTCCCTTAACAACTGCAGTTATTTAACCCCTCCAAATATGACCTGTTCTGTTAAAAAAATTACTGATGCCAACATTACCAAGGCCTGCAGTTCATTCCTGAAACACAGCATCATTTCAGAGGGCTCACACTTGCTCCTCTGTTGTTGTGAGTAGTACTCAAGATTGGCATGATGTATCCCACAAGATACATCTCTAAGCTTGAAACCCAAAGGCATAGATTTTAGACTACTGTTATACTAGACCCATTAATTCAAGAGGTAAATCCTGTCCTTGATCCTAAGACTTTACAAAGTGTGGATAAATGTGTGGCACAAGTACCTCTTGCAGGAGTACTTTCTTGTTCTTAGTAAACAAATTCTGCATTAGATCTCATCTGAAAATGTATAATTTGGTAATCATGTGTTGAATAATTGTACTTGCAAATATCTTTAGCTGCATTTTTGACTAGAAAATCAGCAAGGAGAAATGTCAGGGGAAACCCCCTGAATTTTTAACATATTTAAAAAATCATAACTGTTTTAAATTAAATACTGTGTTTTGACTGTGAGAGTTAATCCTCTTTCTCTCCCAATCACAACATATTCCTCCTTGTGATGCTGTAGACAAAATATCTATCATTTGCTTAAGTGCAATCTTCATCAGTTTTACTGAGACTACACTGAAGTGAAACAGAACAACATTTTATGAAAGAAAATTTCTATTATCTGCTCTACTTTCAGTGAACATATCCCATCTTTGTCAAAGGCAGATGTGTGCACAGGGTAGTAACAGAATATGTTCTGCTAAATCACATTGCTCACATATGAATTTGTTTTTACATGTATAGACTGAGTGCCAGATCCTGCTAAGGTTGCTTATGTGAATTGTATTATTTATTTTGTGCCTGACTGTACAGGGAAAGCTGGATTTAGCTCACTGTATTTTTAACAGACAAAGGAGAACTTCTCTGCTTCCTACTAGTTTCATATCTGTGTAAAAACCCACAACCAAAAATGAATTAATTTCCATGAGTGTGAAAGAGCAGAGTGTTTTTAGCTATATCTTGCAGCCAGTGTTTCTCTGATGTAAGGAAGAAGAAGGAAATTCTGCATTGCCTGGTTTTCCAAGCACATTTAGCAGTGCTTTCAGGTAGGACCTTCTCATGTGATAATTGTCTATGCTTGTTTTACAACCCACCCTGAGGCAGCAACTGAGGTTTTTGTTAATAGATCCCTTGGGGTGGATTAGAGTGAAACAATACTAAATGACCAGTATTTATATACAGATATAGATATAGATATATATACATACATATATATGGCAGGTTTATTTTAGAACAATTTGGTTGCAATGGAAAGGAGGCACATAGCCCTTTTGGTTATTATATATAGAAATAAAAGAGTAGAAAATATAAAAATATCACTTAAGAAAATATATAAAGCGAAGAAAGGATAAGAGTAAATTGTGGAGAGAAAAGATATCACCACCCATGGATCCAGCCATTGAGATTCAGCTGTTTCAATTTCAATGTCTGTTGGTTGAAGTGACGGTTGCAGCCTTAATTCACTGGTGGCGGGGGAAGCCCATGAAACACAAACCTCAGTGGGTGAATAAGTGTTCAGGTTCAGGTGGGAATGCCCAGGTACCTCCCCTGGAGGGGAGTTTTATGCTGGCTGTTGCAACTCTGTGGATCATGTGCAGTCCTGTGGTGGACAGCCCCAGCAGTGAGCCTGGGGGTGCTTTGAGGGTCTTTTATGGTTCATGGCACTTATGACATGATCACTGTTTCTCACACCAGCGTAACTGAGCCAGTTATACCCCATCAGAGGGGATGAATACTTTCAGGCCTATGTGTGAATGTCCCAGTACCTCTCCCAAAGGGGGTTTTTACACCTGAGGCACTGCGTAAAAAAGGACATGAATATGATAAAAAGCAGTATCACACCTCTCAGGATCAGTTTCTCTGACTCAAAACCCAGCTTGTTAGAGAAAGGTTGGTTTGTCCTGGCCATCCTCCAGTGGTGGGTGTGCACCCCTCTGCACCTGGGCTTTCTTATGCAGATCAGAGGTTTCACCATGCTCACCCAAAACTCTTCTCCTTCCTTTTGATTGGGGGGTGCAAACCTGGCCTCAGCAAAGCACCTGCTGCTTTTTTGAATGGACAATTGTTTAAGTTATTCATTAACCTTTTAACATTTCAGTCTCTCACACCTTGTTTTTGTAGTGCATACTAGAATTGCCTAATTGGTGAGAGCTGGGCAGATACCTGAACTGTGCCTTTGGGCAGACATCAGGCAGTGAGTGAGACAGCTCCGCACTAACACTCTGTCACAGTCAGGGTACTGTCACATGCTGCTTCCAACAGCTGCAGTTCTGCACGGTGTTACTGCAGGTTGTTAGCTATTACACTGAGCTAGGTAAATAGGATGAATCATTGTGTTCCTGAAAAATGCTCTGGCACAAGATGTCTTGTCACGAAATGTTGTTAAATGGACACTCAGACAGTTTAAAGCTGTCTCCAGGTTCACTGGCTCTGACGGATTTCAAACATCACATCGATTAGCTTGTACAAAGTGATTTGCAGAAGGCATTACTCAAACAGGAATGTGTCAAAGTCACTGAGACGTGTAATGCTTTTAGTATAGTATACAATTTAAAAATAAACATGCTTTCAGCTTCTCTGCCTTCAATAGCTCCAAAGTATTATAATTATTTTTGGATGGTTGGCCTATAAACCAGGATAGGATATTTTAAACAACTGTTCTCTTTAAAAGGATCACATTATTTTCATGCCTTGGCATGATTTCTCACATAGTGAAAGAGCCAGGTATTTCCAGTGTAAAGGTCCAACTGATGATCTGACAGAATATTATCATGTCTTATTGGAGTCACACATGGCTGGCTGTTATAGCTCTGTATCAACAGGAATCCAAATCCTGCAAGTGATAGAAATACATTTATTATTTACAGGACTGAAAGAAGATTTCAGACAAAGTTATTTGCACCAAAAGCCAGACTCAGCTTGTTTTGATTTCTGGTCTGTTTTGTTCACATTTTTCCATGGATTTTTTTGGTGCTATACATTGTACTAATTTTTTTCTGTGAATTTCTAACAGGAATAATGATAAATAACTGCTAATGTATTATTAGAATACATTTATAGGAGCTTTCAGTTTGTCCTGTTTGTTCCATCTTGATGCTACCAACTGATGACCCTTCTGAAATGGCAGAACTCCAAAATCCTTTTGGCAATGAAAATGCATGATTAGAGGTATTTCTGCCATTGCATATACATGCAGCTTTCAGAAATTTGGCTTGATTTAATCCTAGTGTTCACTCATCTAGAAAAGCCTGGGTGTAACAGATGTAGTCTACACACATATTATTTGGATTTTAATGACAAAGTTAATAGGACTTTTCATGCTTCATCCATTTCTCTGATTGTGGACCAATTCACAGTCATGCACAGTTATAGTTTTGCATAACTTTAACACAATAAGGCTCTCTGATTCCAAGTGCATCTTGGAATGAAATCCTTTCTCCACTGGAGCACATAATAAAACTTCCACTGATTTCTGTAAGGTTCATTGACTTCACCTGTGTTTATTTTATTAGGCTTGAACTGTGTAGTTCAGATCTGGTTCTGGATTTCAAGCATTGCAAAACTTGAGAAAATCTAAATCCCAGGTTTAACAATTACCCATCTTGCATGAACCTGTACTCATTAAAAAAAGACATTTTGGGACTAAATACAAATAATACTATTTTTTCATTAGTACTTTGGTGGGCAGGTTTTTTTCTTGGATGGGGACTATCCAGCTTACTGCTGTACCTCTGTGATTTAAAGTAAGAGTGCTTTAACATATGATCCACACTGTAATGTCTTGCTGGCAAGCTACACAAAAGATATCATACCAGTTCCCTGACAATTGCCCCAGCATCCTATGAACTTCCCTGCACGTAAGGTATAAATCATAGTATGATTCACACAAGTTCTCTAACCATTAAACACTGCTACAGTGGTTCACATGAGTTTTGTCCAGGATTGAACATTTAGTCCTGATCTGGTTCAAAAAATGGAAAAATAATTTTGTAATATGTGTTGTCATTCTGAAGTTTCTTTTATTCTGAAGGCTTAAGAGTGGAGATTTTTGTTTTTCCATCCACGTGTTTGTGACCTTTCAGAAGAGAATATCAAATAGTTATTTTTTCCTCTTCCTACTTTTTCCTTTGAGTGTAAAAAATGAACAAAGTTCAAAGTTTATTTTGAGTTGCTTTTTTTCCAACTCCTTTTTTTCTTTGCTATTCTACAGCTATTCAAAATTGCTCCATTTCTGAAGCAGTTATCAGATCTGCACTCACATATTTTTTCAAGAGTATGGAAGTGCTGAAAAATTCCTGTCACAAAAAAGAGTGTATAAAAATAAAGGAATACAGGAAAGATGGTAGACAACAATTTCTTATATGGGGAGGAAAAAAAGAGAAAAGAATCTGTTTGACATTCAAATTAAGTTTATTTCTGTGAAAAATAAATGGAAAAATGGGAAATAATTTTTTCATTAAAAAGGATTTTGTAAGGAAAAGTTTGATACCTTTGCTCTTGAGGCTGCTGCTGATGACTCAGTTCCACTACAAAGCTACCAGAACCCAAACCAAAGCCATATATCAGCTAAGTGTCTTAGCTAATTTACATAAACAAAAATACATCATAATAGTTTAATTTGTGGATATTGAAAGGTAAAACATCCAGCAATTATTGCCTTGCTAAGATTCAGAAGATATCCAATCATGCCATCTCTTCAGGATTTCTTGTTGTTTGGAAGAGCGGCAGGTGCTCCTCAAGGCACCCATTATTCTGCTTTGATTGCCAAAATGGAGTCTTGATAACACAGAGGATCTGTTCCAATATTTTGTGCCTGTATTGGGGATCAGGAAAATTAACATCACTTTTGGCTATGAAGGGACTTCTCTGTATCTTGGGTTCACTCATTGTAAGACAAGTTCAGTAGCTCTTACCTGTGGTTACACCCATTACTGTGCTAAAACAAATATGTAAAGTTCAAAATTACATTCTTATTGTTTTGCCAACATAATGTATATGTCATTAATAATAGCAATTCAAGACACTATTGTTCAGCTGGTTTATGCATTTTTATTAGATTGCATTAGAAGGATTAGGCAATACAGTATTTACATTAGTCATTCCTCACATCTCGCTGTAGAACCTCTTTCCAGGTATACCTTGCTATAAATTTTTCCAGATACAGCTGGATACAATAAAGAATTTCATCTTCTCACTTCTGCTTCAGAACATCATCTTGGAGATGAGTTGTTTATCATTTAGATAATGGTAGAGATGAATGATTTATGATAATCACTCAGCAGCAGTGAAGTTAGTACTGTGTTATGTGTGGGTTGTCATACCAGCTGAGTAAACCTATTAACTGTGTAGGATAACTGCATAATACCCCAGTCACTGAATTGCTTAATGATACATTTATAATAGAAGCTGTCCCAGATGTCAGTGCCTTAAAACTTATGCTCAAATATCAGATTTAAGAGGTTTTAAATTTTTATGCAAGAATAAAAGAAAGCAATGGGTGAATGTAGTAGCTTAAAGTATTAATTTAGCAAGATATTGAAGCACGTGCCCATAAGTATAAATATCTCTGTTAAAATTAATGGGACTTAAGAATCATTGCAGAATTGCTATACTCTGGAAGAGCATGGATGCATCTTGCAGCAATGTCATCAGAACTCAGGAAAGAGGAAGGATGGAACAAATTACATTGAAGTATAAGCCTACTGTACCAGTACTCATTATTTGGGATGAAGTATTACCTATGAATAAGTAATCAATACTGCATAATAAACAGCAAGTAAGATGTTTGCAAGAACATGCAAATCAAAATAAGATGATTTATTGCCTTGGATACCCTCTGGAATGTAATGTGAAATGTTAATTTGTCGGGTTAGACTCGGATTTCATCCAGTGGTAGAGATTTTATAAATGATGGATTGATGAGGACATAGAAATTGGGAAGCCTGAAGATGCAGATCCTAGCAAGTTAAGAAGGATCTACGAGAATTCTGCCCAGTTCACCCCATACATTGATGTTTCCGCTGTTTGATGGCGTCAGTCATCAGGTCTACCCATATATTTCCCTTATAGTGTTCCTATCCAAGTTCTCCCCACAAACCCTCAGGGCTTCTTTCCCGCCAGCCTTTCCCTCATTGGTTCAGATTTGGTGCAATGCATCACTTTCCCATATATGGTTCTGTTTATGCCTCGTTCTCCCATTGGTTCCTTCCCTGATTCCTCATTTGCATACCCCTTAGCCAATCAGATGCTTCCCTCCTCCCATTTTTCCGGAAAGTTCAACCCTGACCCTATATAAGTCCGATGCTCGCTAATAAACTGGCTTCTCTGGTGGACACCTGGCTCTGAGTGTGGGCCTTTCTAGGGAGCTGCGCCGGGCTGGGTGCGGGAGGAGCTGACCCTGGCTTTGAGAGGTGGCTAAAAGAGCTAATACCGCTTTAAGCCTACAGCCACGATACCTCTCAGAGCAGAGGACTTGCGCTCCGACTTCAGGAGCTACTTCATCCACTGATATTAATTTGTTTCTGTTTTACAGTAATGATAGTCTTGCAATACAGATATGAATGCTATGTGGCAGAATACTGATGTATTGTGCTGTTGCAGAGCCCATAAATGAAAGAACAGATTTGGAGAGTTCTAAGCTTTTTGAAAAAGTTCCTCTATGCCCGTCCTTCATAATTAGGCTCCTCTGAAATTTCTTTAAACCAGAATGTAAGCTCTTTTGCCCAAATTTTGAAACTAGACTATAAAGAGATCATCCTGCTTCCCAAAAATTAGTAAAATTCTCTCCTAATTATAATCTGAAAAAGAGCAGGTCCTAAAATGGCTGCTGCTGGACTGTTTAAGCAGAGAGTTCAGTTATATATCTATTTTTTCAGAGATGGTCTTTTGTCATTGCATTCAGCTGACCCCAGAAGCTGGCACTGTACATGAAATGAATGTTGCAAAGCAATAATAGCCACAAAAATAGGGTATTAGAAGGGATTTCAAACAAAGAAGGAGAGGAGCAAAAGGTAAAATTAGATATCAGTCCTGGTAAAATAAAATCCACAATAATATCTGGATTCTTCATCTGCCCAGCACATGTAATTTCTGGCAATGAGTAACTACTGTTGGAGAAGTAAGTAAAGGATGACAAAAGAATCAAACTCAACACCATAGCTGTGAAGATCAGACAGGGCCAAGCTAATAATGAAATAACATTGATGGGCAAAGACTGTTACAGTTTTTTTGACTCTTCCTGGTTTTTTAGAATAAAACTCAGTTGCACACACGCTGCAGACAGGGAAATGGTGATATGCCAAAAACAAAAATGTGTTTTGGTCTACCAGAGCTAATTTAGCATAGATACAGATGTATAAAAATAACACAGGTAACAATTTCTTTCACTATGCTTATCAAGATGACATTTTATGTTGTTCTTTTCATTCTGCAAAAGGAAAACATGTTCTCTATATCAGAAGGTGTATGGAAGCCAGACAGTGCCATTAAAGTGTTTGTATTTGGCATGGAGATGCAGTTCTTTATCCTGTGTTGATCATAAACATTTAATTTGAAAAGAAGTGGAGTAGAGAAATGCCATGCTCATGATTTATATTTTTATAAAATTCTTCTAAGGTTCAACTCAAAGATATTTTTCCAATATTAGTTTGAGGCCCAGAAGGAGTGCTGTAGAGTACTACAGAACAGTCATATTATATTTTTCTAATGACAGAGGGTAATTTTGGCCATGTAGTACAAAGTCTTGTGTTGGGAGAAGGAAGAATTGCTTCATCCCAGTGAAAAAGTATCTTCTATTGGGCCCAGTTCTAACTGAGAGTGTGAAAAGAGTGCTCCAGTGTCTTCCAGAACACTTCAGAAGTGTCTCAAGTGAAGTCAAATGACTAGGGTGAGGATGTCTTTTTCTTCCTTATGGAAATAAACATGCAGAAAGTACCTTCAGCATGCACTTTTTGCTCTATGTCACAAACGGCTTTATAATTCCAAGGGAAAGCAACTACCTTGGAAACTGGTAGTCATACAAAGAGAGACACCTGAACTATCTACGTCTAAACTGATAGCAGGTTTTATGTGTCTAGGACAGACATGTTACTCTGGGGGCTTCATGTGGGAGAAAGAAGTAACACGGAATTTTCCAGCAATCTGTCCTGCTACCAAGCTGGCTGCCATATCTCATATGGGTCTCCCTGAGTTTCTATGGCTTCATATTAACCATGAATCATTCTGACCCCAATAGGAAATGATGCAATGTCTGGGTCTTTTGTGAATTATCACCATTCTTTTTGCCTCTCCACAAGACATGTTCTCATATGAAAGTTAAAGGAATCCAGCAGGTCAAAAGTCTGTACAATGACCTGATCTAAGGACCGGTGTTGGATATAGATGAGATTTTACATGAGGCAAGTCCTTCTTTTGATCAGCATCACCCATTAGATGTTGTATTTCCTTAGCCATAGAGGAAGCCAGAAGGCAATGCTGATCATGTTTGAAGTAAAAAAAAGATGTTGAGTGGTAAATCTTGCCGACGCCAGACCTACTCTGTTCCTCCTGCTTGACTGCTGTGGGTCTGCGCCTGTGTAGGTACAGTCACTGCCTCTGTCTGCCTTGGTGTGACTCCTGGCTGCCAGCTCATCTCCTCTTATCTCACAGAGTAGGCATGCAATGACAACCAACTTCAGCTGGCAGTCCAAATCACCAGGAAAGTCCATATGGATGGGACAGCTTCAAGGTCAAACCAGAAAGTCAAGACAGTGGATAAGGATCAGGGCCAAAGTCAGGGAGGTAAAAGAGTGACCACTGGTGAACCAGCAGTGTGGCTCAGACAGAGAGCAAGTGCCTGAGTCGTTGAACAAATAGCAGCTGAAGGAGGGGGAGGCTCCCACTGCAGCTTCTTACAGCACTGGTTTAAGGCTGGACATCTCTGAGCCCAGGGTGCCAAACACTCAGGAGGGAGGAGATGCTCTCAGGTCCATGACAGTAAAACTACTGAGACTTTGAAAATACCAATTGTTCAAAAGAAAGATGAAAAAAGAGGATGCTTACTTTCTTAAAAGGACTCATTTTTACTTACTTCCATGTAATTTTAGGCTGTCCTTCTAAACTTTGGGAATGCCTCATAGACATCTGTTGCAATATTGGAAAAGATGTGCTGTATTCTTCCCATTCAGTTTTCCCCTAAGTATAAATGCCACAAACCCTTCTCATTATAAAAATTTATACGACCAGTTCCCTGGGGGTCTGAGCATTTCACTGCCAAATGTCTGGTTGCTTTTCAATTCTATGTGCAAGCTGCTACCAACTTACCTTGATACTTATCAAAGAGGCTAAGTTCTCAAATACACTAAGTAGTAACGTGATTGATAGACATCTCTAAGATCTAGGGATGGAGTTCACTTACACTTGCAGCTGTTCTTCTGCATCAGGGTCTTCTCTGAGGCTCTTCCTGTGTATACCCTGATTGCTGAAAATCAGTCAGTGAATTTGGGTGAAACATTAACAGTTTCATCTTCAGAAATGAGACATACAGTGCACAACAAGGATGCCAAATGATCATCTGTATTCTTCACATCTTTCTAGGATGTCTCAGAGAACATTCTTTGATGTCTGAATGACATAACAAGACATGACATTAGCTGGGCAGGCAGTTTTTAATGTTATCAGCCCTCATTCATCTCACTAAGCAGGGATCCCTGAAAAAAAATCAAACTTCAAATAGATTTGCTATCAAATTCCCTCAGCGGTTCTTTGGCTTTGAAATTTGTTTTTCCTTTTATTCACCATCTTTTTCAATATCAACAGATACTGATCATAAAAAGTCTGATGTTGTCCTAAACATGTAACAGCTTTCAGGAACTCAGATCTGTTTTATGTTTTGTCATATGACATGTGTAGAATGTGAGCTAGCCAACAAGTATCATAGCATCCTAGAAACCCTTTTTATCTCACTATGCTCCTGCCCATTAACCTGTCCTTGCTATGTCTTTCTGAATCCTAACACCCTACACACCTGGGATTACAGCCAGCATAGAACATACTTGGGAATTTGCCATTTATCCAATGGAGAAAGGCTCATTTAGTACTTGGAAATTAGGATGACAGATGAAAAGATAATGTGATGTTATTTTTTTTTTAAATATTTTGATTTTAAACTAATCTGATGGGGATTTTCAGTGATCTGGAGGAGAAAGAACTGTCACCTATGAATTTGTGGCTAAAAAGCAGGATACAGAACTTTCTATTCTAAACAAAATGAACACTAAAGCAAAGCAAGGGCTGTTAAACGGGCAGAAAATGCAGAACAGAGTTTGAAAATTCTGCTTTAATTCCAAGCCTTGTATTTATGCATTACAGCAAAGCTATGCACTACGTGTTTTAAAATGATTTATTAAATAATAAGACTCGCAGTTTACTACAACCTGGAATTGTTTATAGAATCTCACATACAGCAGTCCTTTGGTCAACAGCTGTGCTCAGCTGTGAGCAAAAGCTCTTCAGTCTGAAAAAGTGACATTTTGAGAAATCTCTGCATTTCCCCCTCCCAGAAGAAGAAGGTGTTAAGTCAGGACAGTCTGTTGGAAGAGAAAATTTATATACTTTCCTAAATAAAAACCCCACCAAAACCTTCCATAGTACCCTTGAGAAACTGAGGAGTGGGGAAGGAAGAAGGTGTTAAGTGTGTGGAAATGTTTATGAAACTGCATATTCATTTCACTCAGTTGGAATTTCTTTCAGTCCTCATTGCACAGAGCAGCAGGAGAAGAGAAGCTGGTCTGATCTTGATAGAAGTCAATGAACTCATCATCTATGATCCTTCTGTAGTCAGCAGAGAATGGCAAAAGGTCTGCCGGAGAAAGGCAGGAGGAGCTGATTTTATGCCCTCTGTCCCCATCGACTGTAAACACCTAGGAAGTCCCTAGACTACTAATTTTGGTATCTAAGATCCCTGAAGCAGGGAGGGGTGATTGTAGCCACAGAACGATTTATCTCCTGGAAACTGGGGAATGTTAATGGGACTGGGTCTGTTTGTGGTGCCCCAGGTGGCCCCTTCCTTGCTTTGTTTCCAAGAACAGCTTTTTGTCCTCTAGAAGAGAGCATTAAATTTTTCCCTTTTTTGAGTTGTTTGGTTGACATAGTCTGGATGGGTACCAGAGGATGAACCCTGCTGTCTGGAATCAGTAACTGACACCAAGGAGAAGCCTCTCCCCTTTTCACTCATACACAGAAACATGAAGGAGCTTTACCCCACTGAACTAAGCTCTTATCCTAATTCTCATCTACAAGACCTGAAACATCAAGAAAGCAGGAATTTGAGGTATTTTACAGTTTCAGATTGCAAATGAAATTTGGGAATCACTTTTTAGCTCATTTTCATACCATTCTATCAAGGTCTTCTGATGACTTTGGACTTTTCCATTGTCCATGCAGTCTTCTTACAACTTTGTAAGGGTGAAAAGAACATTCTTCATTTTTTGGAGAGTGTCTTTCCAATTTATTGTGGAAAAGGAGAAATACTGAAAAAGGCTCAGCAGAACATATGCAACCTTTGCTGATTCCTTAAAAAGCCTTGCAACAAACTTACAGCAAGACTGAGGAATACAGTGCTCTCTCTCTGATAATATCTCCCGACCAAATGCCTAAGCTCAGTGTAGGAGAGTTTTCCATGCTGCAGTCCCTCTCTGGGAAACTCTCTCAGACTCTTTAAGGCTGTTTTAGCAGGTTGAACTCTAGCATGTGTTCTGTGCTGTGCTGATCACCTTCCAAACACTGAGGTACTCTAATGAAGCAAGTCAACTGTCAGCTTTAGAGCTTGTGATGATTAGGGCCAACAGCACTCCATATTCTTTATGGAATTCAGCCATAGAAAGCTCCAAAAGAACAGGCACAGGTGCTAAAAACTCTTATGTTTTCAATATTTTCATGGCATTTTTGTTGTTGTTGAGGAGAGCTTGCACAGATACGCTGCAGGCTTTGCCATCTTGGCAAAGAAGCCAATAGGGAAATGGGACTGCAGGTAAATCATTACTGAATTTCACATCTGCCCTCTTCTTAGTTTGAAAACTTTTCTCTTTGGAGTATTTTTCCTCCAGATAAAAGCCTCAGCTAAGATTCAGACGTATTTGGGTTTGAATTCCAGACATTGACTTGGAAAATCTCACATTGCACATGGAAAAAGTGATACCTGATTCAAATGGCTCACTGCAGTTCTATCGTGCTCTCATCTAGTGGCAATGCTTTCTTAGTGTACTGTGCTTGACAAAGTTTGCTTTAAGGCTGGCCTGCAAATGATTTGCAAGCCCTGTGAGGACAAGTCCGAAGTTTTCTTCACCCAGTTGCTATCAGAGCTGAATGCTAATGTGCTGCAGTGTGAAAACCTACACATATGTGGGGGGAGGGAGTGTGTGGGTGTGAGCATAAAGACATCTCTTCCTATGGTCTGTATTTCAAAGAGAGGCTGCCTTTAACCCAGGCTGTCCTTCGTACGAAGGTAAGCCATCTGCCTTACCACCTCCGTGCCTTTTATCACTCACCAACCCCTCTCCTGCTTCTTGCCAGTTGATTTTCCACTCTGGTTTCGATGAAGTTTGCAGCCAGTCAGCCATCTTCACTGTGGACAAAAGACTTGGAAACTGATGCATTTGCAGGGAATCAGTGAGCAAACTTAATGTCCCCTTAGTTTCATTGCCCTGTGTAGCTTTCTTTTTTCCTTATCCTAACCAGTTAAATGAATAGAATTTTAAAGTGTTCTTTAAAATTACTTAAAAATATAAGGCACGGAGGTCATTAAAAATGGTATCTGCAGAACAGGAGAAATCATTAAATGAATACAAGCCTAGAATTTCAGTTACTGAGGCATTTTCTTCTGTAGTGCAGTTTTTGGCAAATCAGATTTCTACTGAAAAATGTAAACAAGTATTGTCAGGACTTCACTCTCTGGATGCTGTTTTACAGGAGCAAAACAGGTTCTGCCAATATCTCTCACATTGTTACAGAGATTCAAAGCAACATGTTCAGTTTGGAGTATTGTGCTTTTTCTTTCCAATGACTATTCCAACAGATCAAAGGAAAAATTTCCCCACAGTGCTTGGTTTGGTCCCGGTAAAAAGGAAAAATCTGTAAACTTTATTTGCAATTTGTCATTTCGATCAATCTCCTCCTGACAGAAAAGAATAGCTGTTGGCTGAGGTGCCTCATGCTGAGGCCAAACGAGATTAGGGAAGGTAATATTAGCTTGCATATCCCAGAACAGTTCATGCTTCATGACAACCATGGAATAACCAGGGTCAAATCAGTGTTTTGCTGCTGGTAATTTACTAAAGAGCTCCCACAAAAAACCCTGTTGTGTTGAGCTTGTGATAAGAGAAACTGGACAAACGCATCTGTGCCATAGCTTATACTCCAGCTGAATGGGAAAAATAATGCTCATTTATGTCTTTTACAAGTCTTCTGCATATTTAAGTAGTGGATATCTCTATGTGGTGGAATAACAAGAAATGTACCATCTTTCTATTATTGTGGCACATCTGATAATTTTCTTGGCTTTAATCATACAATCAATTGGGTTGGAAAAGAACTCCAAGATCATCAGGTCCAACCCTTGGTCCAACTCCAGTCCCTTTACCAGATCATGGCACTCAGTGCCACGTCCAATCTCAGTTTAAAAACCTCCAGGGATGGTGAATCCACCACCTCTCTGGGCAGGCCTGATTACTCTCTCTGTAGAGAATTTTTTCTGATATCCAACTTAAATTTCCCCAGCAGAGCTTGAGCTCGTGCCCCTTGTCCTATTCCTGGCTGCTCGGGGACTTTTCTTCCTGTATCCAGTACTTTTTCTATGGATATTCTAAACTATTATATGGGGCAAATCCAACTGTATGTACCTGTAGTATCTATTTGAATTTGATGTTATTTGATTATGGTACCATTTCGAATTGAACAAAAACATACATTTATTCTCACTTTGGAGAGAACTGCTGCTACTTTACTGTCCTATCTTCAGAGCTGTGGCTCACCTGTTTACAATGAAGTTCCTTCAAGCTGTATTGCTTATTTCTGGCTCTGTCTGATCTCTTCAATATGGCCTGGAGATTTCTTTGAACTTCAGTGCTTTATTACATTTTATTTCTAAGCTGATGGTACTGAGTCATTGATTTCTTTTCATGGATTTGAACTATGTTCCAGTTCAAGACATGATTGGAATTTCTTCCTCACACCTACTAAATATTGCTCACTTACAGATCAACTTCTAGCCATGAGTTATTAATCTAGGCATGCAAATCCTCTAAATGTGGCTATTATTCTTCTTTTCACCATCCTTATGTAGGCTCTTATCTGATGTTTGCAGGCAGCTAAGAATGTCTGCAGCACATTTAGAAAACATTACAAAAACTGCACTTTGATCCTTACATGCCATTGCTATTCATGTGTATGCCTGATTCACTTTGCTCTTAAATGTCTTCATAGCTTAGTCCTTCTTATTTTTTCCCCACAACTGTTTGATAAAATGGCTGCTCACAAACAGTGAAATGAACTTTGGTTCTGTAGTCAATAAAAGTAGATTCCTTCTTTATTTTTCAGATTAATCCAGCAAGGTGCTGAACTTCTAAAAGCCTAAAATAATGAAGAAGTGAAAAAACTCTGTGAGGTAGCAAGATGATCCCTTAGATCTATTTGTGAGTATCAAATAGAGGCAAGATTGCTAATCATATTGTCCAAGATAATGAGGTGTTTAAAGATTCAGAAAGACACTTTGCAGAAGTCTCAGATAACACATGCACTTGGCTCCCCAAGATGCAGAAAGTACAGAGATTCAAGCCCATAAAGAAACATGGGGGCTATGCCATGTGGTACAAGAGTACCCTCGAGCAGAACCTGAAGTTCAAGCTTGGTGCTGGGACACTTCACATATTGCCCAGAGTTGGGAGCTTCAGGTCAAGAAAATAAATTTTTAAAAAATCAATCAATCAATCAATCAATCAATCAATCAATCAATCAATCAATTAATCAAAATCAATAAAAAGGCAGTCAGGCAACAGCAAGCCTTAAGTATTTCCTTTGGTGGGTGTTAAAGGTTCAAACACAGGAAGGTGGTGTTGGGAGGAGTCCCTCAAAGAATTTTTATCGCCCTACCAACACAAAAGGGCTTGGAGTGTCAGGACTGAGGACAAAAGATGGCTGATGAGTTTCAGATTCCAGCTGAATGGTGGGGTGGAGGTGAGAAAACAGGACCCCAGCACCTGGGGTTGGGGAGAGGTTTTTCTTTGTTTTTCCCTGTGTGCTGGCTTGACTTTTTTTTGAGTTTTTTTTTTTTTTTCTGGGCAGCTGCAGAAAAAGAGCCACTGATTGCTTGTGGGGTTTTTTTCTGGCTCTACTCTTTGCTTTTCCCCCTCCATCTCTGGGTACCCTGAGCTTCAGAGAGAGAGAGAAGAGAGAAGAGAGAAGAGTCATGGCTGCTTCGAGACATGCTGCAGACTTTTTTTTCTTCGTGGGGACCGACTTAGACTGCAAGGAGATTCCTGGGAATTGTCACCATTGCTCCACTCCCAGCCTTTCCTTCTCCCTTTTGAACAAAGGACAAGGAGAAAGAGAGAGAGTCCACATGAGTGTTCGCCCCTTGTCTCTGCCTCGCTGGGAAAAGACCGAGAATTCAACTTGCAGCCAGCCAAGGTGTGACACTGACACTGTCCATAAATATAACTGCTCTGGGAGGCACCTACCATTTGAGGGTTGTTCTCTTTTCTTTTTACTTTTGGTGCTGGGGGAGTAGTTTGCTCTGGTCTGTTTACAGTTATACCTATATCTACATATATATGTAGATATATAGTAGTTAAGAACAGTTATCCTTCTTATATCCATTTTCTAATTAAAGTCCCTTTTTCTTAAATTTAATAAGGAGTAATGTGATTATTGTGGAGGAATCCTCTCCTCTGTTTTTTGGTAAACATTTTGGGTTTTCCCTCAAACTAAGACAGTGGGTTGATCTTTTCTACTTTGAATTCTGTAATGAACTGCAGTCTCTTGAAGACTGGTGTGTGAGGCTATACTTCAGATGTCTACTGAAAAATGTAAACAAGTATTGTCAGGGCTTCACTCTTTGGATGCTGTTTTACAGGAGCAAAACAGATTCTGCCAATATCTCTCTCACATTTTAATAGAGATTGAAAACAGCATGCTCAGTTTGGAGTATTGTGCTTTTTCTTTCCAATGACTATTCCAATAGATCAAAGGGAAAATCTTCAGAAAATCAGAGGAGAGTCACTCTTTTTGTTTCAGAGATGAGTCATGAATTCAGCAGGTAGCTTTCTGGGCACCTGTGATGCTTTATACAAGGAGCCTGAGCACAGACAGACTTTAACACATAAACACCTACTGAGGGTTTTTAGAATCTATGCTTTAGACTGAAGTGTCTTACCCAATCTTTACATATCCAAGTTCTTTAAGTTCCTAAACTTAAGTGGTATTTTAAAAAAAATTTCCTACAGCTTTGAAGTTTGTATTAGGTAGTTATGTCTACCTCATGGTAACTGTTGTGGTTTCACCTAGATGGGCCTGGGTCTGAGTTTTTGGGGTTCGGCCTGGGCCTGGGGGCTGTCAGCTGATCTGGGCTGGGCTAAGCTGACAGCTGACTCCCCCTAGC
>JAWWEV010000083.1:83685877-83705393 GCA_035583235.1 Hafferia zeledoni | reverse complement strand
TCGGTGTTGGGGGTGGGGGGAGGCTCTGACTCTCTGTCTTGGAGGGCTGGCAGTTTGCCAGCTCAAACCGTGACAGTAACACAAGACCTACACTTCTGGGTATGGTTGGGATGCACAAAGGTGGAGTTGGAGTAGGATGGGAACCAAAGGCCGTTCTGATCTGAGTAGTTGCATATGAGGTCTAGTTTTCATAAACCCTAATATGTTAGTATATATGACATCAAAAATTTGTTCCCACAAATGTAAGTGTTGCTAGAACTCCATCACTTTTATGTTTCCAAAGAAATGAATATAAAAGAGTGTGGGATTGACCCATGCACTATTTAAAACTTTATAGCGTTATTTACATTAAAAATGTACAGCATTTGTCCAACTGAAACTATAAATGTAGTTTTTAAAGTATCTGAGACCCTGGACTAGTTATTTATTGTTCTAGGAAATTACTTTTATGAGAGCTGCAAAGAAACTGGAGACATTTGATTCTAAGTCTAGACTAAAGCTCAGCAAATAGTCCAGAGACAGTGACTTTCTGACTTATTGCCCAATGTGGAGGAACAGCTTCAGTGACAAAAGGTGTTACCTCAGATGAGAAAGTTGGTTGTCACCACTATAATATCTGTTTTCAGAGGCCATGCATGTACTGTAACGTCAAGCAAATTTTTCTGAGGAGCTGCCAGCTTTCCTGATTTGATGGTCAGTGTATGCAGAATAATTTGAAAGCTCTTCACCAGAATCGTTTCTTTCATTCCACTTTTCAGGCTCTCAGTACTCTAACATTAATGGAGTCAAAAAGATCTTACTGATTCATAGGCATACAACACTGATTGTTTCTCCTGTCTTTGAAAGAAATGGGGCAGGACATGATGTTACAAAAAAGCAGACCAGAACCCAACACCCAGAGCAGGCAACTGGTGGTACGACTTCCTTGTGCAAGAAGACTCTACTGTGGCAGGGCCCGTTCATGAAGACAGGCAATATAAGAACAGTTCTATTAGGGTAGACCAGAAATCTTTCTTTTCCTGTACCCTATCCCTGGCATTGGCCTCCAGGGGATGCCCAAAGAACAGAGCTCAAGGACAGGACAACTATGTGCTGCTACTCACCAGCACGATTTTCTGCCTCCACTCTTTTACAGCTGACAGCTGCTTTTTGTACTCTGTAGCCTTCAAGGGATCTTCTGACACAAATTTCTTCACTTATACCCTCAAACTCATAGAGCATTTGGCAATTTTGGATTTTGTAGTCAGCACTCTTTCAAGTTCTGTGCCTGTTGTGGAGCAGGAACATGTTGTCTGATTAGAGCAGTTCCCTTCGGTCCTGTTTCATTTGCAGGTCCTTAAAACATTTTTCAGTGGAACTGCATTTTGCTGTATAACAAATATAATGCTACCACTGATAGGTTTATTGTTCTTAGTTACAGCTTGTGGCTTCATTACCAATGGTCTGTGGACTCCCAGAAGTCTACTAACCTCTAGTTTTACTCTCTAATGTCCCTCTGACCCTGTTAGTCTACCATACAATTTACTCAAAGAGACCTCTCTTATCATGACCTCAATGGGCCTTTTTTTTGGAACTATTCATGTTTCCAAAAGACATTTCGGTTATGTAATAATGTATTTATTACCATTAGCAGTATGTAAGAATATTAATTATTATTGAAAAACCTCTTCTGTCTTAAACTGAGTTTGATTTTTCACAGCAAAGCTAATTAAGAATACACATGAATTTTGCTAGTCAGTCTTCAAGCATGACAAATTGAAAAAGTAATTAGGTTGGCTTAAGAAACCTGTATTTTATTTGTGATCTGAAACACCATAAGAAAGTCTTAGATTCTATATTCATAAATTTAATGTGGAAAGTATTTTGATATATGAATAAAAAGTCTTACATAAAGACTGAATACTGTTCTGCTACTTAGTTGGCAAAGGGACATTGTATAAGCATGTCAATATCTAGAAATATAAAAATTTCTATGGCAGGCTGAATCACAGCAAAATCTTTAGACAGAAATAAATTTCAAATGCAGCAGGCAGAAAAGCAGAAATGCTTCATTGCTGTTTTGTGAAGTACAGAGCACTAAAGAGTATTTTTGTTTTGTCTGGTTACACTACTGAAACCATATTATTTCTAGAAGACTCAGTAGCATCTTATGGCAGTGACTTTCAGAGGTCAATTAGGCACTGTGAAGATCTGGTTTTTGTCAAGGGTAAATGTGTTGCTTTCCCGTTCAGTGCCTTCCTTTACCTTCTCGTGATGGCAAAGCAGAAAGCTGGAGGCATCCAATGTACAGAAAACATTAATTATTTTCTAAATGCTTTGTAACAGTTACATACTGGAACTCTTTTATCTTCATACTTGTTTGCAAAGAGAAGCCAGAACAAATATCCTGACTAGCAGTATAATATGTTTAGTTGTCTTCTGTGGATGAAACCTTGTAGTGTGGTTAAGATCTTAAGTTGTCCAGACAGTGGCTGGAGCAAAGGCATTTAAACTTCACCTTGTTTACAAAAAAGCACTGAGAGCTGCACCAGAAAGGGTCATATTTTGATGCAAAATAATCTATGTACTTTCCTGGTAGTAGGGACTGTCTAATGATTGATTATCCAAGACCTGGAAAGGGGAAAGTTACAATAGAGTGGGCCAGTGATGGGGACAACTGTGCGCTGGTAAGCAAAGGACAGACAGTAAAAATGGAGTAAAAAAAATAAGTAACAAACAAGTGACTCAAAATCACATCACTCATTGGAAAGCCCTCTTAATTTCAATAGGCACATACACAGGCCAGCTAAAACCTTCAGTGGGTCAATCAGCACATTCTTCCATTAACATGAATGACCTAATGATGATTTAATCTATCCAAGGATCTGGCTCCAAGCATTCAGCTGCAGGTTAGATCTGGTTTTGTCAGTTTTTCAGCCTAATTTTCCTGCCTGGACAGTTGGAATGACTCTCTTCTAAGCACACAGTGTTTTCTGTGTCATCATTTGAAACTAGCCAGCAAGTTCTGTATGGCACCAAAACTAGTGCTGGCACGAGGTGCAAGCCAGAGATCCCAGCAAAGACAAGCAAATGGTTCTGAGCTCACAAGCTCATTGTCTACAATTTGTGCTAAAAAACAAGCCCAGTACACCTGCCAAAAATCTTAAGACACTTGTACAGCTAGAAGGAAAAAGAAAAACAAAAAGAAGAAAAAAATCTGTAGGCCAAAAAGTCTTAAAACTATTTTGAAAACATTAAATAAAATCACACCATCTCCAGGCTGGCTTTCTTTTCCCCTCTAAAGCAGCTATTTAAAACACACCAGTCCTCTACAAATACTGTCTTCCATTATGATGTCTCTCATTTTGGGGGCTATTTTTGAAGAAAAGCAGCAAATCAGACAAGTGCAGATGACTCAGGACAGAAGGGGTGGCTTCCAAGGTGAAAGCTCAAGGGCATTTCAAGACTGTAAATTCTTTTCCTCTTACACACAGGACTGGTGAGAACTTACATGAGAGCAAAACCATTCTCACCTTGGGCTATTTTTTCTCATCTCAAATATTGTCATTTCAAGCCTATTTAGTTTGAAATAGCTAGAGGACTGCTACAGCAGTTCTTGCTTGGGCAAGCAGCAGTTACTGCAAAATCAGGTTGAGGGTGCTGGGGGTAAAGTCTGGGAGCAGCCTGGGTTGTGTCCTCCTTCCACATGCCAAGTGGGTGAGTTGCACAAGAACAACCTGGATAAAACTCACACTTTGTATGTTTTTGTCTTGCAGGTATGGTGACTGCGCAACCCTCAATGCTTTGTGGTCCGACAAGGGAAGGTTTTGGGTGGGATATGAGGACAAGGGAAGGTTTTGGGTGGGATATGAGACGCAATGAGGCACTTTGCCTTTGATTGTTCAACATTACCTTTAAACCCTTGCTGGGTAGTTCATCAGCCTTCCATTAGGAGGAACTTAAGTATGACACTAAATAAGAAAGGCAGCCACTCTCTACACAGAGAACCCTGAAAGAGGCAAGATGAACACTTGTAACTCACCTGGCTGGCACCACCCATCTTTGTGCTCTTTGTTATCCAAAATGTTGGCAGTTCACAACCTCTTGTCTTGGGCTGCCACCCAGAGCTCAATCCGCATCTCAGGCTGCAGTTTGCAAACTGAGCTACCTGCACCAGGTGTAATCCTCAACACGTCGAGTGACCTATTTACATCTTTCCAAAGGACTAATTATTTAAAACTACTACTACTTAAAACAGGGATTTGAGAACAAGTATTGGTGGGCATAAGAGAAGAAGTAAAACCTGAATGTTTCACATTGCTTTGGCTTTTGTTGTCACTGTATACTTGAAAAATTAGTACAGCAGGAGAAGTGTACCAACTCAGCAGTTTCATGAAAGCAGAATGGAGAAATGCTGTGGAAATGAAGGAATAGCCAAATGGCACAGAAGAATATTTATGAAATAAATGAGAGAAAAGGTTGTCATGGTAAAATCCCAAATCCACAACCAAATCTCATGAAGGAGTGTAGTTTATAAACTGGATTTTTTTTTAGATCCTGGTGGAAGAATTCTGAATTTCTGACACAGGCTTAGAAAAGAAGAAAAATGAAAATATGAACAGTGACAGAATTGTATGTAGTGGACAAGAGATGTTAGAGAAGACATAGATAAGCCATGGGAAATCCATAAGTGTAAGAAATTAAAAATGTCATTAGACACTAAAGGTCAAAGATGTGGAAAAGCCAGAGAAAAGCCACCTCAAGCTAAATGGTTGAGACCTGTCCTATGTAATTAGCAAATAATGAACAAGGAATTAATTTATGTAGACAGAGACAAAGATGTGGAAATTCAAAGACCCATTGGAAACTGAACACTGGATGTGGAGATAGGTCCATGAACAAAACACATTTAAAGTCCAACCATGAATGGATATGGTTGGAATTCATCAAATAGCACAAAAAAAGCATGAAATTGCAAGAAAAAACACAGTGAAATAAAACCAACAATTCAGAGCAAACGAAAAAAAACCTGAGACCTACGTGTTTTTTAAAGGATGATATTGATAAATGTTTTGCTTTTGGATAATGTAACTTTGGCTACAGAAACACAGTCAAAGCTCACAAAAGGAGAAAAATGTAGGATGCTGCAGGATGATATGGTGTTTCAGAAAGTGGAGTTTTACTTGTAAATGACAGGAGTGAAGTGCAAAGTAGCAAAACCAAAGAGTTTTTTAAACAATCAGGACCAGAGGCAAAGGAAGATGAGAACACAAAATGAGGACATAGGCCTGGGAGAAATCAATGCTAAGGAATAAAGTTTTCTCCAGAGTGCAACAAGCATGTTCAGACTAGAAAAATACTATTTTGTATAAAATACTCTTTGGAAGGTGTCTTGGGTTGAGCTGGCAAAATGCCAACTGCCCAATACAGAGTCAAAGCCTCCCTCCCTCCCCCCTGCTGAGAAAAGGGAGAAAGGAAAAAAACCTGGATGCTCTCAGATTTAAACTTAAACTAATTATATATATTTATACAGAATACAGAAAATTAAAAGAAAACTACAATATAACACACACTTACACAAGTTAGAAACAACAAAAAATAACTCCCCACTCCCCATCAAACACAAATCCCACCATTCTAACAACAAATCACTCCAGAGAACTCAATTCCCCAGAGACAGACCCAAGCAGAGAGAAAGACTAAGAACAAACATTTTACTTCCCTAAGATAACATGGTGGTGAGCCGGTGCTGGGCTTGGGCCTCCCATCCCTCCTGGAATTGCACAGTGTGTCCTCCTGGGGCCACAGCTGGAAGGAACTGCCTAAACCACTCCCACACTGGCTTTTATATTTTGAGATGATGTTGGAATATGGTATGGAATACCATTGGGTATAGTAGTCAGCTGTCAGCTGGCCCAGCCCAGCTCAAGTCAGCTGATAATTTCGGGCCTACTCTGAAATCTAAAGCCTAAATTTAGGCCTACATCTAGCTAAACCCATAACAGAAGACATACATGACATTTTGTATGCTATTGTGTTGTGTACCTTTGAAAACTCTGCAGCAAATTAAGAACTTGTTAATAAACTTTATTTTCAAGTTCAATACATTCACATATAATATATGAATGTATAATATGTATACTTTGAAATTTACATCTACGGATGACTTTGGAAGACAATACTCGTAAGGAAGTGCTGTAAGAAAGGGGTGTGTTTAGAGAAGCACAGAGTCTGGGGGACAGTGACAGAGTTTTGGACCCAGGTTTGGTGCTCCTGAGTTGTGATCAGCTTGCTTTGGGCTCATCCCCTCCAGAGAGCCTGTGTACAAGGGGAGGACTGAGAAGGGGGCAGTGATTGCAGGAGGGAGCAGATAAGGAGTGAATGGAAGAAGGACGGAGGAAGAAGAAACATATGTAGAAATAGTGTGACAGAGGGAAGCGAGCAAATGAGCAGAACTTTTGCAACAAAGGAGAGAATACAGTTTGGACAGAGATGGGAGATCAACATGCTGCAAGGCACAACAAATGGAGTTTACTGATAACAATGTTGGCAGGTGGCATATAAGTGTATCCTATTGCAGGCATGGAACACAACACACTTTTTCTCTATCTCTACAACACTGGAGTGCCTGTTGTGGTGCTGTGTGCCAAGTCTGCATTTCCATATGCCAGCCACATGCCTCCAGGTTGCCACAAGCCTGCTGCCTATTTGTGCTAACTGAGCACCCCGACCACCTGTGTAATTACCATTAAGTGAATCCAGGCTCACAGACAGGCAATGCTAAATTGAATGGAAGGGACTTGAGTTGTGACATGAGAACTACAGAGCATCAGTCATTTTGAAAAGTTATGAGAAAATGAAAGTAGCATCTACTCCCATTTATTTTCAGCTGTGGAAAAGTTCAGAGAATCTACCTCTGACCCAGAAAAGAATAAATGTAGAAGATACTTGTTTTGGACCAAGATTAGAGCTTCCTGTGGAATAAAGCTTTTACAGACTGTTTTTGCTTTGTAGGAAAAAAGCGTTTGATTCTCCCAGTAACCTCACTTTCCAGTTATTTAAAATTAGACACCTTCATAACAGACATGTATGTTTGCATATGGGCCACTGCCATTCTGCCTTTGAAGAAGGTCTCAGGTAGATTAACTCCATTGTTAGTCATCTGAAAGACGATTCAAGGAAGAACCAGCCAGTGTGTTAGATCAAAAAGTATTGTGTGCTTTTTTTTCTTCTTGCTCTTTCTCCGATCCTTGGTTTCTGATTAAGAGTTATCCTCTCTCTGGTTTTCTCTGGAGATAACTGTTGATTCTCTAAGTTCTTGAGCCTGGCAAGCTTTGTCTGCTACAATATCTTGCATGCTCACGATACAGATTTTCCCAGGCTCTCCTTGCTCTAGTCAAAACATTTGCAGGAAAGCTCACTAGATGTCACTTCTATCTCCCTTTTACCTTACATGACCTAAATTAGGACCCAGTTATACTCTTCTTAGTGGTATGATGTGGTGAAGGCAATTTATGTGCCATTTCCTAGCATGTTTGGTTTTCATTAGTGAATCTAGGAGATACTAAAAGACCTCTAATTCTAGACATAAAATTATACCAGGGAAAAGACCAAGAATACTTTAAATCACATATGTACATTTAAGCTGTTGCATATGGATGCATTTAGGCTTTTAGAGGTCTAGACATTTCCTTACAGTTAATGTGTTGCTATGGCAACAGCAGTACTTATTTTGGTTCCTTTTGATATTCAGATTGTTTGGGGCTTTTTCCCCTATACATCATTTTGGAACACATTCTGTTCATGTTTAGAGAGGTGCAGACTTGTTCTCAGCTGAAGAATGACATAATGTGATCAGTGCAAAACTCAGCCTGTTTAAACTACATTAGGAAAATACCTGGAGAAGATGAGCAGCTCCCTGAAATGAGCAGCATCAAAATAGCTAAAAAGGAAAGGTTCTTTAGCTTTTCCTGAAAACAGATTTATCTCAGTAAAAGCAAAGCTTGTCTCCACTCTCTCTTCTTTTCAGACTGGAAAGTAGTTTATGAATACTTGATTGGAAATATTCTTTGATATCATGATTAGATATTACAATGTTCACCGCTTTGCGGATTTCAACTCATGGATGTTCAGAACTCTAACTAAGCAATTTGGGACACAGCCAGCTAATACTTGGCAGATTACTTCATGAATAATGCAGGGAATAACCATTTGCCCCTGAAATTATAGATGAAAACCAATTGGCCATGGTGGCTATAACGAGCTACCCTTCCATACTGAGAAGGCTTAGCATTCACCTAGAACAAAGAATGGGCTATAGAGAAATGCTGTAACTTCTGTCTGCGTGTATTTTCACTGTAACACAGATATATGCAGTTCTACTACCCTTCCAGTCTACCAAACAAAAAAGTCTCTAATAATAGCATAGAAAAATACATCTGTAAACATATCAAAACAATACCTGTGTATGCAATACTATATCATTTCAAGGCCTTTTATTGATAGCACAATGACTTTGCTCATGTTTCTGGAAGAGCTTTTAGAGTACATAACATAGTATAGGAAACAGGTGGGACAGTAATTTAATAGTCCTAGTGGCATACTTTAATATCAAAAGAGGCCACTGAGAGTCTTCAAAGAAGTCTCAGAACAAGAACCATTTACTGAGATGATGTGTAGTGTCTGCAATACATTGCATCAAAGAATGTTTTTAAAGATGACTATAAAAGAGGAGAAAACACCACTTTTATTGGGAAATCTATCTTTACAAAGGAAAAAAGTCCATCACCATTACATTTTCCAGACAGCAGTAAGGAAGCGTTCCAAGATCTGGGATAAGTTTGCAGAATGATAGGTAAAACATTTAGCCATGTAGTTCACATTAACACTGATGTCTGTCAAGTGGTGCAGTCACCTACCAACTTATTAGAAAGCGATCTCTTTAATTCTAAAGTTACATTGAAAATCTTAAGAAAAAATGGTAAATTATTGAAGTGATGGGTGAGGAACTGGATGCTAATTTCCTGCTTAAAAAGAGCAGGAGCTGTATGCCTGATTCCCTGCTGTAGTAGAAGTACCATTGTAACAATGATGCCTTAGGAATCTAAGCGATTTGTAGGGAAAATCATGTCATTGTAGGCTATAAGATATTGTTTGTAGCTTAAAAAACATAAAGACTGTCAGCCCTTCATGTGTGTTGTGTGGAACAACAGCTACTGGTTAAAGTCATGGGCACGTGTTCTTGTTGGCAACCTGGCAACCTTGTTTGCCTTACAAAAACAGTGCTAGTTCTGTCTCTCAAGGGAATATGCCTTCTTCCTCACCAGGTGCTTTGCTTTAGCCACAGTTTATACTCATGTATCTATTCCTACACTGAAGGAGACAAGGGTAAGGCCTTATTAAGGATTTTTATTTATTTTATTTAAGGATTTTATTTATTGAAGGCGGTTTTATAAAATAAATACACTGGATTTTTCAATTGGAAGAGAGTATCCTTCATGTGCGGTTCTGCTGCGAGCAGCTACTCAGATGAAAGGTGTGGTGGGATTCCTTTTTTATTGCCCTTCATTTCCTTCTGATTCAAATATTTTCCATTTACTTACTGAAAGATCTAATGAACCCTCTAACCATGAACTGTGAAATACAGCTTCCCAGTCCATACCCCCCATTTAAAGAGGAAATAGTTCTGTCACAAACCCAGGAATAGAACTATTTCTGCGGTTGGTTGGTGTCAGTTACTGTCCTTTTTTCCCTTTGCAAACAGGCATTTTGCTTGGTTTTGTCACAGAGCCTTGCTGCAAGCTGAGGGCTAAAACAGCCTCACAGTTGCCATCAAGATGGTACGTACAGAGAGCTGCACAAGCCCAGTGATATATATGACATTCAAGGCTCTCTCTTCATCATCAACATCAAGAATTCTGTGATCTCTAAGTAACCATCAATTCCTGGTATTTCTGTCACTGACAGGCAAAATTGGATCTATTCTAGCTCAGCATCTCAAACCTTTGTTGCTTTGGCCAAATTAACAGGCCTTAATCCTTATCCGCTATTACTTAACCACTTGAAAAAAAAAAGTATCTGCTTCCATAAATACACAAAATAATAAATTATGATAGAGAATACTATTATTTACTGGGAGCTTTTTAGGTTTGAGCACAGCTTTAAAAGACAACAGCAGCTTAACATTATCTCTTTTAAAAACTTAATGTACATAAAATTAGGGCACAGTTCATCAACTTTATTTGAGTTTTATGGCTCCATGGTCCAAATAGTTACAATGGATCTGCAGTATGTAACACTGGAGTATTGTAGCAATCTCTCAAGCCTTCTATTATTAAAAAAATACTTCCTTATTAAACAATAAGTATATGTTTGTGTTCCAGAAGAGTTTAAAGTGTTTAAAGGAGCAAGGAGAGAGATGCAATGTGCATTAGGTAGTTCCCAGGGATAACTTCTTTTTAAAAAATTCAGAAATTTGCCTAGTAAAGGTACCCTGAAATTAGCTAGTTATCTTGGCCAGATAGTTCTTGACTATGCAGATTACAAACTTCAAGTGTCTACTTGCAAGAAAAGAAGAATGAAAATAATTTTGTTTCAGTGATCAGTGTTGGAGGGTTTTGTTTCTAATCTGACCAAAAATGATGGAGAAGGAAAGAAGAGGTAGTGACTTTATGTCTAACAAAATTTTTAATACAGTTAAGTGTAGGCGTATTTTTATGCATTTCCATATCTATGGTGGAAGGGGAATAAGGTACTTTCCTTATGTAGTTTGTAGTCTTACCTGAGAATTAGAACCCTGCTGTTCTGGCACCTTTGGATGCAGGAAACTTTCATTGGTTCAGATCCAGCAGAAGATACTGCAGATTCATCTACCTGGAATAAGCCACATGCATTATATATTGCACCCAATCAGAATAAATGTGAGATGAGATGTATTTGCATGCTGCTGTTCTGATGACTGAAAAGGCCAAAGTCAAATTTTAGAACAAGTATAGTCTGAAAGGAGAAAGTTTTTAATTCCTAATCTATTCCAGTGAAAACTGAAGAAACAAAAGGCAGAGGGGCTGAATGCAAGAATTCAGTACAGAATATGGGAAACAGAAACACTAAGCTCCTGAGAGCTCACATTGACTTTTGCATCTTCAGAGATTGTATCAGTCAATACTGGAATCTGGAAAACTTGATGAAAGAGATGGAAAGTTGATGGCTAAAATAAGATCAGTGGATGATGTGTATACTGTATGCATGGTTGATTGATTTATGAATAAACTGTATACAATGGAGTTGTCTGAGGCTTTCCATGCCAGAAAGGGAGAAACTCTGTTTTGTGGCAGTAGAAACCTGTCATTTTGTCCAGGAAAGAGGAGGCAGAGAAGTGGCGAGTATTGTCTGTGGGAGGGAGAGTAGATTAAGTATGTGGAAAGGGGTGATGAAATCTGAATGAAGAGAGTGTCTCTGAGATAAGATGAGACAGTGACAATAAAGGGATGATGATTGGGAGTCTCCTGCTTAAACAGATGACAGCTGGGAGTCTCCTTCCCAGCTCAACACTCCCAGGTTATTCCCCATAAAAAGGACCCTGACAGACCTTTAGGATTCAGCCTCCCACACCACACCTTTATAAGGTCTCCAGTGACAACTTTCCTGTTGTTCTTCCTACCCAGTACCCCTTTCCCCCCAGTTGGGAAGGAAAGTTGAACTTTGGGGAAATGACGGGGATTCCCAGATAAAACAGATTCTTTTCTTACTCTTGGTGGGGTTAGAGGGAAAGGCAGTTGCTGCTACTGTGAATGGACACACCTTCTTTTTTCGGGCCTCAGTAGGAGGTTGTTAGGCCTAGGAAGATAGGTAGGATGTGGTGATCCATGGGCTTCTGTACTAGGCAGTTGTCTACCCTACCCATTTCTTGAGTCAACACAGACTTTTCATTTCTGCATCTACCAAGAAGCTTTTATTGGGGTAATTTGGACTCTTTCCACTTCATTAAGAAGTCATTGAGAAATCACCAGACTTCATTTTAATATCACATGCATTGGCTTAATTGCCAGCCAGTGGCAAAGATACATATCTGGAAACTTGCTTTCTTCTAAAAAGTACTCTATTTCTCAGGCAAGCCTTATAAATATATGTACACATGCAAAATAGACACTGGCCTATATGTCATCAGCTGGGATGTGGTCTGTACACAGGCCAATATACCAAGGGAACTGGATTAATATTAAGATATTTGTCAAACACCATTGGTGAGTATGTTTTTGAGCCATCCCAGTGACTACTCTCAGTTTATTAAACTGTGAAAGCTTGGATTTATACAAGTAATAGCCAAGATACCCTTCCCAAGTGCAGTAATTGCAATAGAAGATAATCACCAAAGCCTATAAAAATCTTTGGAAAAACTGCAATGTGGGCTTTAACCTCCCATGCTTATCCCCACTCCTCTTCCTTTTTTGAATTGTGTTTTGCAAAAAAAAGACTGTAATATAATATTAAAAGAGTAATTGCCTTGAAAAAGATCAATTTAGGTTCCACATTTGAATAACAAGTCATGGTGTGTTTTCCATATTCAGGGTGCAGCTCCCAGCAAGCTAATGCCAAAACATTTGAGCTGATTTGCAAGTGGAACACAGTCCTGTGTTCATCAATACCTCTTCTGGGTGTTTCCACAAGACTTCCCTTCTGCCAAAATATTGGCATTGGCTCATGCACCTGGCAAATGTGCATTGCAGGCAAAATGATTAAAAAACATATGGTGTAGATGATCTAAAACATCTATTCTAAATTACATTGAATAATCAGGAAAAAAAAACCAAACAAAACAATTAAAACTCTACAGCATAAAATTCTACTGCTTTTTCCAATGTGGGGCAAATATGCTAAGAAGTCAACAGAGTAGTAGTTTCTTGCTGCCTGAAAGGCATTCAAAGCATCTATATAATGTGATCTGCTTTGAGAAAGGGTAGCAGATGGACCGGCATTGCAATGAAGTCATTACCCCCCTCATAAGGTGGGGAAACCTCCAAGGATGGAGGCAAGCCGGGCATGTCCTCCTGCATCACTCAAAGCAGTATTGTGGGTCCAGCATGAGCTTTCCCAGAGCTGGCCCATCATCAAGGAGTGGCAGATGCAACCTGGCCAATTCACAGTGTGTCTGGAGCAACAGCAACTTTTCTGGTCTTATGTTTGGAACATTCAAATTTGTCATTCTGTGACAATATAAAATTGGTAGAATTCCCTTCTGCCTTTCCATAACCTCCCTTAGAAAGAGACATTTGCAAATGCTATGAGATATCAACTTGTTACAGCACTTCAGAAATGTCAAAATGTTCTCTACTGGATGTATAAGGGCATATTGCTGCGTCTCAGCTATGTCTGTGTAGTATCAGTGAGCCAGTGCCAAGCAGATCTAGAGCCAGTGCACATCACATCTGTACTGTTTATATCATCCCAACACCTGCCCTATTTGTAATTTTTAAGGCATTCAAAATACAATAATAATTTGCTGCCTGTTTCTTCATCACCAATTTGTTAATTGGCCTGGGGAGGGCTGTGAAGACCAGCCCTCCTGCAGCATCATTGTGGCAAGGGCTAATGCCACAGAGGCGACCTGACCCTGGGCAGGATGGGGGGGAGCCCTGGGGAAAAGAGGCACAGACAGTCTGGTGTCTATGAAGCTACAGAGATTTCTGAATCCAGCCTGATGCACAGCTGAGCAGTATATTTGGGGACTTTCAGATTTAGACTGAAAATAAAGAGAAAATAAAAAAACCCTGTGGCCAAGGTTTCTTTTCAATGTGATAGCCTTTCTTGTCAGACAGGATATTCTAATGGTGTTCTTCTGCTGAACAATATGAAACATCAAACAAGTCACTTTACAAACATGGGTGGATCTAACTGTCTCCATGTGCACATTTTTAGAGCATCATTGTTCAATTAATACTTCATATGGTAAAAAAGAGTGACAAAAATATTTCATCTGGAAGTATGATCAAAAGTAAGTTTCTTGCTGCTGAATATTGTGAGAGTATATAATACAGGACATAAGTCAACTTCTTTTTCCAAAAATGTCTTTTGGTTTAATATTCTGAAAATCTTACCGTTTTTATTGTAGAGACTATATAAAATGTCTGGGGAGGGGATATACATATATATATATATGTATGTATGTCTCAAATTATCCTGAAATGCCACAAAGAGGGAGAGAAAAACAGAAGGTCATATTGCAGGATTGTTCTCAGCTTTAGGAATGAAATAAGCATGATGTAATACTGAATAGGGTTATTGAGTAAAAAAAAAATATCTTAAAGGACAAACTCCTGAATTCCTTAACTTTCAGCTGCTAAAGTTATACCTTCTAGTAAAGAATGTGAATATCTTACCATCACAACAATAATCAGCCTGTATATTAGAAACATGAAAATGCATTGTTAACATTAATTTTCAGCTACTTGTATTTCAATGAAGCAATACAGATAAGAATTATGGCAGAAAACAACTTCCTTCCATGTAACATTTCTCATTCTAGACCACATGTCAGGTGTAATCAGAGTGAATGACAGAGGTTGTGGCTACCTGTAATCCCCAGTGGTGCTGCAGCAGAGACAGTATCAGCTTTGTGGTTCCCTTCCAAGCACGACAAAGTCCTTGTGTGTTAAAGGCTGGCCTGGGATTCCAGATGTCTGCATTCAGTGCTTGGCTCTATCACCAATGTGTTACAGGGAGCCAATATGTTCTAACCATGAGTTGATAAAATAGGACAAATATTTCTCTGTGCCGTAGTGATGAGAAGTAAAAAAAATCACCCAATGAGAAAATGGCGAGCAGAGAAACAGAGTGACAAAATGTAACTGAACTTCAGCTGATCCCAAAGGTTATCCTTATCTCTAAGCGGCTGCAAACACAGATAACCTGCAGCCCTCCTTTCAGCTGCAGCTGCTGAAACAGATCCTTTGGCATAAATTACTGCTGAGGCAAACACATTTGTTTACCTCGCCCCACCGTCCACCCATACAGCTACAAGCTGTGCAAGGGAGAGGCAGCTACAGCCTGTGCCTCTTACACCTGCATGTGCTGTAGGGTAGGTCTGAGACTGCTCTCCCACTCCCATGTGGGAACAAAGCTGCAGAGCCTGGAAGGTCAGAGTAGCATGTTGGACCTGGCCTCCCATCACCTGACAATTCATCCTTTTCAGCTGGGGAGAAGAATTGCTAGAGACGTGTCTACTCAGTGGATTCAGTAAATGCAGGCATCTCCTATAACTTGAATCAGTTTCTTCCAGGAAGGAACAAAACCATGCTTGAAATAAAGAAAAGACAACACCTTTCCAGTTCTGTTTTTATGGTGGGATCAAAACTGCTGAAATCAACAAAGTGAAGTAAAGGTGTCTGATCCAGAAGTCTTACTATGATGAATCAGAATAATAAAAAAATTAAGAAAACCCCCAACTCCACAACTATAAATCTAACTTGCTTCCTTGTGTTAAGGGATAAGCATCTTTTAACATCTATATGAACACAGTATATCAGTACTTTCTGTCCCCCATGGTGTCTGCCCCCAGTGAAAATGTATGCTTCTCAGATTTTTTGTTTTGTTCTCTGTGGTTTTATAATTTTTAATTTTGCACTTCTGTGGGTTTCATTTATTTTGCTTAAGTCAAAACTCTGAATTCCTTGTAACAAGAAGTGTTTTTGCTATGTTATAAAAAATGTAACGGGAAAAGTTTTATGTTCTAACCACAGGCAAGATGCCAGAATTTTGTCTGCTGTGGACAAAAAGTATGGATCTAGACAGACCTGGAGAAACATTTATTTTCTCCTCCTAGCAAGAGTATGAATTCATCTGCATAACATTTAAGGTAGTAAAGTTGAGGTACCCATTTCAGGGCAGATGCCATGTTCAGTACAGGGACTACAATGTGAAATTACAAAATCTTTTTACTGTGTTTTTTTGAATCCCAGTTCTAGACATCTCTAACACTGAAAAAAGTTATCTAGAAAACATGTGTATTCGGGACTTTGTTTTGTGTTTTCACCTGAAAAAACTCCTGCATCACAAGGAAAACAATGCTCTTTTGTTTCCCATATTAGCCTAAGGCCATCCTGAAGCTGAAGCAGAGAAAAAAAAATCCTTAAAACTGAATAAGAATACATTTAGCATGTGAAGCATTTTCTAATTCAACATTTCTCTTGAATACTTCAGCTGAAAATTTATCCTCCCTCTCTGAACATCCTTGGGATGGGCAACTTACAATGCCTGAGATATGCACTCCTTGATGCATTTCAAAATTAAGATTATCTCATTTACTGGCCCAGGCTTTCTGGAATCTAAATCTGTATTGCACCCAAGTAGACACTTTCCTCCTGCAGACATGTATCTGCATCTCTAGTGCAGGAAAGCTGGTTGTGTAAATCATGTAAGTGAATGTCATGTGTTTGATCTGCTCTTCACCTGTGCATCCCTCTCCATATAAAGAGCAGAGAGACCATAAGGAGGGGACTGCCAGAAAAGGTGTGTACAACTACAATATACTGTTGGCATCAGGTTTAAGCAGCCTTTCAAAAAATACTCAGGGAAGGGAGGCAGAAAAAATGAAAGCCTTGCCTTCAGCATCATGCAAGCCTTTCCTTCAGTAAAGTCAGGGTTTACATACTGAGCTTTGAAAATGTGAAAACTTTAACTATTAAAACACCCTTAACTCAGCTATGTATGTAAATATGTTCTTTATGTCTTGCTATATTTACTTTTTCAAGAAGGAGAAGCTAATGCAAGCGTAACTTAAGTTTTGCTATTGTAAAGACTTTATCATGATTGAAAGAAATGTCAAGTCTATAATAGAAACTGATGAGTGTGACACCTCCTGTGACTCATGGTGAATAATGACTTGGGATATCTCTCTCTAATGGCAGAGCATGTTTGATGCTTTCATACACTCTGAATGACTGTAAATACACAGAGATTATCTGTCAAGTTTGGGTGATGGCTACTGGTGGTTTTCATCCCTTTTTCACACATATGGCTTCAAATGAAGAAGAGTATAGAAGTCTTTTAAAATACACTATATAATAATTACAGAAGAAAACATATATTTTCCCAAAGCAAATATGATCTTTGAGAAGATTTGCTTTTTTGCTCCTGTAAGAATGACAATTTCAACAGAATATAACTGGGATTGTTCCCATCATGGCAAGTTTTTTTGAAACATAACAGCATGCAATGAAGTGGTGGGAAGCATCTGGACCATCACAGAAGTGACCAGGATCACTTGAGGGACATGAGCCTTTATTGATGTGAATTTAACTGCTTATGAGACTCAGCAAATAACCTTTTTCTCTTTATGTTATTCTTAACACTTAAAATCAGGATTTGCAGATGGCTTTTTCTAATGCTTTTAAAATGATACTCCTGACCTGCTGACATAGTAGAATGGTGACCTTTACTGAATATAGCAAAGAAAGCGGAGCAACCCCATGACCCAAAATTTGTTCAAAGCAGCTCTGAAATGAGTTGTCTTCTGGATGAAAACTTTGTGCAAAAACTTCCTTTGTCATGTTGCTGTGCACGTGACTTTTCAGATGGGGTTGTCATAGTAAAAATAATATGTGCCTATGAACCTCAAATATTGTCATTCTAGTTCTGCTGTTAGTGGGATGGCAGAGGAGACAGCACATATGTTCAGGTTGAGCCCTGAAGCAACCGACTGTGCTTGAAAAATTTCCCTTCAACAGAGTGAAAATATTGCTCTGCTGTGCAATCTAATTTAATACTAATTTAAATACTATTCTTCAAGGCCAAGCCAAAAGTCAGTGGGACCTCTCTTCTTCTTAGTCTGGTAGCTTACTACAGTTGTTTCCAGTGCTGATCTACATCCCCAATTTACTTTAGACAAAAGTAAAATGAAAATGTAATCCATCTCTGAAAATATTTATGATGTTGCATCCACTTGGAGTTACAGTAAAAGAGGAAATATTTCCTTCATAGTATCGGAGGTTATTTTTTTTCAAAGCTCTTCTGCTCTAGTCTCTACTACAGAAGTGAAGACTTGTTTATATGTATCACTCACATGCACTGACATGTCTTAATTCTCAAGAATCGTTCACCAGAGGTAAAAGGAATTTAAACCACTGGAAAAAAACCCAAAAAAGTTGTGTAACTATGGAGCTTGATTCCCAGTAGAAACGAGGAATACAGGAGGTGAGGCTGAAAGTTCTTCAGCCCTAGGTATATCAAAAGAAATAGGGGAAAATTGGACTGTATTTTGGCATTAATAACCCTCTGTTGAGGTGATCTTCATTCTTCCTCATGCAGTTCATATCCAGTTAATTGAGGCACTGTCTAGAAGTTAATAAGAATGGCCTGTGATTTTTGTGTGTGCATTTTTGCAGTCTATTAATTGATTGTTTTTTCTGATGTCTAATTACCTTAATTTCTTGAGGTAGCGCTCAAAAGAAAAAAGTTTTAAAACAAGTGAATCCAAGGTTCTTTTGGACTTGTCATCACATTGCAACACATGGGAAGATTCAACAGGAGAATCTGGCACAGAGTCAATGAAGTATTTACAGCACATCCCTGCCTCTGGAGATCTGAGACATATACGGAGCCATATTTTTAACTTTATCAGACAAACTCTGCTCATTTTCTAAATATATCCTAACAAAAAAGTAGACCCACAAGCCATCTGTGTAATAGGAGACAAATCTGTTTACAGAGATGTTTACCTGCAGAACTAATACATATCAGATTGTATGTGAGAGATGGACTTTGAAGGAGTCTTCACCTCATCACGTGCAGCATATGGCTGATTTACAGCACCAAATAGCAGGGCTCATTTAGTGAAGCTTTCCAGAGCTTCCACCAACCCTGTTTCTTGTGTGCTTTTCCTTGATGGCATAGCCCACGAGAGAAAAATGGGGGTTTCTTGGTCTAAGGAGAGTAGTCTTCAGATACTTAGGGGCAGGCACCATTTTCATCTCTACAGTAAATAAAAATATAACAATGTTAGGTAGTCTTTGGCACAACTCCGTAAGTGAAGCTAACAAAGCTCTGGAAAGACTTATTTGGGAGACATGAGAACAGGCTAGATACAGCTCTGCCAGGAACTGCTCAGGAAACACTGATCTTGCAGTAAGGTAGAAGGTTAAACAGGATGTTGTGTTCCTATTTTGTAAAACTTTTTGCATCATGCTTCCAGAAACTCAATCACTTTTCTCTATGACAACATAAAATTATCTGAGTTACTTCTGCTGCATCCTGATTTACTTCATGCCATCAGCCTTGAACAGGGTGCACACACACAAAAAATACTGAGGTGAAACTTAACAAACCTGTTTGCTAAACGACTGCTCATCTGATGTCTTATTTCTACAAAGCAGTGTTCCAGATGTAATGTAAACTGTACCTCTGTCTTTTTTCTCTTCACTTCAACTATCAGTTCCATGCAACTACTGCTGCTCTTGTATCTGTGATGGAAGTGTGAGAAAAAGTCTCGGCTCAGAAAATTTTAGAAAGAGACGAGTTAAAAGAGCAAAGCAAAAATGAGGTTTAA
>JAWWEV010000083.1:83554672-83685777 GCA_035583235.1 Hafferia zeledoni | reverse complement strand
AATTCAACTGTTCCATCAACCAAAAACCCTTCTTTCCCTTCCTCCCACAACGAACCCTCCCTCATTATTTCTCACAGAAGCATCCTCAAGGTGAGAGCTTGCCAAATGGTTACGTCTTCTACTCAAATTTTGTTAGCCTTCAAATTCAGGATAAAGAACACAGGAGATTGAAATGGGACAGAGATATTTTGAGAGTATTCTTTAGATTTTCCTCCATTTTAAAGAAATAGATAGAACGAGTGTGCTGAGGTGTGCCTGAGCATCCCTCACCCCAATGTTTTTATCTCAGAGCTCTGAAGATATGATATGCAAGTGCTGAGAAAGGTTCCAGAAACTGCTGGCAACATGCTGCAGTGCATTTGTTTCCTTTGCATGGGCTTATTCCCAATTTTGCACATAACTTGTGACCTGCTGTTTCCCATCATGGCAAGCAACCAAAGGGAATGTAGGTCCTTAATAAGAAACAATCCATTTTGCAAATCAGCATCAGAGCAGCTTTTACAGGCGGCAGGACTGCAAGTGTTAATGCTGTGAAGATGCCCGGGAAACATGCCCTACTACATATTTTTGGGTGTTAAGTACTTAAAAAACAACCAAAAAGAAGAGACATTTTGACTGTCATTAGGTATGAGCCATAATAAGGTCGTTTCTGCCATTTGTTGCTAGACAGACTCCTAAAGCTATTCAGTGAGATTATCTGAATAATTTTGTCTTTAGAAAGCAGCTGTTCACCAGATGTTCTGCAGCCAATATAGTAAACCTACAGGTAGTTACATTCCTTTCTTTTTAAGCCACAAAAGAGTCAGAGTACTGATAGGTTTGAAATCTGACTTTAAGTACCTTCTTAATATTGCCTTTTGTAGAAAAAAAAAAGAAAAGAAAAAAACCCCAAACATTTACAGCATAGTATCTGTAAGTGGTCACATAAAAACAAGTATGCATGCTAATTACTTTAAATATGTTATGAAGATGCCTTTCATAATGTGCTAGCTACTGTGAATATGTCTATGAAAACTCTCCAGTGATTCCAGAAATATCTGCCTGCAGCATTAGGATTCATTCTGCAACTGTAAACAAGGGAAGAGCAACCAATGTCATCTACCTGTACTGCAAGGCCTTCGACAGTGCCAAAGAAGAGAAGGCTCCAGGGACATCCCATAGCAGCATTTCAGTACCTAAAGAGGGCTTGAACAAATGAAGGAGAGTGACTTTTTACACACGTAGAGAATGACAGAACAAGGGAGAATGTTTTTAAACTGAAGAAATTTTTCACTGTGAGAGAGGTCCAAAGGGTGGTGATGAACTCAGATTGTTCATGGACATACTGGGGACACCCTTGCAAGAATATCTAGAAACCATTCAGAATAAGATATTATCCTTGTGGTGGGATGATGAATGAAGGTGTCCCAGTCCAGTAAGTCTTATGATGTTTCTACTTCATCTTTGTTTTACAAGTCAGGGTAGAGGGACAGACACCAGCTGGCGAAATCAGCCTGGCTGAAGTTTCTTGTTCAGAAATTTGCAAGGCAACCATGAAAACTACATCCCTGATGAGATACATCTTACCCGCCAAAGAATTCTATAGGGTTTTCTCTAAGGGGAAAGACACATTGCAGTAGGAAATCTTAGTGTAGGGATTCCAGAAATGTTCAGAAAAGCTTTGGTCTATGCAGACTTTAAAGAGCTATTGCTTCAAGGAATTCTTGTCTACTCACCTGACACAGCCTGGCATATATTGAATGGGGTTACTACAGAGTCTGTTTCTCATGATTGCCTTGCTCATAGGTAGCTGGCAATCCTTGAGCACCATAGTCAGACTATCTCTCTCTTTCTCTGTGTCTGTCTGTGTGTGTTTGTGTGATCAGTTTTTCCTAGATCTCTGCAAGACCCAGGCATTGGGTAAAAGAGAAGGTGTCATATTGTGGAAAGGTATTTGACAAACATGTTTGATGATATGAGGCTCATTTCTACCTTATCATGAGAATAAATTATAGCAAGGCCCCTTTGCATGCAAGAAGGCTTTAGGATAAAACAGAAGTATGGAAAGGCCAAAATTTGGCTCCAGGTGGTGGACTTGTACAGGAGTTGGAGGACAGCACATGGTATGAGCTATGCAGAAACATGGGTTGAAGGTTTTCCTCAGGATCTCTTAAAATTGGAGCAGACTGACCTTCATCTTAGTAACAGGCACAGTGTGAAAACATAAGGCTGATGAATGTCTGAAAGGCCAGATTTGGTCATGGCAGAAATAGGGAAGAATTCTGGTAGTAAAAAGCCTGTAATATTTATCTCACTGGAATGATACTGCATTAAAACCAGGATGGTAACATTGATGTGTGTGTGCATACCTTTGCAACTACACACATGTACTTAAGCACCTACTCTAAACAGAAATCTGTTCTCTGCTCAGAATGCTAGAGCTCTCTGATTAAAGGGGAACTGAAGAAAAGGATCAGGCATATGGACTCATCACAGAATTTATATGCATTGGAAAATAACATATCACTTACTGCCAAAAAAGAAAATATTACAATTTAAAGTCTGAATGAAGTATAAAATGTAAGGGGAAATCATGGACCTTATTCATGTAGAGCCCAGCACAGGACAACAGGCACATGTCTACATTTGCACCCTAGGTTTCATATAGGCCAGTAGTCATGGAGTGAGGATCTCCCCTTCTGTTGCTGAAGTTACATCCCATCCTCAGAACATCAACTGATTTTACATGATGTATTAATGTACTCACACAAAGGACAGGTAGCATTAAGCTGGATCACCCATGTATACATTTGCCATACCTCAGTTATCCTGTCTTCTCTGACAGTTTGGTTCAAGCACACTTTTCTCCAGAGCTTCTGCCTGTGGTCACTGTTAATATTATCAATACAAGTAGGCCTTTGTCCATGAGCTACCAACGTGGCAAAATCCAGCTCGTGTGTTTGTCAACAGGCTCTGCCACCCAAGGAGTCAAATTAACACTAGACATTGGGAGTATGGACAATCACAGCTAAATGAGCAAGTCTAGTGTAGGCAATTCAGTTTCACAAAAGCCAGATTATAGCAGAAAAACTAATATGAGACTGCACTGAGAACATCCATCTGTTCTTTGAGGAAATTGCAAGGCCATCTTTCAGGGCAGATATAAGAGTGATGGAAAGCTAAATCAACTTTTACATTAATTTCCTGCTGTTGCTATCAAAATAGCAGAAGAAGAACATTGTAACATAACTGTACATTCAGAAAAGTATATGCACATTCTGAATTTTAGCATTCTTTTCTTTGGTAGGTTTTGCTTCTTTGAGTGAGAGTTTTAATAAAACCGTCAGAAGGATGGGATGGAGTTTTCTGAAGATTATCAACCTCCAGATACTATCACAACACAACTGTAATTAAACAGGATATCTGGAAAGCTCCCACACAGGTACCTGTCCCAAGATTTCAGGCACTCCAGGTTCTCTATAGCCCTAGCATAAAACCAGAAGATAGTTGTACTTGCACTTAAACAGTAAATAATAAAATGACATTATTTGAAGCCCCTACTTCCTATGAGAGTGGTTGCTGCTGAAGAGATGCTTAGTATTTTTCTCTCCAGTTGGGTTCTGAGGGGCAGACTGAATTTTTTCACTCTTCTCTGTTGCTACTACAGGACTGGGTGTACTGTATTGCAGGGAAGGTTGCAGATGTGAAAATTTGGTTAAGTCGGTATTATGCGCATGGTCTCATAACCAGGTCAGGGATCAGCAGTTGGGCTTTCTCTTAGCAACTGGGTAAAAAAAAGGATCCAGATTTTGTTTTTGATGAAAGCTTGTCAAAAAAGCAGATGCAGGCAGTAGTCATACCTTCAGGACCCCTCAGACATCCTTATGAGCACAATAATGTCTCCCCCACAGCTTGTAATGAGGTAAATACCACCCATGTGCACACACCTCTAGTAGGGGAGATTATCAGGGCCAAGCTTCAATGCAAGGAGCCCATATGCCCAAAATACCATTATACTATGTATAACTGACACAAAAGTGTAATTAAATACTTGTGTTATTTGGATAACTTTTGGTGGTAACTAAAGCAACCTGACAGAGGAACTACCTTACTAAAATAGGAACCAATTAAAATATTTAAACTTCCAAATTTTCATCTTATATGTAGAAATAGACAGGGTTTTTATGTGGAGTTTAGTAGGAGGTTGAGGTGACAGCTTCCAGACTGCACCAAAATGAATTGTATCAACAGAGCTTTTTCTAAACTCAGATTTGTTATGCCACTAAATGCGATGCAAACATAGACAAGGGGTAAGTGCAGTTTGAAACACATGGTCCACATGGTCCCCGGGGGTTAAGTTCCTGAATACTTGAGAAACTTGAGTTTACAAGTGGTGTATATGAACAATTTCAAGTTTGTATATCTATGCAAACAGGAAAGAGAAGTGAAAAATTTCCCAGGAAACACCTCCTTCAGTGACAGGAGAGAGAATGGATCATGACACTAATGGGACCACAAATCACCACATGGGAGTCACATCACAGCTCTGCTGTCCCAGAAACTCCTTTAATTTGCTAGTGTGCTGCCGAAAATACCCCCTTCATTACACACAGGATTTGCTAAAGGAGGGGATAGAAAATTATATAAACCAAATGAATTTGCTTGTAGGTCACAGCAAATTAGAAACATGCATAATGCTCACTTAGCTATGATAGAATAAAAAGAAACGCTGCAAATTGTTTTAAAATCAGCAGAGTGCATGTGCATCTATTTTAAACATATTTCTTGGCATGCTTATGTTCACCTTGCCATCTCCCCATAACAGTCCTTTCTACATCTGGGGTCTTGCAGGTCTTGAGACCAGCACGATTTCCCTCTCCAATAGCCAGTTCCTTTCTGGAAAGAGGGACCCCTTTTGTTTCTGTCAGTTCTTGGGCTGCTGCCTTTCTAGACAAAACCAGTATAATAGTCTCAGCAGGAAATCATGCCAGTACTGTCTGAGCCAGTTGGTCTCCTATTATCCTATTCCTGTGGAATGGCTTATCTTGAGTCATTGTTTCCTTACAGCCTCTTTTTAGACTTAATCAATGTACTCATACAGTGACTACCCTTTAATAAGGTCAGCAGTGTTGTTATACATTGTTATGTCCCACTCAACATCCATCACAAGAGTTAACTTGAGAGATTTCTGCCATTGTAGAGATGGGCCTCAAGCCTGTAGCTTCTTGGCTGAACAAAAAATATCTATTAGAAAGATACCCAAAGCTTAAATAATTTCTGGAAAATATGATCAAATGCTTCATAAAAACAAATGTGTAATGAGGCAAAGAAATAAAACCAGAGAAAGATGAAAGACTGGGCAACCTTTCTTCTTCCAGAGATGTGAATGTGATATTTGAGACAATAAATAATATTAGAAAACAATTTCAAAAACAAAGTAATAAAAAGGATCAGGAAGAATACCCTGGAGATCATCTTAGCTGAATCTGGTTTCAACATCAATTCTTGAATCCACTAATGTTACTCACTCCTGTCCTAAAGCTGCCCCCTCCAAATAAGACACAGTTCTGTAACCCCATTAATGGCCCACATCCCCTCTCTGCTGATTAAGTGGCTTAAAGAAGTTTATTTAGTCTCTCTAGTTTTCAAGATGAAAGGCTTTTTCCTCAGATACTCAAGGCTTGTATATACAGAAGGTTCAAGCTTCGTTCCATATGCGAGACTGGAATATCCTTGGCCAAGGACACCCTCAGAGTGCAATCATCAGTGCACAGTGCACTGGAAAGTGCTAAAATGAGAAGGTACAGGATAATTCTTACAGTGACAGCTCTTTAATTCAGATCACAGTATATTGCAAGGGCTCTTGCAATACCGTCTCCAAGATAACAAAGAGAAAAAGAGAGGGAGGAAGGCAAAAGACAGCAACCTTCTGCTTGGCTTGTCAGCTTCATCTAGGAAAAAAGAGGAATCCAACCTCAACTGTGGTTAGATGTACCAAGTTGAAGAACTGATTAGCATTTCAGTAAATTTAAGGTAATTTTCATGCAGCAGCCAAAGAAGATTTCAAAGGCTGTCACAGATTTGGAAGTATTCTTTAATATGCATGGACATTTCTCCAGTCTTGAGTCTTCTGGAGCATCTAGCTCCTGAGATGTAAAGCTGGGTTGGTGTTTTGTGTGTTTTTTTTTTTTTGGGGGGGGGGGGTGGGGTGGAAGTGGTGTGGGTTTTTGTTTGTTTGTTTTTGTTTTGGGTTTTTTTGCCATTGCAGCTGTAAGGTGCCCTCAGTCTGCTCTGGCAATCATGGAAACAGTGAGAACAAGCACCCTCCTCTCTGAGATGTTCCTTATGTCATATCAAGGAGGTAGATAACACCCCTGAGAGCCATGAGTTGAAAATTCCAATCCTAAACTTAATGAATGGGAGGAGGGGTCAGAAGTCAACAGGTTGTTACCATCTTGGTAATAATGTTTTGGACAGTCAGTGTGGTCAAGGGTAGGTGAGACAGGAGAAGAGTTCCCAGGCTGGTGGTCAGAGGTGCTGATTTTCTGTTTGGTTGATTTTGAGTAAGTGTGCAGAGAAAACAAAAGGCACAAAAGCAATCAGCTTATGAGCCAATTTATTAAATGGTGTCACAAAGTGGATGCAGACAAAGTTGCACAGCTTGCCTAGAAGCCAAGAAACCCACTTTCTCTCAAGCATTTCAAACTGCAGAAGTGTTCACTTGAAATATTCAGAAAGGAAAATGGAGTAGTGTCAAGAGAGAGCTTGCAGTCTGGCAAGAGGCTGGAGTATGTGCCATGTTCCTCCCTCCCTGGAGAGGTGCCCATGTGTACAGGCTGCTGGACTCTAAGGTTTGTATGAGATACAGAGCTCCAGTGTGAGATTTTCATGTCTGGAGGTCCCAGGACAGAGGAATGAGCTCAGGTGCCTTTCCTAGTGCAAGTGAATGGACAAACCTGGGCCATACCCAGCTGGTTGGGTCCAACAAGGAACTCTGTTATTGAGTGCACAGAAACCAAAGTCTTACCTCAGTGATAAGCTCTGCAGGGGCATTTTTCAAGCAAAGGCAAGAGCATCAAGCTTTTATTGGATGTATCAGCAAAGTGCAACTCTGACTTATACAGGACTGGTACACAGAAGTAGAAACTTGCTTTTAGCATGATTCTAACCATGCCCTTTTCTGTCAGCAAGTAAGAACCATTAAAGACAACTCGACTGTTCTGCACGGACAGACTGATTCTCCATGTGTCTTTTATTTCTATGCTTCCCAATCTCCCCAAGTCAACAGGGTCACAGTGTATGAATCTAACTGGCAGGCTTGCAAAGTGACTGGACTGAAGAATGGCTGTTTATGGTGTTTATGATAGACAGTATATATGTGGAGTCATATTGAGAAAAAGTGTACTGTGGTTACTGACATTTTTACAATTTAAATTTTCCCCAATAAATCTCATAGTGGATAAGTAGGGGAATTTGTTCAAGAACCTTGCCATGCTCATTAGTTGAAACTGCATTTTTTTTTTTTTTGATGTTCACTGTAACTGAGTCCCTGTTTGCCTCTATAACTCTTTAACACTTTTAGTGACAGATAAAAATACATCAAATCACTGTGATCATAACCAGCTGATATATGCAGGGAGAACACTCCATGTAAGATTATTTTTGGTATTTAAGTCTGAAAAATGTATAAAGGAAATAAAGTGAAATGGAAAAATTAGAGAAAAAATGGTGAATGAAAACTTAGAGTTCTGCAAGACCTGTTGGGTCTCTTGATTTTCCAATGAGGAAAGAAGATAACTTTGCCTAAACGCTCATAATTTTTTTAATGGTAAGGTGACAAATGCAAACTGAAAAATAGGATGATGGAAGAAACAGAAGTGATGATTAACAGAGATGTTAACAGAGAATGTTAAAAAGAAATTTGAATTCACTAGTCATTAATTTTTGCAGTAGGGTAGCTCATTAGCAGTAAAACTGTTAGTGTAGGAATGCTGATGGAGGAAAAAACCTAAGTATGGCATTAATAATTCTGTTTTGCATTTGAAAAGAAGCAGAACAAGATACTCATAAGAGAAAAGCAAGGTAGTAAGCACTCTGCTAAGCAGTATTCAGTAAGAGAGAAACTAAGATAAAATCATCAGACCTGAATATCTTAAATGCAAAAGTTCTGAAAATTTTTGCCGGGGGATCTTTAGTCCAGGGGAATGAACTTCTAATAGCACTTTGAATACCAGCAGGATTCAAGAATCCACACACTGTACAAGAGTCAGGGAAGGCAAAGGGGATAACCCAGTGGACTCTGGCAGGCTCAATTCCCCACAAACTAAGTGGAAAAATTAATATGGTATTGGTCCAACTGGAGGTATTCAAGAACAGTGATATAATAATGTGTACTGTAGGAATCAAGATCATTTGTAGGAAATAAGTTCATTTAAACAAACCTCAAACGAGAAAACAAGATTAGATTATAAAAGTAACTAAGCACATATAATCTATGTTAAGCATTCTGAAAGGCATTTAACTCTTTAAAATGCATTTAATTCCATTTTAACTCAAATGGAAGCATCAATATCAACAGTGGTCCCTTCCAACTTTACCCAGCCTGTGCTATTGGAAATAGATTGGTTCCACTGCATTAAGAACTGGCTTCTGATGTGCCATGCTCCAGCAGACCAGGGTATTGCTGCAGTTGCCAAGTTAGTGGCAAAGCAAACACATAGATCTACATGTGACAGCAAAGCATTAATATAACAGAGCTGGTTTTGTGACCAACGGTACCTGGAGCCACTGTCTACTCATTTCAAATGTGGACCTTGCGAGGTTCCCTACCACATCAGGTAAAGTTCCTGTGGTAAACCTGCAAGTGAATTGAACTATCACTGCCCCACACCCTGGACTGTTTTCCTAGGTTCTACTGGTACAGTGCAGGCAGCTGTAGTTACTTTATTTTCTGCTATCATTCAAAGCAAATACATTATCCAGTTTCTTAACTCCTCAAGTCAAGAACTGTCTGTGCCTTCTTTACCTGTACAGTGCCAAGCCCCACGTGGTTGATGCCTGCTTACAAAGGTGGTTTTATGTATGTAAGTCATCTGCTGGCAAATGATAGTGGCAGGTAAGTGAAAAGAACAGTATAAATTTATATGAAGTGATGATTACCTGTTCTGAGCTGGGCTTTTCATGCTCTAAAGGCACTAGTTACGCCTTTCCTTCAGACACACACTTCCTTCTTTCCTCAGACTACTCACACATAAGCACAGAAAAATTTGGTCTCCTGCCTTTCCCTGGCCAAAATATGGTCTGCAATGTAGAGAGAGTGCCACTCACTCAATGATAAATGCCTTTCAGCTTCCTAAAGCCTTGCCTAAGTGCTCTAGCATGTCTCCACTGGGTGCTGCTCCAGGTGGTCTTAGATGATTTGAGATGTCCTGCCACCTGTGTGAGGGGTGGCATCAGCTCAGCATTTCAGGAGCCTCTTTGTAGAGAAGCTAATCAAATGTGCAGGATATTGTGGTATACATATACTGGACAAATGTGCAGCATATTCCCTCAGTCCCTGGGGAAGTTTTCAGGATTACTGTCTAGAATTACCGGGCTTGGTGGATTAGTTGGGAGTGATTTGGTTTGTTTGGGTGTGTTTTTGGTTTTTGTTTGTTTGTGGTTTGTTTTTTTTTTAATTTCAGATACACTGTATGAACATATGGGCAAAGAGTTATGTGCTCAAACAGTCATTGGCATATTGTATTGAGATGTAACTGGTCTATAAATAAACACTAAACACCCTGTTTATACACAGAATGAAATAGTCACAGTTGCAACTAATCTGACAGGTCAGCAGTAATTGGCCCATCATTATGCAAAAGACACACATTTTAAATGGCAGTGATATTTTGTAGCCTCCTAAATCAATGTTAAACCTTCAGAGGTGACAGATAGAAAAACACTTATCATCATTAAAAAAAAAATCTCCAAAGACTCATAGTCTACTTCAACTCCAATTACCCTCTGGGTATATCTATGAGGTTTTATCACAGCCAGAAACTTCAGCCAAAAGTTCCTTCCAAAGCTGTGGATAATGCAATTTCTGCCAAGTATAAGTAAAGACTTTGAAAACACAAGGCAGTTATCCTCCAACCACAGTTCACTCAGTTAAAAGCCCTGAATTGGTTGGTTGCAACATTTGAAATGTTGACAGGGCTGCTCTTAAGGACCATGTATTTTTTAAGAAGTCATGTGCTATCATGTACTACAAAGTCTAAGCATCTCAGAAAAGTATCTATAGTCGAAAATCCACTTAAGAAAAATACAGGGTTTACTGACAGCCAGAAATTTTCAGACATCAATGCACTCAAGACTGCATTCACATTTGATAATAGGAACAAGGAAAGATTGCCTCTTTTCCTCATGGCTGTAGCAAAGTGTCTTTTTATACTGCAGTCATGCTGAGTGCAAGCATCCTTCAGTCTGATTCAACACTGAGCTCTTGATAAGTAACCCTGACTAAATATTATAGAAACAATTCTGTATCTAATGGTACTACAGTCTACTGTGAAATGCATTTACAGCTCCAAGTTGCAAAGATGTCTAATGTTGTTCAAAGTATAAGGAAAAAAACATCTACATTGGTTTGTGCTGTGAGGTCAAATTTCAACATAAACCTGTAGCTCATAGAAGTGAAAGAAAATCTTACGATATCAGAATAAAGAATTAGTAGTTGAAACTCAAATTCTGTTTTCTGTCTGTCTGCCAAATTAACAGAGATGAACACATATAATTGCCTACAAAATTTAGTCCATCACCTATTCAAAAATTATATATCCCTTTGGATAGTCCAAAAGTATCAAGTCAGAGCAATCTGTTTCAAACTCTCTTTTTCTGAGAGACTTCTTGAATTCTATAATGAGTATTGATATGCAGTAGCACCTCACACTCTTTTTGAAGCATGAGTGGTTCCTATAATCTTACATATTGTCTTGATTTTTCTAATAGATTTCAAGAGATTCACTTCAGTGAACACAGACTTCTAAATTTAACCTTTATTATTCCAACTTCAGTTTCCTAGGTCTCAAATTCACAATGAAGATATTCCAATAAGCAAACTATAATAGATAATAAGTAATGATTTCTTTATATGAGCAGTTTATACTCATTTATGTCCTTATATCAAGTTCAGCTTGGCTTTCCAATCTATCACCTCCATAACTTGATAGGAAGTTAATTTTCTGTACCACTAATACCTTTGAGCTAAAAGAGCAGTCCAAGGGTCTTAGTTAGGATAAAGAAAGTAAAAATTTTCAAACTTTTTGAAAAATTATTTGATTTTTTCCAGATTCTTGACTTTTTTTTTACCCAAATTTCAAAACTAATCTATTTTCAAACTTTAAAGACAAACATTTTGCTTGAAAACATAGAAACATATTTTTTAAACTCTCCTTTTTTTGTTCCCCCTGCCAGAAGGTTCACCAAGAGTGATCACCTTTCCAAACAGCTCTGGTTTTACTTTCATCAAGAAATTCTAAATCAGTTCTAGTTAGTTTGATTTTGTAGACTGGATTCTAAAATGTGTCACTGTGCATCACCATGTCCTGTCCCCCACTCTAAATTTTATCTTTTTCTCTTCTAACATTCTGAGTTTTCTTATAACTTTCACATTGAAGTTTGTCTCTCCGTTTGTCTGTGCCTGTAATCATAGAACATACTCAGAAAGGAAGGAAACATAGAAAGGGAGCATGGTGATATTAGTTGGCAAATGGTGTGTTCTCAGGGTTCTGCTCTGAGGAGCCTGTTCCTACTCCAGGGTCAGCACTCTGCCATCAGAGACCACACAAGGGAATTTTTAGATCACATGCAATGAATTCCTGGAAACTACTGAAAAAAAAAAAAATAACAGAAACACAGGACAATGACTAACTGGAACCCTTAAGCTGGCCAAAGAGAAAGCCAACCATTGCCTACCTGGAGTTACAAACACTTCTCAAGGACTTTTATTCTCTTTTACTCCAACTTTGCAAGAAAACTACCCCTGAATACTGCAGAGAAGATGACAATGTTGTCAGAAACAATATACCTTCTGGTAAATTTTTTTTTTAGCATTTCCTGCAAACTGCGGTCCTCATATGCAGAAAACATATATATTTTCTACATTGCAGCAAGCCAGCTTTTTCTCCACAATTACACCCTTTTTACTGCCAAGCAGAAAGTTAAGCTGCTAACATTCTGACTGGGGAGACCACAGAGCTGTTTGACTCTCATCTTCCTATTTCCTCTGATCAGGTTTGGCAGCTAAGGATGGTTTGCATGAAACTTTTCCTGTATCTGCTGACCCAAATGGTTTATTAAGAGAGAATAACTTCATCAGGGTGGACAAAGAATGGCTGATGTGGAAAACCCCAGGTCTGACCAAAAGTTCTATCAGTGATACTTGTGAGAGCCCTTGCTACAAGGGAAGTGACCAACAGCACATTTCATTGAGCATTTAGAACCACGAACATAATCCCACTCTAACTTCTGCTTGCTTAGGGGAGATACACATTTGCAAAACCCTCCCAGCTGTTGACTGAAACACTTCTTACCAAGGTCTGGTGCAACATAAAGCACACTGCAGCCATCTCCACAATATCCAACCCCACTTGAGATGAGAGAGCTCTCTGGGCCCTCACCAATTCTAGTAGCACTGCATCAAATTTTAGCCATTCCAAGGGTACAAAATGTTACTTGAAAGAGCCCTAAGGCTGCTTGATGTGAGGAAAAGGGAAGAGCATTCCTTACCAAGGAGAATTGCTGGTTATTTCTGTGTCCACTGCTGCGTCAATATAGATAATGACAACAGGAGTCACAGGTACACCAGTCGGGGTTTTCCCGTAGCCCAACAAGAGGTGATGCTGTCGCTGCCACACACAGGAGTAATTTATGATTATCTGAAGGCAGTGAGGCCCAGAATGCCTCATTTCTATGACCCTTACCTCATTCATGTTGCACTTCTCTTTTTGGTGCTCACTGCAAAAAAGAAGTCTCAGAAATTATCAAACTCCTGAAAGAGACTTTAGATAGTTTGCTTAAGGCAAATCCACTTGACAGTCAGAAAATGTACACTGTCCTCATTCTTATCTTCTCTTTTCGTACACACTATCATTCTCTCTATATAGTGACATAGGCCATGTTCCATCCCCTTCTTGTTTTCATGTAGTTTAATACAGAACTTCCATAAACATCAGCCCCTCTACTTTGCATATTCAGGTAAATGTCCCTTTCCCAGCCTTCCAATTTACTGCTCCATCTGGGCTTCACTCAGCCCACCACTTGAAGTGCTGCTGCTAAAATGATCTCTGAACTTTGCTGAGTTCACCTGTGTATCAAAACAACAATCTTGTCTTTGTCATTAAGGCTCTCCCTGATTTGGGTGTTGATGTCACTTTTCTTTCTGTCACCCAAATTAGCTTCTCTCCCAGTGTCCTTTCTGCAGCAGGGAGCCCTCTTTGATGGAGTCTGAATTTTCACATGTACGTCAGTGTTCCCCTTTACTGGGACCTTGTGAGCTTATGATGTCTAAACATATACTAAGTTGTGACTATAGAAATAAACACTAATTTCACTAAGTAAGAAACAGGTAAAAAACTGATAGTCATTCTTCAGGAGATCCATATCTCAGGGTAACAGGTCTTCTACCTCACTGTTGTTTGGAGAGCTCACAGTCTGAAAGCCACAAAGAGCAACAAGCCTTGCTACTTTCTGAACTGTCAATCTCCCTTACCAATAAATACTTTGCACAAGTTAAACCACTCATATACCCACCTCGCTGCCTTTCCACCTTGAAAAAATATGTTCAGAAATCAAAATAACAATTCACCAGATTACAGAATCCACTTGCATAATCAAAAAATCAACTTGCAATGCATAAATATTGCAATATAAGCATATAAGCATATTTATAAGCATAAATATGAACACAGATGCACTCCCTGCAAACAGTTTATATAATGCTGTCAAGAAGTATTTGAAAATAAAAATATTTATCTTTTACATACTGTAAGGCCACTCAGATTAACTAATATCAAGTAATCCAACTTTGTGGATATCCTGATTACCTTTAGAAAGATGTATAGGGAATTATCAAATAACAAAAAATTAACACATAACTGTGTATGCCAACTAACTGATTCTCATCACAGGAAAGTAAAAAAGCCTAAGGATGGTGTGAATTAACATTGCAAGGAGGATGCAGGTTTGGAGAAGGAACTATTACATTCAGCAAAATTGCATGGCAAGAAACTTCATATCATTCTTAAAACCAGCCTTAAACTTATTTCTAGTAACCTGTCTACCAATGATTGTAAAGAAATTATGAAGAATTGTTTAACAGTGATAGAGTTTCTACTAAAATTTCATTTTCCTATGAGGAAATTTAATGGTTTTCACATTCCATAGTAAAAAAAAAATAAAAAAATTGCAATTGACTGCTTGTTTTGTTTTCAGACTTTGCAGTGTTTTGGCTTCTAAAAAGATGTGGAATTTCCAGGCTATATAATTTTGGATGCTAACTGTGTTTCATCCCACATGCTTGTAATCTGAACACATTTGAGATAATTTCTCTGGAAACAAGGATTCACTCTTGGTTTTCAGGCTATGGTGTGCTGTCCCTTCTTAAAAGAGAATTCCCCAGTGTAACTAGTGAGGTCAAAATGATTTAGGGCCTTTTTGTCAGAGAAGAAATTCCATTTTCCATCCAGTTTAACATTCTAATAGTTATCTTTGGGGGCTTGAAGTCTATCAGGTTCTTTCCACTGCTTACAGAGCCAATGGCATCAAATTTTCATTTGGCTTTGGTCACTACTGCCTGATTTTCAATATGCTTTCTTTATCATTATACTCACAGCTAGTTTTATTTAGATCATCACTGTTGACACTGTGATTATTTAGATTTTTATTTATTAACCTGCACATCTATTGTTCATTATAATTAATACAGAATATCTGGAAGGTGTTCCAGACAAACCTATGTGAAGGCAGTCTAGTTCGTGTTCAAATGGGTATCTTGCCATTTTTCAAGAAGTTTCTTTCTTTCTTGACTTTGCTATGAGGTCAATAATTTTCCATAAGTTTATGTGGGGAAAAAGTTTGTTGAAATGATATCCAGGGCCTCTTTTTAACAATAATTTTCCTTTGCTGTATCTTGCCAAGATTATTTAAGCGTCCCAGTGCATATTTATAGGAAGTTTGGACAAGGATGGAAGGAGGATTCCTTTTTTTGAGCTCTCATTCAAGAGTCTCAATATTTCATTGCTTTATTAAAAAGGAGAATTTTCACGCTGCTGTAGCTTTTGAATACCTGTGAGAAATATGTTTTCACAGGTTGCTCCAAGATTTATAGTACAAACCTTTATATCCCATGTGCAGCCATGGCACATGCCTTCGTAGTGGTGGATACACTCCAGAACCTTTGCCACCTGTTGGCCCCTCACCTGAGCCCTGCCCGGCTCTGGAGGGGCTTTGTGCCCCCTGTACCAGGGATAACATTTCAAACCACTGCTGTTAAGCAAATGCAGAGCTCTTCCAAGACAGGCTTGAGATTGAACCAGTAGAGTGTTTACTGGAGGCTATGACACGGCTTTAACCTCACCTTTGGCTTCAAGTTTGTCCAGTTTCAAGTGCTGTGGATTTCACTGGCATTTAATTTTCTTTGTTGCTTATTAACTGTTGTTCTTTTACTAACTTAACTGTGGAACAAACAAAGGAAAATACATATAGAAGTCAAGACTAGTAATTTTGTCTGTTTTCTAGGGAGAGAGATCTGAACATTCACCAAGAGAGGGCTATAAAACTTATTTGCAAGATTTGGGCAGATGCTTAAAGCATTTCTGCTCATTATAACATAAATAATGGAGCAGGATAAGACCAGGAATCCTGTGAGTCCTATCTGGGACACCGAAAGTGTCTCACCCTCCCCAGTGCTGGTAGACATCTTCTGTGCATAGACATGCTCCATGGTGTTTTCCAGATAAGTAAGAAATTAATGGCTCCAGACTTGGCTTAATCAAGAGAGCAAGCTTGGTGGAGCTGTGGGAGAGAGGTGGGTGCTGGAGAGGAGAACTGGACTGTGACTCCTGGAAACTGAAGATTGGTATTTTTGAGCAGAATACCTCCACAGATGGGTGAGTCCTGCTCCTGCTCAAAAATCATTCAGGAAAAGCCATTCAGAGAGGCCCTCGCTGGTATGACAGTTCACATAGGCTGTGCTCCTTTGGGGATTTCCCAGCAGAGGTCTGTCTCACCAGAGAGTTGCTAATGGAGTACAGTCATCCTTCTTAATTTCCTGCAAAGAAACTCACAAGAGGCAAAGCTTCGAGAACAGCCCTTTCCCTTTTCCAAACTGCATTCCCATCAGGAAAGTTGGAGAAGTTATAATAGGAAAAAAAGTATTTTTTTTCTTCAGTTGTGTGTTCTCAGACTGTTCTGAAGGGTCTATAAACCAGGGTATTCAGCTGTGCAGTGGATAATCTGCATACTTACTCGTTCCCTGACTACAGGCCAGAGGCTTCTCTGTGACAGCATATGAGTTCTGACTGGGCACCGGTCTGAAAAATATATGTACGCATTGTCATTGCACATCTGGAATTTAGAACTGCTAATGGATATGCTGTGATAGAAAAGAAAAGTGTCTCGCCAATAAACTTGGTTTATATATTTATTTTAGAAAGCATTACCACATTTCTGGCTAGTAGCCTTTCATCCTCTAGACTTTACACCAGTGCATCTGGAATGCTAAGCAGCTCTTTCAGGGATGCAGCCATAACCCAAAAGGCACCATTTTATTTGAAATAGTTTTAAAAACTAATTTAAAAGGAGGAAGGTGGTGTTTTTCCCCAAGAAGGCTTACATACTTAGCCTTTTATATCAGCTCCTACAGTCTCAGAAACCACAGGTGAAAATTCTCTCTCAGACTCTTTGTCAACCTACTTTATTTTCCAGGGTGCCGCTATAAACACGTGCAGCTGTCTTTGAATAATGGATTTTGACCCTGTTACATGTGCAAATCAAAACAGCCATTACTTGTGAGTAGCTTTTTGCAGGACTAGCAGTGGAAATCTGAGCATTTTGAGTTTCTACATGTCACTTTGACACCCTCCTCCTCATTGTAGTCACTGAACTTGCAGACAGTGCAGATGCAAGAGGCCCCGTGCTACAGCTCACCTTCCATAGGGTCAGGGATACCCTGCTTGTCAACTCAGTCTCTCTCAAGTGCTGAGAAATAGCAATAAAAGAAAGAATCAGACACTAGCAAACAGAGAAAACTGCAAGACCACTGCCTCTCCAGGCACACTCATAGGTGGCCACCTGAAAATTACATTCCAGGGTGATGCACGGAACATATTTCAGCCAAGTTAAAAGCATGTCTTGTTTACTGGCTGTGAAGCTCTGGCAGGCACAGCATTTCATGTCTTGATGCAGAAGCAATGTGAAATGTTCCCCCACATACAGGTAGTCTTTTATTTTATTAACGTTTGCTTCTATAAATCCATACCTTTAAGCAATGTGCTCTGTGCACAGAGTGTATTTTAGGCAGGAACCAACTCCAAGCTGATGGCAGCAAAAAAGCACCCTGTGTGTTTAATGGCTGTTGTTTTGATGTCCACATGATGGCTTTGCAGGTATTTAGAGGACATGATAAAAACAACCCATGACCCCTCCCTTCCCAGGCATTTCCCACCCAAACTCCCACGACTGGCTTCACCAGCAAAACAAGAACCATCCCAGTCAGTGCTTTATAAAGCTTTATTGCAAGATGTGTTTACATAATGCTGTAGAGGTGAGCTTTTCAACTACTTATATCAAGAAATTTTGGACACAGGTCTGTGGTCAGTTTTCCATATTGACCCTGCATGGCACAGAAAAAAAAAGTGTCATTGGATCTTTCCAGACAGTAAAGTGGGGAGAGTGGGGGGACAAGAGGCAGATAAAAAGAAAATCCCCCTGGTTTACACTAAATGTGACACAGCTTCTGTAGGATCAATACAAATAGTAGATGAGCTTCGTGTGTAATAAAATTTTAAAAGAGTAGTTCAAGTTCTTTATGAAATAAAACAGAAAAAAAAATGAAGTTTCATGGAGAATTAAATTTAACGTAGAACAAATTCACCTAAAATGAGAAAACAACAAACAAAACCAAAAACTCAACCAAAAGGACCTGTGGATAATATCTCTGACCATGCATGGCTTGTTTTTTAAATTACAATTCACAGAATAACACTGCTGGAGAGCCTATTTTACACTATGCTACACAGAACATGAAAAAACATGAGTAGTGACATTTACACAATTTTACAGTATTTCTCCTTTGTCTAAGAAACATGTCCTTTTCTACTTTACATTTTTTTACAATTCCCAGCTCACAAAAAAAGGACACTGTACGAGCAAAGACAGTCTTTAAAAAGGAGAAATGCACCCGATGCTACAAATAAACTTTTTCTTTCACAGAAGCCTCTGTATTAGATAGTGATTAAACAAAATATATCTCTATCTGCCACTCAGTGTGAAATGGACTAATTAGAAATAATTTTAATTTTTTTTTGCGTAAACATAAAACTATACAACATCTCTGCAACTCCTTGCATTTACTTGCTATATAACTATTAAACTGCTTGCTAAGAACTTCTTGGGATCAATCTGAAATTCCAATTGAGCCAGTTGCTGCCCCAGCTGAAGAAGAAGGTGGGCTTTATGTGTTGTTCAAGTGTTTGTGAAGGATCTTCAATGGTTGCCTACAATGAAACACTTTCAATAACGTTTCAGATTATTTTCTTTCAGAGCCTGTAAGGACCTGGCAGTTTTTCCTGCAGAGAAACATCAACAGCTTGCACAAGAGTTTTTTGCATCCTGATGCTGGAAATACAGAGCCACCATCTGACTGTGTCCCAGGGCCAGGCTCCCTGCCACTGCACACACACACAGCCTGCCTCACAGGTAATGAGAGGACTGGAAAGTGTAGTCAGAGTACAGGACTGAAAAAGACAGAGAAATATGCTCCTGCTTCTGTCTAATACCTTGTCCCTGTTGCATCCTTTAGATGGAGGCAGGCAGCATGCACACCTGCCTGAGTTGCAGTAGAAGGATGAAGGATGTGACACTGGTGGAATGTCACTTTGCCCCCATTTTATCTCAGTGAAATCAAAGCATTGAAATAACCACAATGCACAGTGTACCTGAATCCAGACTACTGGCTTCTAAAGCATTCTGAACAGCCACTTGCTGTTGTTGTATCACCAGGGAGGCTGCTGTAAGGCAGCTGCCTGACTTACTGCACCTACAGGGCACTGTGTCCCTTGGGGTTGCAGTAAGAGTTGAGATCCTCAAATGTAACTTTGCAATTGCTTGTTGCTGTTGGCCACAGTATATTTATAGCACAGCACACCAGGGATTTAAGGTGCTGTCCTGCAGGACCTTGCAGGATGCCCTTGCTGTTCACTCACATCAAGACTCTGACTCCAAATTTCTGTTAAATTGGGACATTAACTCTTATCTTGATATTCACAAACAAGTGACTTTTTATTAAGCTAAAGCCAAAGTCTTGTCTATCTACCAAATTGATTCCTTACTTTGCTGACAGAGTCAAGCACTGCAGAGATTTGCTATAAAAGGGGGTCAAAAGAGAAAAAGAAATGCATTTTGAAAACTGCTTTTGATGCTGCTTCCAGTATTTATCAGACCAAGAAAGACCCTAATTTTTTTTTTGTTGATTTTGGATTAAGGACAGGGGATCTATTAAACAGAATGGTCATACATAGAAGCCAAGGGGCTATAAACCATCTGGAATCCATGAGCCTGGTGCCTGGCCTGACTGAAAGGTGAGGAGTGATGAATTTAATTTTTGAGGGATCTTTCACTCTCAATTGTGGCACACAAGCATTTCCTGGGGGTGTTTCTTCACTGTAGCCACATAACTGCTACTGAATGTTATGCCTCAGTTGGGAGTGAGGGAATACAAGTATTTGTATGCAGTCTGCTTTTGAACACCTAGCCAGATGAAAGGAAGATGAATGGCAGATATTTCCCATGCTAAAGTTTACCTCAGCATCCAGATCAGGAAGGCATTATGGTGGCAGACAGACAGACAAGGTATTGGCAGCAGGTGGGTGCTGAAATGAACCCCAGCAGTGACTCTACGAGCTTGGTGGAGATACCAAACTCTGGGCACTACATTTGCAGCTGACTGGTACTATGGGAAAGGGAAGAGAGGTAGTTATTATGGCTGCAAGTGTTTAAAAACAGCCTTTATGTATCTCTTAAGTGAGAAATGGAAACATGTGCTAATACATTGTGTATCCAAGGCTTTTATATTTGATACAAACCAATCAATATCTCACACATTTTAAAACAAGTGTTACATCCTTGTGGTGGGCTCTTACGATGGAGGGGCAGGCAGCAACTGAAAACCTGAGGGTTACAACCTCATTAGACAGACAGCGAGAGGAACACAGATATAATGAATTCCTCCATTTCATCTGGAATCCACTAGTTAGATGAAGGGAACAAATGTTATTCCCACAGTCAGGACATGTTGGCCAACTCCAGAGGAAACACTGCCACCTTACAGATTAGCACTAGGGCCGCTGGCCATTTTGATCAGGAACTGAAATGGAAATCTTTTCTCTGGGTACTGAATTGTTACTGTGTCTGATGATCTTGTCGCAATAAACACTGAGGACAGTGGAATTAATCTGACTGTATACTACTGTATAAACAAGACCAAGTTATTCTTTAGAAAAATTGGTATTGGTTTTACAAGATAGAGAGCACAAATGGAAAAACAAATCTTATGGAAAAACAGACAAGGAAGAATATGCTTCACATATAGGACACTTCCATCCAGAATCCAAAAGAAACCACCTCTTTTTTTCTTTCCAAACTTATTCTAACCCATATGACTCCCCATATTTAATATTCTTGATAAGGAGCATATAAAGTTTTGCAAAATTTTTGCACAATTCTTGGAAAATACATATGCCAAACTATTAGTAATTAATCAGCTATGTTATGTTTCAGAGACAGATGCTGTACTATGTCTAAGCAACACAAAACTTTGTTCCCTGTTAGCAAGTGGTCACCAACAGCCACCTATTTTGCACATTCAGCATATTTTAATTAAAATATTCCGTTTTAAAAACTTGTTTGATTTTCTCCCCCAGTCAAATAATCTGTCAGCATAAATGCATTTTGTTGCATTTTTGCTTCTTTTATCACTTAGCAAGTAGCATAGTTCAACATAACCATTACATTCAGGGCATCTCCCTCTTGTTTCAGACTTCAAAGACCTCCACGAACCCCCATTACCTTCATTTCTTTGTTCTAAGCATCCTTAAGAGAGATTTTAGAAGTCCATAATGGTGAGCAGCACATGAAGATCCACTTTGAAATCCAGATGCTCATAGGACTTGCATTATTTTACAGCGAAATTAGTTACATGCCACTTCTGTTTCCCAATCAGCTTCCTCCTTTCCATGGCTTTCAAATATACAACATATTTTATTAATTACCCAACTACTGCCTTCTGCTTACTTGTAAAATTGGCTTTTTAACAAATTGAGGGGAAAACCACATAAAGCTTAATGCTGTCCTTTGCTCACTAGTAACTTTTTACTCCATGGAAGATCCAAGGCATTGGCAGATAAAGAATGAAATCTTATGATCGAGAGGGTGGGCAGCACAGAAATGATGTTCAGCCACAGATCTCACTGCAGTGTTGGCAGATACCTGGGTCTCTCATCACTTGGATGCTCTGCTCAATGAGATGCAATGGGTGACCAAGGTTTCAAAAGTTTATTGTGTTTGGTTCAACCATCCTGAACAATCTTCAGCGATTATCCTGCCCTTAATGAGAGCAGAGTAGAACCATGTGAAGTACCTGACCTAGCTTGGGTGCCAGCAGCAACACAGCCATGGCATTAGGACCCCAGCACAGACTATTATTTAATTCTATTTTCCAAGTGTGTTTTGCAGCCAAAATCAAACCCTGTTACTGTGACTAAACTGCTGCAGTTCCCCAGTTAACTAGCTTGAAGGAAGCCTCAGTTGTTACTGCTGTGTAGACATACCCTTAATTTTAGAGGCTAAGGCAATGGAAAGACACAATCTTGTGCATCCTCGAGGATCAATTGGCCATATACAGACTTTGGCTTGAAAAGTTCCCTTTTCTGTTATTGTTGTTTGTAGTTCTCTTCCAAAGACTTCAGCACTGTCTGGGTTGATTGCATTCAATTAATCTTCACTGCTGTGTATGTCCTCCACTTAAAGGCAGATGAGTTGACTAAAGGTTCTTCAAACATGCTGAGGGCAGTTATAAAAGTCAGTTATAAAACAGTGAGATAAGGGCAAATATAATGGAGTTGTTTACTGTGGTACTCACTCCACTTGTATCAAGGATAATCACAAAAACCCAATAAAGAACAGCAAAAACACAACAGGCATTTTAGCAGGGCTATTTCATATTCAGATTCATTAACTTGAAATAAAATCACCACCACATTATGTTGCAGCAGAGAAAAGCAGCATGAAGGGCACAGGCAAGTGAACAAAACTTCTTGATTTTAGCATCCAAATGCATTTATCGAGTAAGTAAAATTTTTGACATAGATCTCTCTGAAACTGTACAAATGCAAAGTACAGCTGCAGCTCAACAAGAGGGAGGAACTGCATTCTCTCCTCTGTGTGCATGCTGCTATGTACACTACGAGTGTGTATTAATACTTATGAATTAAGGATCCTAAATTTTCCACTTGTATTTCAGGCTATCTCCTGCCCCACAGGGTGAATTCCACCGAGCAACACTGAGTTTCTACACAAAAGACATTCTTTTCCTCCTGTCCAGGTGAAACAGTAAGGCCCCACAGTGAAAATCATGATCCAGCTGGCTGCAGCAAGAGCATGATTCCACACCATGACTGCATCTGTACAGATACACGTACACATGTCCACACATTCATTCTGTACATATACAAAGGTACACATACATTTTTACATTCTTTGGTGGCAAAATAATAGAAAAACCCAAAAAACGCCAGGGTTGTACAGACTATGTATCTTTGCTTAATGAATCTGCTTCAGGAAAATTGGGGCTGCTGTAACAGGAGTTATTTTGCCTCTTTAAGGACCGTTCCTTGCATTGACAAAATGCCATACATTTACAACGACTAAAACAGGGTACAAGGAAAGCCAACGTAAACACAGCTCACATGATGACAGGTAACTCAGAGTGCCCCATCCTACCCACATCAATACACCATGAGAAGAAGAAGAAGCCATATCCTTTCACCTACAAGCACTCAAATGCTTCCTCAGTTACTGTCTGGATGTCATGCTGAGCTGTGGCACATCCCTCTTCTGCCCTGGCTGTGGTGTTTCACTTTTTGTTGCTTAGTAAAATTGAACTAACAGAGGAGAGGATGTTGGAAGCAGCAGAGAAGGCTGGCAGCTCAGTGCCACACTGAAGGGTTGTCAGCCTGTGTGCTTCAGATGAATGGCTCTTCTTGTTGCTACCTCCGGCATATCAAACCTGCATCTCAGAAGTGCTGATGAGGCCCAGTGCTTTGGCTTCTTCTGGTGTTAGCCCACTTTTTAGTGTCCTTCTCACTGGGTAGTCATGAGTTCCAAAAGCAGGCAAAACCAAACCAAAACAAAACACAGCACAACACAAAAACAAAACAACAAAGAAAGTGCAAACAATTAGAATCAATAATTACACATGACTTCGACCTGCAAAGAAACCTGTTAATATGCAAGCTCAATCAAATCAAAAGTTGCTATGTACTCAGTGCCACAAGTTCAGAAACACTGAGAATGCCCTATGGCACATTCATGGGAGCATCAGCAACTCAGCAACTCCAGTCAGGCAAAAAAACATTTGTCATTTGACATTTAGTCAACAAAAAACTTAAGGAAAAATACCACAGCATTTTAAGATTTTTTTCTCTGAAATTGTATCAGTTGATTTTTAGTTCATAGAAAGTATCGTTTTATAGTATCATAAGGAATTTTTTAAAAGATCTTTGCAATCTTTATAAGGCTCCTTTGAATTTATCACTATTAAATCCTATGAGACCCTGTAATGTGTAATAAAAAGTCCCAAAAAGCAAAAGACTAAAAAATTGACTACTTTATAGTCAATCCAAGTCATTAAAACTACTGTTTTCATACATGCTCCCCTTTCTTCTGTAATATTCCCCTATCCTAGCACCATTTGCATCATCTTTGCCATTAGTACTCTGCAGAATTTGAGCTGAATTTAAATGATAAATCTATGCCAAAATATTTTTCCTTAATTTTCTACAAAGTTTTCTGAACACTAGCCCCAACATAAAACTTTTAAAACTTGTGATTGTCTTTATTCAGAAACAAGTAACTGAGTGACTGCACACCCTGAGCATCAGTGTTCTCCTAGTTTTAGTGGTGCCATGATTTTCAGGCAGGTGGGCTTTAATTCAAGACATAAATGGGGTGTTCACTCCACACTTTGATGTTCCTCAACTACAAAAGAAAAAATTGAGAAGTTTAAGCTGCATGCAAAGCACAGACAGTGACTTAACTGTTGACCAGAATATACTTGGAGCCCCAAAATAATGAAGTCTAGAGGCAGCTAATCTTAAAAAACCCCCAATTTCAAATAGTGTTCAAGGACTTCTTGCATCACTATCATTTAATAGAATTAAGACCTCCTACTTACCAAGATTTCCAGTTCATGTAACTGAAACTGGGTGGTCACACTCAAGGGTTGGGCAGGAGTGAGATGAGGGAATGGAGGGGCACAGAAACAGTGGGATAAGGTAAAGGAATAATGTGCTGTAGCTGAATACTTGATACCATGCAGGTAGAATGAATGTGATCTATGTTTGATAGTCAAATCACTTTCATCAGTTACCAAGGTTAATCAAATGAGCTGCGAATGACACGTGTGTAGTTGTTCCTCCAATATCAAACTCTTAGCTGAAAACATTTTCTCAAGGCTCACTCCTTTTCCCTACAGCATTTGCATGTTTATTAAACACCACCAGGAGTCTGCATGGCAGCCTTTTACGAGACCTAGTTTTTCCTACAATACTCATCAGCAACATCTTCCAAGTTTAACAATGCTTAAAGCACTGCAAGGGTAAATGCAACTGATAAAGGTAAGATTAAGAAAGACTAAAAAAGTCCACCAGAAGAGAAATAAACTTCAAAAAATGCTATGGTCTCTTTGGTGAAGAATACCCCTATGAGGACTTTTGAGTCAGTCCTCAAAACTGGCACCATTTTTGACTTCTCAAATTTGACATCCAAATGTCCATGGTGACAAATGTTAATTTCTAGACATAATCTGTGACTTTGAGTCTTAAGATCTTAGGGTCTTAAGATCTCAGCGAAACACCCAATGCTTATTTTTGTATCAAAATGAAGCACATCAGCAGTGCAAGAACAAACCCAAGAAAGCTGCAGTAAAAACATTTCTGTCATATTAAAAGCAAAGATATTTCCCTGTGCAGTTCACCTGCTGCCTGCACTGCCATACCTTCTATAAACATGCAGCCAAACATGGACCATAGCTAGACTGGCTGAGTCATTGTTAAAAACATGCATACAAGAGACTGCACTTTCACAGTGTCACTGCCTAGATGACATTACATCTTCCCACAGGTGCAAAAGTGAACTAGAAAACTAAATGCAGAACAAATTTCACATTTTAGACACTGCTGCTGAAGTCTCAAACCAAATACATTCTTGACTGCTCTCACACATATATCCAGCTCTCTCACTCACATTTGCAAACGGAGCACAATAACCACTGGAAAACAAAGCTATTTGCTAAGACAGGAAGAGAACAGAATTGTTATTCCTGCTTGTAATAATTTCATAGGAACTGAGGTACTCTATTAATATTGATTATGTACTGGACTAAGCAGTTACTACTGCACAAACAGCTGGGCTGAGACTGTGTCTAACAACTGAAAGGGAAATGTATGACTCTGTGACTTCCACCAAGCAGAATACAATTGCTTAAATTCCTTCATCAACCTGAGTGACAGGATTACTAGTTTACTAGGAAAAGCCAAATGTATTTACAAAAGCATATAGGTCTCTTTGAAGAAACTTACATTTTTCAATTTGGAAAACATAATCAGGAGTTAAAATACCATGGTAGAAACCATCATCATGGAAAAACAAGGAGTCTTCTTTACATTAGACAGGATATCTCTGAACCTCCAGGTGCCTACTTATCAAACATACTAAAGTCTTAGACTGAGCTTTGACCTTTGATGACTGAAGCAAACAAATACTGTATGCAGCATGTGACAAGAACAACTGCCCTGTTCTGGGTTTGCTGTAAGACTCACACAACTGAGTCCAACCCCAGGCTTACACTTCTTGTGGCACTGCAAGAAAGTAGGAGTGACAATACTCAATGAATTGCTGGGACAAATGGTGCTGTAATTAAACAAAACATCCCTCAGCTGATCATTCTAACTTAGCTTTCTGGTAATACAGAGAATGATAACTTGGATAAGGTAGTCCCACATCCTAAGGTTTTAAGGCCAGCAATTAGGAGAAAAGAGCTCCAAACAATGTAGGACTTTGGGGGTCATAATGAAACTGTCAAGAAGATAATACAAAGCAAAGATGTGAAGAATCTTTTCAGTGACAGAGTAACTCACATAAAAACTGATAGCTGCTGACTTGTATAAACTAAGTGTGTGGGGCCAAAAACTGCAAAGTACTGTGGCTACTGGCAAGATTAAAGCTGTCCACAATCAAGAGGCAACTGGAAGGGTAACAGCTCAAATGAGGGAGTTCTTGTCCCTATAATGCAACAGGTCAATCTGATACAGATGAATCCACTTGTAGTTTGAAGCATAATGTACTTAGGTAGATGAAAGCAGTCTGATACAGGGTCTCTTTACATAAAAGTTATATCTAATATGTACAAATTACAGTATGTTGCCTCATCTAAAGGTATAAGGGACAGGTGCAGCATCTATAGTGGCATAAGAACTAACCCCACTATTCTCTGCACGGGCTTGTAGAATATGGAGGCTTGTGAATAACGAAGGCAGATGAAAGCCAAGTTATCTACAGGAGCAGGGACTACTCTAGGAGGTGGATAAACCTTGTCTTAACATTCTGTTAAGTAGATGTCCTCAGTCATTTCTCTATTTCCTCGGAAAGTGCTTGGGAGGGTTCCTCTGCCTTAGGTCAGGAACATGTTCAGTCATCAAAACTGAATGCAGGGAGGCATTTTCCTTCCATGTTTATAGGCAATACAAAATTACATTTCTCAAACTGGATCTTCACTCTCCCTGTTTCACTGAACTCCGTTGGGTCTCTAACTGGACTAGACATAATATCTTGGCTTGTAAAACTCTTGGCCTGCTGCAGATCACATTAAACTGAGTTATGGAATGTATTTTGGAGGCAGTGAAAATAAAAATAAGACTGTCAAATGACCTTTTAGGTTCTTCAAGCAATTTTTAAAACATTTGCTGAAAAAACACAACTTAGAAAGAAAATAACTTTTACTCTTGTCACAAGCAAGACCTGCTGAGATCCCATAACCAAGAAATTAAATCTTGTTTTTCTGGGGTCAGAGGATATGATATTCTCTGTTAATCATGAAATCTAGAATTTTATTTGATATCCTGGCAGAATGCAGTGTGTTTATGATGAACTCAATGAATTTGACTCTGCCTCACACTATACTAGAAAAAAATTCAAAAAGAGTAATTCCCTAAGCATAGCTTTGTTAGAGAATATAAGCATTTAGGGTTTGGTTGTGTTTTTAAAGAGCAAATAGCATTTCTAACTTCTTCTCTCCCTGCCCTTTTTTCTTTTAAGACTCAACAAACAGTAAAGATCAGTCTGCCTGGCGCCATTTATTCCTGCATTTGCAATGGTTTTTGGCATGTGTGTTTACATTTGTATGAGTCACTTGTAAGGCAGAATAGATATGACCATTCTCCTGCTCAAGCAGTCACAGAATAAGTGTCATTCCTATCGCAAAGACGTGGCAGCCCCAGGACTCTCTCGCAGTTCCAGCTGCAAAGGTAATGCAGCTGCTAGTTGCTGATTTGGAACGAAGAAAATTCCACGTGGCTGTAAATTACACAGCAAGGACAGCAGGAAAGGCAGATTATATGAGGCAATGCAGGCCAGGTCCATCATCTCATTTAATGTATCTCAGTTTTGTTTCGTGTTACCTATCCACACCCAGCTTGCACACTTAGTCCATGTTCTCATGTATTTGCATTTAACATATTCTCTTGGACTTTACTCCACTGAGTCCAGCAATGGCAATTTGCAACCCAACAGTTCATTCCAGACAATCTTGCTCGTATTTTCTTATGTTAATTCTTTTCAGTCTTCGCATTTTCATGCCACTGTCTATATAAGTTATACTTACGTTTACTTATACATATTAATAATAATTACACATCAGTGCTTAATATAAGTAGACCTAAATAGTTAAAGAGAAATACTAAAACGTTGTGTGTACAGATTTTCTGATGGGCATTTGTAGGTGAATTTTTGGGTTATATCATGCCCTTCTCTGAAGAAGTACTGACTACTGGAATGTGGTCTCTGTCTGAGTCAGCCACATAGAAACCTCACATAAACAACACATTATTATGTATTACTATTGCCCTGCAGCTTTGCTTTGAGTCATGTTGACACTTCATAGATGGCACAAGTCTCCTAACACAAAATTCTGTAGTTCACAACCACCTCTGGGTATAACCTATGGTGGCTGTGACATTAAGAGGAGTCTAGCAGTGGAAAAGGACAAATTGGCACTTCATAAGGAAAGCTTAACTTGTTTTTCATCTCCAGTGGTTTATGTTATAAGGAACAAAACACAACATTGCTTTAGAGAACCTGGGTTGCATGAAGAGCACATGGGTTTTCAAAGGTATATTTAAGAAGTAGCTGAAACTGTTAAAGTTTCCAACTTTATGCATTTCACAGATCATCATTTACACAGTCCCAACAGTATAGCAGAAAAGAAGATTTAACTCCATCCTTGAAAGCCTTCTATGACAAAAGTCTCCCAAATTTCAGATCTCATGTGAATTCCACTAGAAAGAGCTACTATTAAAAGCAGTCCTGTTGCCACCTCTTTCATCATTTCTCCCACTTAACTTCACTAGCCAGAAATGATTCCATTATTAATAGGTAAAGCATCAAGAGTATAAAGCTCACCAACAACTGAGTCTGCATGTAAGCACTGTATACTGTTTTCAGGATCAGACTATACATTAACAATGCACAAGTCAGAAAAAGGCGGGAGATGAGATACAAAAAAATAAACCTGCTAACATAAGAGTTTCAGGCCTGCAGCCTCTACATTGCATTTGGAATTTTAAAATGATCCACTAGGGGAGTAGATCAGGCTTATGAACTCTCTTGAAGAGTGACTTGGCACAGGAGTGTTACCAGGTTTGACCACCCGGGCTCTGTGGAATGCAAATTAATTATCCCCACTAGGAATCCACGCGGGGGAATAAAACAGTAAAAGGCATAATCTCTACAAACCCATCAGATAAAAATAAATATGATCAAAACAATCTTGTAATTACATTAATCAGATAGTGTTATTCTGCCTAAAGAAAGCCATATACATACATATATATATATTATTTCTTGGATATAGAGCTGGGGTAAGGTAAATGCAAAGTAGCTTTGTGTGAAACATTTCTGCTCATCCTCTAAGAGAGACTTCTCTCCAAACTCTTCTCACACTCGCCTCCAAGCAAATCCTGCCTTCCCAAGCTAATCTCCTTGGTGGCAGCAGAGGGCTCTCTTTGGTAGCTGTGGCAGCTCCATGCCCTTCCTGAAAACCACACAGGCTTTCGGCTTTGTTGCTGCACTTCTTTTGAACGGCAGCTTGAAAAGCCTCCTTGGACTTCTCTGCCTTTTCTTGTTCTCAGATGAAGTGCTTTGCACAAGAACTCTGAGATTTTGTCAGCCAGCAACTCAGGGACACTGACTTCCTACTCGAATGCTGAAAATCATCATCTTTCACTAAGAAAGGATGATGTAAATAAGAAGTAAATTTCTGACTGGAGATAAACTTGAAAGTCACTTTATACAGAAAGAAAGCAAACAAAATACATATCCTATCAACTTTGGGCTAACGATGTGCAACTCAGCCATACATATTTTTAATATATTTGTAATACTTATAACTTAAATATCCTACTTTTGGGAATGAATCCTGTGTCGAGAATTCAAAAGCCTTTACCTTTAAAATATGTCAATTAAAATGAAAACAGTATGTAACATAGACGAATTCACTTGATGTAGTGAATGGCAAACTGGCAAAAGTGAAAATAACAATTTGTATGTCTTTTAAGATGCAAACAAATGAAGTAAAGTTAGATTTTTCTACAGAACTACAGTTGAAGAAGTGACAAAAGTGTGTACCATAACAGAAGCATTTAAATAGAAAATGTCAATGCCAATATTCTGTGACCTGGGAACATGAACAGCTTTATTTTCTGCATATAATACTGACATCACTTATAAGTTCCTGTCTAGAAGCCCATGGGAAGCTGCATTTGTTTCTCCCAGTGTTGGAAACATGGACAAGGAGGTGAGAATGGTCTGCCTGTGCTGTCAGATCCTCTGGGAACAGGTCTCACCAGGACAGTCCCATGGGGTGACAGCCAATCTAAAATCACTAGGACTACCCATTATAGCAGCAGTTTTCATTCCTCAATCATATCCTGTGTGCTTGGGTAATGTAACACACATGTACATGTCAATGTCTGTGTAATGTTCATCTCTCTTCTCTCCCTGTGAACTAAAATGAACAGGGATAAAAGATACGTATTTTTTGTAAATGTTGCGTATTTAATTCTGACTTCCCAGATCAACGCAATGACTGCTCACCCTTTTTTCAGTTGCTGTATTAAAACAATGTAGCTTAATTTTGAGCAAATACTAAAAAATCCTCAGTATCCATAATATGGTACTGAAATCCAGTGTAAATTTAAGGAAAGCACTTATTGGTACAGGCTGGGTTAATTTTATAACTGACTGTACTTATTAAAAAAATAAAAAAGCCTGTTTCAATCAGTAAGTTTGAAGGTATGAGCCCCCAAAAAATAACTTCTATCATAATAAAACTCATTCTAGAAATGACTCATAGATTCCTCTAAAATAAACTGGAAAATGAATATAAGCCTCTTTTACAAGCACATTTTTAACCAGATTTTTAAACTAGCCTTTAAAAAAACATATTGTTTTGAAGGCTACGTGGTGTAGAACTGTACAGAATGACTGGAAGTTTTCCTTACAGTGCTAGGACCAGGCAAACACACTTCAACAAACCTTGAGGTATAAAAGATACAGTTTGAAACTAATGGAGACTGCCAATAAAATATATAGGTACTACAGATAGGTACTACTACACTCAAAAAGTAGAATGTCTATACCTATCTGTCAAGATAAGGTATCTTAATAGAAAGCTATAACCCCTCCTCAGAACACACACAGTAAAGGAGAAACTGAACTCTCATAAATAAATGTGTGCCAACTTAGAAATGGTATTAATATCAACAATCACAATTATATATGTCAATATGTCACCAATTACAATGGACAAAACTGAATATATGGAACCAGCCTCATGCTTTAAATAAATACACTGATTTACAGCTGTAAAACTCATGACGAGTGCTTTGGGTTAAGCAACTAATGGCTAATAGTTATGCAACATAATGGCTGGTATGGAAGTATTCAGTCAAAGGTTGGACTTAATGAACTTGGAGGTCTTTTCCAAGGTCAATGATTCTGTGTTTCTATGATTGTACCTCTCCTGTTCATTCTCCTACAGCTGTTGGTGTTCATCTCTGGCACAGATGAGACAGGGGACTACACAGACTTCACCCTGACCAGGAATATCAGCTTACTGTCGTCAACTGTATTTATTATTTATTCAGCACTATTACTAATCATTTCAATTTATTGTTTGTATTTTTATTTATTTTAGATCATGGAGTTTAGTCCTCCCATTTTTGCAAAGATCTTGCTATCCTAAGGATGAAAAAATGTATTACTTTTAAGGCAACCAGGACACCAGCTATCCTGGTCTCTATTGAGATAAACTTCCAGATGCCATGTTTTGTCTCACATTCTGTCTTCATTCAATAATTACATTTTTATTAACTGGGTATTGACCTTCTGAAGGCTTAGTACTTTGTGTAAGAACAAACAGACTTTGATGCTGAATACCATCAGTGATACACTAACTTTTTCTAAATATAAAGAATAGTTCCTAAATATACCCTAAATAGATTACTCTGCCCCCTCCTCTAACTCCTGATAGGATGCAGCTACTCAAATCCTAAATAATTAATTGCAAATTCTAAGTGAATTTTCTTGCCTTTAAAGCATTTTATATAGACTTTTTTTTGTAAAGTTTTCATTTTTTAGAAGTATAATTTCCATTAACTCCTGCTTTTAGTCAGGCTATAAATACCAGAACAGTCTCCCTCCTGGTATTTTGGCACTTCTGTATCTTTTCAAAGCCAGAAAAAGTAAGTGGAGAGACAGAGAAATGAAAAACAATGAAAAAAACAAAGAAAATAAGAAGAAAGACTTAAATAAAGCACCCTATGAATATTCAACAAAAAATACACACCTTTGGATTCCAGTAGTCTCCCATATCGTATTTTGTTTGCTAATATGCACATTTATTCCAAATCAGCACTGCATATGTTACCATAACTTGTCTAAAGCTGGTCTCCATGCCTGGTCCTTTGGCAGAGTTCTTTCCCATGTTTTGGCGCCTGATGACAGCATGCTGATTCTTATTTCACATTTACTGAAGGTGGAATTTAGTATGAAATACCCGACCTTGGATGTTCTGTAGTTAAATTTAATCCAATGACCCAGAGTTTATTTTTCTAAGATTCAGATAAACTTGACTCAATTCCTATCTCCTCCACAGTCCAGTCGTGTGAGTCTGACATGAGATTCCTTGGGTGGTGTCTCAGATTCGTTTCTGCATAATGACTGTAAGAATTTTTTACTCCCTGCAAGTTATTATACAAATAAATCAATAAATCCTTATGAGATGTTTCCATACCTCAAGGGTTTGTCATGGGGTATATTGTTAGGCTAACGCATGATTTCAAAGCCAGATAAAAGAACAAGGCATTATCATGTCTCCTCTCTCTCTTTTTGAAACATCACAAGTAAGTTTGATCAAGTTATCTCATTGGAATATTAGATTAAATTGTGATTCAATTATTATCTGTTCCAAACCCATTTCTCTAACTCAAATCTAAAGCAGATTTTCAATTCTAATAAAATCTAAGAGAAATAAGAGTGCACACATACACAGACACTCTGAGATAAAACGTGTGGAAAACAAGCCTCTCACTTAGCAACCTTCCCATGCAGTGTCTTCAGTAGCATCCAATAAAACCATCACTGTGCTACTCACCATCCAAGATCAGTCACACCTGGGTCCTACATTATAGTTTACCATTCAGGGTCAGATGAAGATCTGGATGCAAACAGCACTGCATAGCCAAGCTATCTTCAAAGATCTCTTTTCTTGATGCAGTTACATGCTTGTTAGCAAGCCTAAGTTGGGATCCCCACTCTTTCACCACTACCTTGACTTTAGGGAGCCAGAAGACACATTTTCAAGCATGAATGTTGTTAATATTAACAATTCATAAAGGAAGAAAATACTTGTAGATTCGTGTTTTAGCCTTTAGGTAATTACTAGTCAGCTGGTCTGGTTTTACTATCCTGTGGTTTAATCAAAACTTGAACCACATAATGAATACTTAGGACTTTCCCTTGGTCCTTTCTCAGACCCCTGCCATGGCCATTCACAGAAGTCAGAATATAAGCCCGTTTGGCTCAACACTCGCAAGTGTTGCTTTGCATATGCCAGAATTATTGCAAATACTTTCCATGTGCTTATTCATGTTTATTTAACTGAGGTATGATTTTTCTTGATGCTGAGTCACAAGAATTGTATCATTCCCCTGAGACAGACTCACCTAGTTCAATGAGACCAATATAGAGATGGTACCACAGCAAGAGTCTACACCTGAGAAGACTGATTTTCTAAGGGATGAATATTTAAATAAATAGCAAGACAAATACAAAAACAGTGTTGTCCTCCTATTTTCACAGGATCACAGAATATCCTGAGTTGGAAGGGACCCATCAGGACCACTGAGTCCAGCCCTTGGCCCTGCACAGGACAACCCCAAGCATCACACCATGTGCCTTGTCCAAATGCTTCTTAAACTCATGCAGGCTTGGTGCTGAGACCACTTCCCTGGGAAGCCTGTTCCAGTGCCCAACCACCCTCTGGGGGAAGATGTTTTATTCCTGATATCCAACTTAAACCTCCCCTGACTCAGTTTCATGCTGTTCCCTTGAGCCTCATCACTGGTCACCAGAGTGAAGAGATCTGTATCTGCCCCTCCACTTCGCCCAGGGACAATGTCAAAGATTGCAGTGAGGTCTCCCCTCAGTCTCCCCTTCTCCAGGCTGAACAACCAAGCGATCTTAGTCACTCCTCATACAGCTTCCCCTCCAGATCCCTCACCATCCTTGTGGCCCTTCTTTGGACACTCTCTAGTAGCTTTAAATCTTTCTTATATTGTGGTGCCCCAAACTGCACACAATATTCAAGGTGAGCCTGCCCTAGTGCAGAGCAGAGGGACAATCCCCTCCCTCAGGGGCTGGTGATGCTGTTCCTGATGTCCCCCAGGACATGGTTGGCCCTCCTGGCTGCCACGGCACTGCTGACTCATATTCAACTTGCTGATTACTGGGACCCTCCAATCCCCTTCCATGGCACTGCGCTTCAGGCTCTCATCCCCTAGTCTATACACATAACCAGCATTGCCCTGTCCCAAGCGCAGAATCTGGCACTTGCCCTTGTTAAACTTCATATGGTTGGTGATTGCTCATCTCTGATTTGCTGAGGTCTCTCTGTAGGGCATCTCTGCCCTTGAGGGAGTCAGCAGCTTCTCCCAGTTTACTGTCATTGGCAAACTTGCTTAGTATCCCTTCCAGTCCTGCCTCCAAGTCATTAATGAAGATGTTGAAGAGCACAGGGCTGATGATGGAGCACTGCAGAACCGCACTGGTGACCAGTCACCAGTCTGATGTCACCTCATTCACCATAACTCTTTGTGCCTGACCTGTAAAACAGTTGCTCACCCATCAGATATCTTCTATTATGGAGTTTTGGAGGGGCTCTTTAATAAACTGTACTTAGGTGAAATTTTTATCTTACGGATGACACTGCTAGTCTTTATGTGTCTTTTGCTGCCTCAAAGCTGCTGTGGCCCTAAGACCTATTTTTGTCTCCCTCAATTGGAAGCAATTGGCACCAGCTGGTTCATCATGGTGTGAAACTTTAGTAGCATGATTTTCTGAGTAGCATTAATCTTTATATAATTTCTTCTCTTACCTCACTTCTTGTAATCTTCACAGCAAACTCTGCTTATGTACCTTATATTAATATTTTTTTAAATCCAGCTCTCTGTATTAAATAACATTCTTTTTTGACTGTTTTTTGAAATCTCAGTGGTATCTTATACAGAGAGTTTAATTTTTATTTCCCTAAATCCACTGGTGCAATGCCTGTAACACTGTTTTGTAAGCTGATAAAAATTACCTTCAGTTGTATTAATTGAAATTTGGACTGCTAAATAGAGTGATTCTTAAAACTTCCTTAACCCAACTTTCCCTTGCACTCATTGCTTGTTATGGCACCATTTGTGAAGGTTATCCTAATCTTGTAGCAGAACCAGCCAATCCTAATTATTTTATTTTTTATTTCTTTGCTAAGTTGAACAGCTCCCCATAATGTTATTAAACCCCCTCAATTTTCAATTTTCAACTTAATTTATATTTGTATGCTTTTAAAATATAACTATTACCTTGAGGGGGTCAGACAGCATTTCGGTTTCTATGGCTCATTCAGTCCTGAGGTTTTCTGATGAGCAAATACAACTGTAATGTTTTTTCATATATGATGTCACTTCAGTACATCTGGTAGCAGGTCACTGAACACCTGTTGTAAGGCAGTGATTTCCAGTTGGATGCTGTGCTTCTAATTGCCAAATTTTATCCTTAAAACCTTCCACTGTGTAAAAGTCTAGCACAGAATTAACATCTCTCTCTTCAGATCATCAGAGGAACTAAGTTGTTACGCACTTATCAAGTACCTTAGATTTCTGTAATCCACTTCAGCTCCCACTGAACAAATTCCTTCCTACCAGGTCTCAGTTTACTTCAGTCATACCACAACTTATCAGTGACCTTCCTATCTTCAACCAACACACACAGACGTTTCCATCTATCTTTTGTTGGATGACTCACTGCCTTATTCCTCCTTCCATTTCAGAGTTCTGCTGTTTACTCTGAGCTTTCAAACTCTTCTACCTCATTACAACCTAAGCTCTCTGCATACCAGATATGTTCATGCTGCTCAACAGCCATAAAAGGTAAAATGGTTCAAGCGAACATGTCAAAATGTCTCATTTTCCCATAACAACTACTTCCTGAATTAAACATAGCCTTTTCCATATTTGTGTTTCTGCTTTCCCCTAGCTATAAATGACTTAAGTATTGGTTGGGGTTTTTTTACGTCACATTTTTCTTTTTTATGACAAAAAAGAACTCTTGCTGATGAGAACCTTCTGCCTGGATCACAGGAAATGTTTCCAGTGCAATTGCATATAAATCTTTTGGGTTTCTGATTTTGCTAAACACATATCTCAGTTCATGTTCACTAAAATCTTTGCTGAATGCTAAGTAAGCCTGACAAGATTTCCAGTTCTCCACTGAAAGCAATGAGATATATGTAACATGATACACAGGGAAACTAATTCCTTTCAAGTGAGTTTCTCTTTGATGTCCATGAATAAACTGAATACCAGGCTCATGGCAAAAGCCAAAAGATGTGTATGGGAGCCTGAAGATTGAAGGTGGTGAATCAAACCCATCAGATAATAGGGTCGCTTTGCTCTGCAGATAATAAAGATCATAGTGTTTGCTAATCTAAATCATTAAGGTATGCCTAAAAATCAGCTTTCTAAAATGTTTATGTGTTTCTACCTGGAATATCTTCTACTGATTTATTAACTTGCATCATGCAATAACAAGGGCTGATCTCTGTTCATGTACTGGACATGCCATATTATCTGTCCAGCTGAGTGTATTTTAAAGTTAACTACTTCATCAATTCATCATCCAGGTATATCAACCATCTCTCAGAGTGAAAGAGTTCAGTCAAGATATTCTCCTTGAACACTTCTGCACATGTCAGCTGAAAGGGACACTAAACTACTGAACTTTGTGTTTGTTTTGAAACTGCCTTTTAATCCACTTAAGAGTCTCATCCAGATCTCGAAGAACAAACAAGCAAAAGAGCTGGATTCTATCATGATTAATTACAATGGAAATCAGTCCCAGTCTAAACATTTACTGAATGTTTAGTCCCTATAAATGTTTTTACTGAATATTAAGGACAGTTCAATTGAAAAATATATAGTATTTTTGTTATCATTATCCTGTTTTGTGTTGTTTTTCCTGCAGCACATGCTTCCTTGGGAAAAAACTACCTGGTAAAAATCAGGAATAAGAGTTTGTGGTATGTGTGTGCAAGAAGACAGTGTTGCTAACAGAGGAAATACTTCAGCATGGGATAAACCATGGAAATAGGCAAATACACAGGAGGTTTATTTGATATGCACAAGACAACTGGGGCAGTCAGCACGTGCAGAACACCACAACTGTGTGGGGAGGTGGGCAGCAGCAGAAGGTGATGCCACAAAGAGGTAAGGCACAGTGCATGACAGAAAGTAAGACAGACAATCCAGTGTCAGCTCATTTTCTTTGTTTAGAGACTGGCTCATCTAACCAGTGTCCATTTTGCCTTTGCTCTTGCCACATGCAGAAGTTCCTTTCTTAGCATGTTGGGGAAAGTGAATATGCTTTCGGCACATGCTAGTTTATAGCAATACCAAATGTTTTTGATCACCCAATATGTTAGAACAATTCCACAAAAAAAGAAAATCTGTGTCATTTTTCACTCACTGTTGTTGATTCCTCTTTGTCCTAACTTCCCAGAAATGCTAAAAAGATGGATGGAAAGGTAGTCAAAAAGCCACATACGGTGAATTACATTAAACACTAAAATCTTACGTTCTCTGCATACTTATCCTTCTCATAGTAATTGCAGTAGTTTCTGCACATGAGGAAAAAAACCCCAAACCCATAAAGTTCATCACCTCTAATACATCGTGTTTACTACAGCATGAAACCAAATTCCTTGGACTTGGGTGCTGCGGCTCAGCCCCATGGTCACACTACACCATTGAAAGACCACCTTATAAATGTGCTACCTTTTCTTCCCAGTGGAAGTTAAACTCCTCTATAACCACTTTGCAGCCAAGCAGCAGTAGACATTTTGTTTTCAGGGCTGCGGAAAGATAGCACACAGCATGACAGAGAAAGGTTTTAAAAGGCGAAATATCTCAAACTACTGTTTGCTTTATGACTAAATTCAGCTACAGATACAGCTATTAATTTTTATTCCAGTTCACAGTAATTTACAGCACTTTAAGCAGTCTCCATTTGAGGTCTTGACCTGACTTCTCTAGTTATGCATAAGTACTGTCATCAGCTCTAAAGCACCATAAACTATTCTTCTCTTACTGCTAAGGACATTTCAATTTCTGTAGAAGACAGCCACCACTGAACACAACACTGTTAAAGCAACAGTAAGAGGAGCATAAAGCAATCATAAGTATACACTCAAGCAACCATGAACTACCAATGCATGTCTGCCTACTGAAGGTTTGGTTCCTACACCAATACACATAAATATTTGCATATTTGCTTATTTTGAGAAATTTAATAGCCATATACTCACATGACTTCCTATTTGCTCGTGACCGCTTCCTCTCTCTAGGCACCGCTCGCTGGCTTGGCACTTGGGTGGCAGACTTCACAATGCGATCCATGATCTCATCCGCTGCGTCATCCGTTGCGTTCGGTGAGTCGTCATTGCCAGCGTTCCATGAACCGATACGGCCTGGGAAAGTCGCACAAATGAATTGAGGGAAAAGAAGACAGAAAGTTCTCTTGCGTCACTTTGGTTTTGCAATTAGGTTTTGTTGGAAATTACAGCAGGCGTCTTGGTCATCATGACTTCACTTTGACCAAGAGCGAAGACTCTGCCTAATGGAGAATATTTCTAAATAATACCCTAGACTCTTTGCTGTATCAGCAGAGAACTAAGAGCTCAAATGCAATTATAATATATATATATTTTCTATTCCTTTCAGCCTCAGAGTCTTGCTCTTGACCATACAACTGGCAAATGTCTGCTAGAAGCTGCCTATAAGCCAAGGATGGCTCTCGTTGTGTGACCTTGTTTCCCTCTGCTCCTGTTACACACACACCAGGAGACATGGCACGTGTTGGAGATTGATGCAAACCAGAAACACAGGTCCTTTGTACCAAAAGTGAGACAGGATAATTTTCCAAGCATCTGTATCACAACCCAGTGCAAAAGAGACATGAAAAGTGTGGTTTGACATGTCTGGTTGTCCCTTTCACAATGAAGAATTCACCTCATCACAAAGCTGTATGTGTTCTGGCACAACTGCATTTGCTCTGTAATGAGCGGAAAAGGAAGAGTTGTTGGCAAGCTCAAAAGCTAAATAAGCAATTTTGGTTAAAACCACAAACAAACAAGTGAGCCATGTTTCTGAATCCAAGGCTCTGGCACTCCTTACTCCACAGAGTTCTGTGTGACACATCTTTGGGTTCCTCCACTAATGACTACTGTTCTGTGTGCTTTTTGTTTTTAAATAATTTGAAGGCTGATGTACAGTGTGAACACTGACAGAGAGCTTTGCAAAAGCGTGGGTGTGATAGAACTGCAAGCAGCTAAAAAAGCACTAATGAGGCCACTCTGTATCACATCCCTGAAGTCAATAACAACACCTTTGATTAGGCCTTTGCTCTACTGCTTGTCTCCTGGCTCTTGTCAAGAGCAGTTGTATTACAATAGTGCTCCTGACAAGCTTCTGTCTGGCTCACTCATCTTCTGCCTCTGCTGTTCTCCAGGGGAACACAAGCTGACTCTCACAACCAAGGCACACTGCTTGCTTGCATTCAATGGATTACTTCAGCTGTTCAGCTTGTTGCAGAGCAGCTTGAACTATTTCCTCTTTGTAGTTTCATTAGCTGACTTGCTTCTTAAACTGGAGCTGTGAAACCTCTAAATTAGACAGGATTATGGTTACAAGCCTTAATAAACTACACACACTTAGTGGTGGAAGCTTTGGATGTGCTATCAGTCATAACAAGAAAGAGTCAAGAAAGTGTGAGACATCCAGACATGAGGGAGAAGAAATACTGAAGTAGGAAACAGAAGAATTGGATTTTGGTGCATCACCTTTACTCCAAAACCATATCCCGTGGATTGCATGTATGGGAGGGGTGAGGGGAAGACAAAAGAAAATACCCACTGTCTTTGCAGGGAGGTGGTTAAAAGATTCATCGTCTTTTCTCAATTCATTTTCCTCTACCCAATCATTCATAAAATGGTGCAAGGTCTTTTAACTTCTATTTGAATTGCTACTTTCTACCTGCTTTTATTGAAAATAAAAAGAAAACCACATCATGCATTCCCTGGAAGCCCCATTTTGCTTGCATGGTGAGGACAAGAAAAAAAAATTGGGGTGTTATTGGGCAGTCATGATGATGGTGAGGGGGAAAGTGGGAATTTCGGCAGGCTTGGACCCTTATTGCCCCCAGGCACTGCTGTGGCTGTGATCCATATATTGAAACTTCTGGTAAATTCTTCTACAACCCCATGCCCCACACTGACACTTCCAGCACGAAAACACCACTGGAGTGTTCTCCTTCCCCTTTGACCTTTTCTGCCATGAGTGCTATGCATGGGCGCCGTGACCTACCTTTGGGCCAATGTGTGGCTACCACACCACTAAAATCACAGAATCAGAATATTCTGAATTGGAAGGGACCCACAAGGACCATCAATCCACCTCTTAAGTGAATGGCCATATGGGGATCAAAGCCACACCTTTGGTGTTATCAGCACCATGCTCCACCAGGAAACCCGCTGGCATTACCTCGGCTGGCGCGGCTGCGGGTGCGGACCCCGAGTGCCATGGGGCTCTCCCCACCGACCGAGGAGGTCTTCAGCACAGCCTTCATGTTCTCGTGCTCGGCAGCGTCCTCGGCGTACTGCAGCCCCTGGGGCTGGCCCTGGCACGGCGCTGAGCTGCTGGAGAACTTGCCAGACTGCAGGAGGAAACAGATTTGTTGTTTCAACTGAAAACAGCATGGAGAATAGGCCAGAGTCTTGATGTGAATTGCAAGGAGAAAAGTGTCCTCCCAAACTTGGAGTGCAGCTATTCCCAGCAGTGTCCAGCAACAGTTGCTCCTCTCCCAGAAGCATGCACCCTGACCAGAAATAAACCTGAAACAGGGTGACAGCAGGGAGCAGACACAGAGGCAAAACAGATGCCTTAGCTCGAGCTCTGTGATTTTGACCTTATGCCTGAGAGTAAAAGGTACAAAGCAAGGACGTGCTTTGAAACCTTTGATCCAGACTGGGCCTGACCTGGGGTGAGACATGATGCTGAGGGGGACAGCATGAGACCCAACACAAATAAGAAATTGCTTTTTTTTTCTGTACAGCTTTTAGTAATAAGGCAAAATGGGGACAGTGCTCTAGAGAGAGACATCTTTTCCTCTTGCCTCTCAGCCTTGCTGCACAGAAACTCTCAAAATGCTCTAAAACACAATTATCTCCAAGTAACCTTAAAATACATTACCAGTAACCCTGAAAAAATCCCTGGTCCCAAAACATCCAGCCAAATTATTTCATGGCCAAAACACAAAAATTGCAGTCAGCAGTTAGAAGAACAAACAAGACCTTACTAGAGACTGAGGAATCTGCCCTCTGCTTCCCTGTCACCACGACTACATGAACAACAGCAGCTACATTAGCTGGGCACACACAGTGTGGGGATGCAGCATCCCCACCAGATACTGTAAACAGCCATCTCGAAACAGATGAGAACAGCAGAAATGGGTACTTCCTAAGGAGAAGAGCTTGCATTGCTGGGCTGCACTCCCTTTCCAGACTGCCTGCAGAGGGCTGTGATATTGGTATTCACCACTATGGTCTTATCTACAGAAAGGTCAGAGCACATTTAAAATGCAGTCCTGGCTGCAGAAAATACCAACCCTGTTGACAACAAACAGGCATCAACAGATAATAATAGCCCTAGATACTCTCAGTTTTATCAGCCCACTGAAATATATTTTCCTTTTCTTTTTAATCTTTCTTACTCTGAACATTCAGAACAGATGAAAGGAGAAGTGCTGCATTCTCTACTTCCTTTGCATAATAAACAACATTAATTATTCACTTGGTGGTATCAGGCCAGTCAGTTAAGGGGATGCAAACCTGCAAAGCTTTTCTGTCAGAGAACAGCAAATTGGAAGACAAGACTGGGCCCTACTTTTAGAGCTTTGATCGAGTCCCCAGGGCTGTCAGGACTGCAAATTGAAAATGTTTTATCTGAAAATTAATAATAAGATGATTCTATTTTAACATAGAGACTTTTTGGGGTAAGGTAGCAAGTTAACTGAGGAGCAAAACAATAATCCTTACAAGGCACTGAGCTAAATATATCAGTATGAGACCTATTTTGATAGTGAGAAATTTGTTTTCCTGTGAAAATACTAGCTTGCAACATTTTCATGTGAAACTATGCAAGTGCTAGAGTTTCACACATGAAAATACAAGACAGAAAAAGATTAGAGAAAAACTTCTGTGAAAGTGCATGCCATTGTTGCATTAAGACTAGTCTCTTATACAGAGTGCATTATAAAGCTAATCAATACCATCTCAGAAAAAAACCCAAAGAACAAAGCCTTCACATAATGGTTAGTTACTATTCACACAGGTTAGTTACATGTTGGAATAAACAGGCTAATTAATGTAATTTTTTCCTGCATCCCAAGATATACAGCACAAATCATCACTAGGGGTGAAGCTCTAGAGCCAAAAGTTTCATTTAATTTCCTTAATTTTCAGATGTTACCATAAATTACTGCCTAAACCCCAGCTTCTTGAGCAAATGACCACGACTATGAAACAGTGAGCATTAAGCCACATTGTTTAGGTTCAGCAAATTGAAGAAAGCTCTAATGCTGAACAACAATGCATTGCACAATAGATGCTCCTCAATCCAGTAAACTGTTTTATTATGAATATAGCTGGGACATTATAGTTCTTAAATATTTTATTCACTCATTAATTTTCGACATCACCTTCAGGAGCGCTTCATGATAGATACATGGCTCACCTCTATGATGACTGAACTGTCTTTATTCTCAATTTGTACAACAAGGAGAACAATTACAATTTGCTTAACATCCCTATATCTTGATGTTTTTGAACATTTTATGGGGTTACACATCTTAATAATGAGTATGAAATTATCCTGACAATTCATAGCCTAAGGTAATTTATGATCCCCATAAAATTTAGATTACTGATGCTTTGCATAATGAGGATATTTTGCAGTTTAATGAACAGACATTAAGAAAAAGAAATGAGGAAATTTAAAATTATTTAGGCCTCAGATCAGGATATCCTTATTCAAGAGGACAGGTATGCATATGGTTAAAGCTGACTGTAAAAATGCATTCTTATTATTAAGACAAAAAGGTATGAGAAAAATGTCATGGTTCATAGTTCCAGTTGAGCAGATGGAGCTGAGCAGTCCATACTATCTGAGTTAGGAATTAGATGTCACAGCACACAGGAGCCATGGGATGACATGCTCTTTCAGAGAACCATACCTCAGCATCCTCCTCTTCATCGGTCTGCCACCGGAAACAAAGGACAGGGTGGAGAAGGACAAACAGCAAGATTTAGGAAAGACAGCATGGTCAAACCACAACAGAGTAAGAGGTAACCATGGTATTGTTTATGCAAGGACATAAAAATAAAAAACATGTAAGGAATGAATTCCTTAGACAAATAGCTTGCTCCATTTTTTTTAACCTTATTGTACGTAGAGCAGATGATCACTGTCAGGGTATGTAAAATAGAGAAATGATGAACTGAAACTACTCTACCCCCCTAACCCATCCTATTGCTCTCCTTTGAGTCATGCAGTTGTTTGCCCACTTTTTGCCGCCTGGAAACTGAGAACACTAGGAAGGACTCCCTCTCCTTTTTCCAGCTCTGTTCAGCACAGGGAGGTCCTGGCTGTTGTTTCTCTCAGTGCAGAGGTCAACTTGTTGGCAATTAATTTTCTGTACCCTTAAGTGCTTGTTTTTATTCCTTTTTTAAGCTGGGGCTTTTCAACTTCCAATTTAACGGAGCACTCAAATCACATGCTGGGTAGTCTTTGAGTAAATGCTTCAGGTTCTTCAGTAGTTGTCTGATACCCGATCCTGGAAATTAGAGAGCTTCAATCATCCATTGTCATTCAGGGCTTTCATGATCTCTGACAGGAGGAGTGTAAAACTATCTCGACAGTTACACTACATCAAATGCAATGGACATATAAAAATATTGTGGAATATGAAGTGTTCTTAGATTTGGGGATATACACGGAACTGGCAAACTATTCTGAGCTGTGTTCCCAAATGCCAGTGGGAATTCTTCACTGGGTTGTAAGGTGCCCCACATGGAAGGTTCCCAAAATAAAACACAGTTTCTCAAGTATCTGGGCTTCTTGTTTCCGTAATTTTCAGTTTAACTGTTTATAAAGTGCAAACATAGTATAGAACTTTGATGCATTTTTTTATTTGTGAGTTTTGTGTTTTTTTAGAAGAAGTATTCCATCAATACTATTCCGCTCCCTAGTGTTACTAATACATATTTTTGACCTTATCTCCATCTCAGCTCTGATTTCTGTCTGGGATTGATACATTCTGTTCCAGAAACATTCATCATTAAAAATGAAAGCCTGATTTACTTTGGCCCTCAGCTCAGTTTCAGCACAATCTCCATAAGAAGATTAGCTGTGAGTGCTGAGCAGCACATTAACATTACTTTTTAAGGGTATGTTTTTTCAAAGAGTGAGATGCTTATTTTTCTTTGGACACAGTGGTACTAACAGAAATACAGGCAGTGCATTTTGCAGAGAGACCTTGGCAGGTATGTTCCCTTTACATTAAAAAGATCTGTTTGTCTTTTTGCCATCCCCTAGGGGACAGGGAGTCACACTATAAAGCAATTCTTCTGAAGAAGACCACTGTTCACTTTTTGGTATGAATAAGAAACAGAAAGAAGAAGAATAGGAAGAACATTCTTGTCTTCTAATCAATCCCATCCACCTACCTATCTAATCTAATCTAATCTAATCTAATCTAATCTAATCTAATCTAATCTAATCTATCATTCTTTACATCTATCTAATAAGTACAAGCAGGAGAGCAAATTAAGATAAACAATATAAAAAGGCAAGGTAAAATAGCAGAGAGCACACATTACAAGACTGTGCTTCAAGCTACTTTACATCAAGCTAGGTTTTTACAGGGAAAATCCCAGCTGCTGGCCTTCCTGCCTGTTTAGCTGAAAGTGATTTGCTGTGGACTTACTTAAAGGGCAACGTACAGTTCTCTGCTTGACTGTGCTCACCTCCAGTACCCAGGAATTACCATTTCTCTTCCTCCTGCTCTGGGTGGAGAGCACTCGCTCCTTCTACACCCAAAGCTACTCCAGTGCACAGGAAGAGCAGTTCAACACATTTCCAAGTTTGAAGAGACATTTGCCCCGAGCAAATACTGACAAGAGGAGTTAAAGTATCAAAATAAATAAATCAACCTTGTATTTCACAAGGGAATCTGCTCTCACCCAGGTATACATTCTGCCTTTTATTTCCTTCTTCATTTCATCATTATAAATATGCTGAGCAATAGCAGTAAATTAGGAGTTTTATAACAAATAGTATTACCAAAAAGCTGTGAAAGAATATTGCTATACTGAACATCACTTGCAGGCATAAGTTGTTAATTTTAAGCAAAAAATCCTGCTTGATTCTTCTGTCATCCAATATTGGATGTTGCAGGACAATCTGAGATCTCCCTCCTTCCCTCAGATTTTTCCTTTAGGTTAGCATTTCTATGTGGTGGATTCGCTGTTTCAAAATATTATTTCTATTACATAGCAATTTTGGAATTGAAACTCCTAAGTATCATGAAAAGCAGAGCTTCATAAATCTGGGAGACAGATGCTTACATTACCTACTATTATTAAAAATAATTAAAAAGCTCAGACTTGTATCTATAATTGCATTTCTTCCCTATTTTGCTTGCTTGTTATTTTTAGAGGGCCTGAAATGAGTGCTGTCATTGGCTAAAGCCAGATATAAGGTTACAGAGACTAGGCAGTTTTCCCTGTGAAACTGTGGCAACTCAATGTTCTTTTTTTTCCCCTTACCCCTCCCCTCCAGACAACACTCACCAAAATTTAAACTGACAGTGCCCAGTCCACTTCAGCTATTCAAGAACATATAAACATAAAGCCATCTGTGGTAAAAGGCTGAAAGAAAGACTGGAAATATTTCCCATCGTGTTCCTCAGCCCCACTCCATGTGAGTAGTTGCTAAAGCTGATGCGAGTTCTCCATGCAAAGAGCCAGGAGCCTCTCTCCAGCCATCAGCCAGCACCCTCTGCCTTCCAAGTCTGCAGGGGGGACTCAGGTTTAAAAGGTATGTGCCTGCTCGTTAAGAACTGGTTTGGTTCTGGCTTATTCCTTTCCCACTTGCGCTAAAATCCCTCTTCATCTGCCTGAAAACAATATACTGTAAGGTGATAAAAATGAGAACCTGAGGAAACTTTCAAAAGGACAGGGAGGTGAATTCCTAATAATTGCACAATACTTTTAGGTCTTCAAAAGCAGAAATTAAAATTCCATATGACTACTACATACTGTAATTAATTTCTAGAAAGAGCTTTTTTCCAATGTCAAGATCTCAACTTTCTGTCAGTATTTTGTAACTACTAAACACATTGTCAGTTCATTACTGATCTGTATTCCCTTTCCAATGCCTTCAAATATAAAACAATAAGAAAATCAAGACCAGATACCAACTACAACCAAAATAAGACTACAATAAAATTCCCCATTTTCATCATTCTTCACACATAAATATCTTCCATCCTGCTGACTTGGAAACTTGTTTTGAGGTAGATCTAACTTTGAAGCTGTCAAAGGAAGCCATGACAAATAGTTTGATGCAACTTTAGTTCTGTTTTACCATATACTGCAATTCAAATGAAAGATAAGTGAGGCCATATTACTGGGCTATAGTTACAGAGATTTAGCAAGTTCTGAAGTAACTATATGGCCACATAAATAACTCCCTTAAAAAACATTCCTATGAGGGCAATTTTAAAAAATGTTGCTCTTGTCACTCCAGCAGGCTTTTTGGTTTTAAGCTAACAGGACTGTTCTATAGTTGTAAATTAGTGATAGGTAAAAAATGCTCCCTTTCTCAAGACGTGCAAGATATTTTTAGGTGCATCCTTAGCTGTTAGATGACATTTAATTCTTGCCAAACCTCAACACTATCTCGAGCTGAACAAGAGATCTTCTTCTAGTAATACTTTTGTTCTGGGAAAGGCCTTGATGCCTCCTTTCCTCCATTTTTAGGAAACAGGCATTGCCCCTGGCTCTGCTCCTTGCTGACTTGCTGTCAGGCCTGAGCCTTTTTCTGATTTGAAAGGTCCCATTTTTCTGCTTCCTGAACCCAACCAGTGATCACCTTTCCCTCTCACATTTTCTGCAGGAACAGGATGCAGAGAAGCTTTCTGTTCTGCCACAGCCAGTTATTCTGGGCAGATAATACAGAAGCACTACATCATATAGTAGGAAAACAGTAATTTCTTTGCATCTCAGTATTGCATAAATTATTAAAAAGTATTGAGGCTATTTGAGGAAATGAAAACTGTAAATTATCAAACTCTTTGGTTAATACTGTCTTTTAGCTCCTCTAGAATACATCAGGAGAAAAGCAATTGAAAAAGTGACCTCAGCTCCCCAGTGGCAGTTTTGAAAACTTTTATGACTATATTATAAAGTTTGTATGAAATCAGAGCCTAATAATACAGGTTTAACTTTTTCTCTAGAAGGGACAGATTTCCAAATGTAAAGAAGATATTGCCAGGAAAGATCTACAAATGATCATGAGTCAATGGTTTAAATACAATCTCAATTTATATCAGTTTTGATACATATATATATACATATATATACATATATTGACCCATGTTGCCTGAGACATAAAACTGTAATCAGCTTAGGGCTTTTCATGCCAAAGGCAGGGATAGCTTCATGTGCAATGAACCACTTGCATCTAACAGAGACTCCAGATTTGGATTCTGAGACAGCTGGAAACTTTTATTAAGTACTGGCACTTCTTAAAACTTTATTTGGATCGAGTTAAACTACATCAACTTCAAAAAAAAAAAAAAAGGGGGATTTTGAAACTTACTATGCTGAGAAAACTAATCTTATTTTAGTTTATTCTGTGAGTATGCAGCCACACATTCAAAACGTTTGCAGGGTAACAGCTACTGTGAACATAGATTTGTCTCTTCTTTCAGAACCCCAGAGTACTCTGTTCACATAAAATTGGCTGTTTTGTACTTCAGAATGAAGAAGAAAATTGCTGCACGTGCATGCATAAATATATATATACACACGCACACATAAAAACAGATAAAATACCAAGACTAAAGACTATATTAGAATATTCAAAGATGGAGGATAAAGTTCATTCCAGTTTGGTTGGAATCACTTAAATGGCTGCAATGATTAATGATTTAAATTTTGTTCTCAATTAGGAGTCTAATTTCTAGACTTTTTTTCTTTTTCATATTCTTGGATGAGCAGGTACACACAGCTCCTGTCTTCTAGATATTCTGGACATTGTGCAGCACAGAGAGAAGCTCTTTTTGGATGCTTAATTTCAGTTTGTTCTCATCCTATATATTTGTATGAAGCAGAAACTATACACAAGCAAGGCCTTGCAAGTTTTGTCTTCTAGGAGAACAGAGTTCATTACTTACAGTAGAAGAACCTCTAAGAATAAAAAACAGAGAGTAACAACATTTCATATACCACATTCAATGAAAGAAAGCTTTAAAAATCCATGCTGTGGGAGATACATTTTGCCACTTACATCTGTTATCATTTTCCCTCTGGTCTTGTTTCTTTCCCTGTGGTTAGCTCGTTTCTGTTTTTGCTGCAGAACTCGTTCCCTGGTGGTGCGATATTCCAGAGCAAATTCACTAATAATTTTGCAGAACTTATTGATGTTGACTTCACGTATTGCATAGGGAGGATGGCCCATAAATAACAAAAATGAGTGAAACCTGGAAAACAATGAGTTCATAAATGTAAAGGGGAAAACATCTTTATTGATGGTCTCTGGGAAAACCCCCCACATTTCACTGAATCCATTTATTACTTTACTAGCTCCCATCATTTCCTTTGTGCTACAGAATTTTCATGGATGCTTTGCATAACACTGGTATGTTTTATAATTAAAACCATGAAAGTCTAGCCTATGATAACTTTATCCATGTCTACTTTCCCAGGCTGATGCAGGAGATAAGATGTTTATGGAACTCCATCTACTTTATATGACTAATTTGGCACGTGAATGACCAATTTCATTTCAGTTATAGAAAAAATATTTATTAAGTTTCAATTCTATTTATTTGAGTTAAGCAACTTCAAAGAGGCTGTTAGGATGTTGGGCAAAGTCTAGACAAGAAGAATGCAGATTTACAGGCTAGCAAACACAAGAAGGAAAGAATTTCTGGTTCACAAAAATGACCATAAAATTATACTATCTACTGAGTACATTAGTTTGGGATACTCTCTATTCACAGTTTTACTTCTTCTGTGGCATTCAGGGCTTTTTCACTATTTGCAGTTTTTACTACTGTTTCCATATTTCATGATTTACAACAGCACACTGTAGGTTTAAAAATGCATGGGAATTTCTTTTAACTGCATCTACATCCCTGATAATAAAATGTCTTCCCAACCCTGGAAAGATGCAAGTACATGAATACATTTTCAATGAACTATAGAAGCAGTTGCAGGATATCACATGACAAAGTTAGTATTTTCCTTATTTGTAGAATGCATATGATAAACACAACAGGAAACTGGTGAATTCACTTTCCCTCCACTGCAATTGGCATTTCTGCTTACTTATGGCATAAACCCCAAGTCATTACAATAACAAAAGAAGAGCTGAATCAACTTTTCAAGTGTATATCCACAAATTTGGGGTAATTTGGAATCCAGTTCCTAACTTTGACCACAACAATTTGGAAATTATCCAGAAGTTGGAAAATCTCTCACAATTTCATTAAACCCATCTGCAAACCCTAAGAAGAGTAACTTAAATTCTGTCTTCTGCTGCACAGGCATAAAGCAGAGTCATAGATCTTGCAAATAGGAATGGTGCTGTCTACAAAAGAACTCACTGTACAAGACTTGTTTCAACTTCTGCATATGACGAATTTGTCATTGATACTTCATTTTTTTTCCTACAGTTTGTTCTTGTTTATCAGATAGTAAGCCAAACCTTCCCAAAAATACCCTGGGATGAACACAAAATGTAGCAACTTAACCATAAAGCTGCTAGCTTTTGGGGACTAGGAGTTAAAAGACCCAGTTACTGCATCTTGGAAATAAATGACTGCCTGGATGATTGCTTCTTTTAATCAGAAATATAGAAATTTTTGGAGTGGAGATAGTTCTCAAATGGAGTCTGTAAGAAAGTATGCACCACATACAACTTGGTAACTTTCCTTGCAGGAATGTGGATTAAACACTTATTAAAAAAAACATATTTATGATGCCGTAACTGACAATTTTATCAAGTCATTTACTATCAAGGTTTTGCTGTCATCAGTCAAATTCTGTACCTGTTAATTATTCTTCTATGAACAATCTTCAGGATTATGATTCTTTCTGCACAGTCTTTAAGGAACTCGGACATTTTTTGCTTTAGACTTGGCTTCATTTCATGCTTTGCTATAGCCTTAAGGTGATCCCACGATGCTTTGCACCGTCTTTCCATCTGACACAAGTTTTCCTGGAGTTGTTCAAAGTCAACCTGCAAAAAAAAAAAAAAAAAAGAAAGAAAAAGGTTACACTTGAAGTGAAAACACCATCATTATATACTTGGATATCTGAACAATGCAATGTATTTGTAGGAAAGGGTCAATATAGAGGCAGCACAACATTAATTCACATTATTAATTATTACTAAATAAATAAGAAATAGCTTTCTCTGTCACACTACATCTAGGCCTGTAGTGCTAGTAAGGAGAACTGAAAACAAAGAAAAACCCATAACACATATATTCATCTTTAGTCTTGGAGGCCTAACGGCTAAAGAAGGCACAATAAAATATTGTGATGTGTTTTTTCCCTTCTTAATAACTTCATGTCTGCACCAAGCAACTGCATGAGTCAGTCCTTTCTGAGGTAATACAAAACTTTCTCTTTTTTGTAATCCTTTTCTCTACTAATCATAGCTTTTTATACCCTGTTTACTGCTGACTGTTGCACCCCGCCAACACTTCTCCATTTTAGGAAGCACTTGGATCTATTCCCTAGTCATGCACTGACTTGTTAATAGATGATCTAGTTCTAATCACAAAATTCACTGCCCAGAATTTTTTAAAGCTCTATTGAAAGTATGTGTTATTTAGTGATCTCAGCACTGACTTTCATGCCTTGATATACGGTATGAATTTACTGGCTTGTAACGAGATCATAGAATGGACTTTGAAGGTCTCTCAACACAGTTAAAATAAATGATTGCATCCTACAGTAACATTTATCAGGATAGAAGCCAACACATTCCACAGAAGGTGAGGGAGAGCTTGTCCTTTACTCATCAACCAAAAAAGGTGTTCCAGTCGCAATAGTCTACACAAGACATTCAGGATGTGTTGCTAACAACTGAACAAAGTGCATTAACAACCCAGCCACAGCACACAAGAGATGAAAAAAATAAAACTACCCAACATGTTCTTGAATTCTGAAGAAAGGAAAAAAATTATTTCATAATACCACTTCACAGTTCAGATGAACTCTAGTTATAAAATACAGACTTAGCTCTCAGATTCTGAACACATCAGTGGGATGTTACAGTCCCGTACTCCAGTTAATTCCTTAATGTTAAATGAAAACCAGCATCAGAGACAGGTTTTATTTCATATTACCTAGCTGTGTGCTGCAGCCGCTGCTGAGACCTATACTGAGGATAGCCATAAGAAATGCATTATTATTAAAAAGCTCCTGGTATTGATTTGATTTGTTTTTACTGTGATTTATAAAGTGATGAATTTTTCCTCTTCACAAGGAAATAAAAACATCCTTTGATCCATTCTGCTATTCAGAAAAGCCCTGCAGGCGGAGCAGCTGTGGGGTTTTTGCTTTCCTTATATCTGTATCAATGCATATGTTTTAAAAAAAAAGTCCTTTCCAGATCAGTATTTTCACTGTTGATGATAAACACATTGCTGCTCTCCACAGATGGTATATCTAAAACACACATGGGGAAAAATACTATCACTCCTGTTAAGGTTAAAAAAAAAAATCCCAAGTCTAGGTCTTCTTACTAGTAATAATTATCCAATCTGGTTGAGGAAGCCTCTCAGCTGCTGCAGCTGAGAAATTTAAATTTGTCACATTTTATGAGAGCTTTCACTGAAAACAGAATGAGTTTTAATCTGTGTAAAAGCTCAGAGGTTCAGGACCGTAGGGATACAAGAAGCATCTCTGGAGAACAACAGATCTGCAGGGAAGAGATGTGGTGAATTCTTGGCCCCTTGAAATCTGCCAACAGTCAGCACATTCACAGGAATGGGAAGCTCCAGCATGAACTGGGGATGACAGCTTGGTCTAAGGGATACACAGGAATTTTTTGAGCATAAACAAAAATTCAGTCCTCTGGGGAAGTCCTAAGGAGACTGCAGTAAAGGGAATGACACCTTAACTCTCCTGGAACAAATCTCTGTAGAGCAGAGGTGTGCTTGAACAGAAGTTGCAAACTCCTGGAAGGAGTAAAGCAGGAAGTTTAATATAGGATAATGCACCTGTGTATTTCCCACAGGCAAACTGTACTGTGCCTGCAAGAATGTGTCAAACTTCCATGAAATTTCTGGCTGTCAGCTCTCCAATGTTTGGTCACTTACTTGTGGACAGAAAGGAAAATACAGTAAAATATCCAGATGTGAAATATTGAAAGTCCAATTTTTCTCAGAGACAACGAGGTACCCCCACCTGATATTTTGTGAAGAGCTATTTCACCAGTGCCAATTTTGTGTGCAGACACATAAGCCATTGCACTTCAGTCTGCTCTAGGTCTGTTGTTCTGTTCAGGGTGTCTTATACAAATATAACAGTAAAAGTGATGAGAAATGATCCCCCAACTATGTGTTCCTATGATAAAGAGAACAAGAACTTGTGTGGAGCAATAATGACTATTATTCAACATATTATGCATAAAGAAAACATGAAAAGGTATATATGATACCATACTACCTCACAATCCACATAGCATTCCCAAGAGAGCATGGATTGCACTTTCTTATTTATGTGCTTATTTCCAACATTTACTAAAAGAATTAATGTATAATGGTAGAGGATTTCTTTTTTTCATTCTTTCTTTCTTTCTTCAAAGGAAAGATGCACCAATTTTTGCCTGCAGCTGGGTCATGCTGGGACTAAGAAGGAATTCAGACGAGTTGTGGCTCCAGGAGAGCTCAGTGTAGGACGTACTCAGACAAGCACTGAATAAAAGAAGCAGCAATCTGAAACACTCCTTACAGCTTTCCTCCTGGACAGCAGTGCACAGAAGTTGTGCCTGACCCAAGGATTTGAAGGAAGGTGGAAACATATATTATTCTTTTTCCTCCTCAGTACATATATGTGCAATAGATGTGCAGCTTGCTGGTTCTGCTTACTAGTACCTTTTGTTACAAATTTTTAAATCAATACTTTTCTTTTTCTGCAGGCCAAAGAATAAGTGGTCTTAGGCTGTTATGCAAAATAAAACTGTCCTTTCTTTCAGACACTTAAGTAATGTTTATTTTAATTTGTAAACCAATTTAGAAAAAGCAGCTTTCTAAATGCTTCTGAGATATATTTGATATGTTTCTCCTTTCTCCTGCCAGGTTCCTCTCCGTTCACAATCACACTAGCTGAAAAATATTCAGAACTATTACTATCTGTGGAATCTCTTGCAAGGCCCACTGTTGGGTCTTCTGAGAAGTGCCTTTGTGGACACTGTTGCCCCAGGGTGGAGTAGCCAGAGACAGTACATGCAAATAGGATGTAAAGACTCATTGACGTGACACAAGCCATACAGAGTCAGCCTCAGCAAACTATTGCCCTAAGCCATTAATGGGCAACTTTAAAAATAAAAATCTGGTTTTCAATTTGATGCACCTCCACATTTTGCACAAATGACACTCTGACCAAGAATAAAACCTTCCAACCACATGCCAGTGACACCAGAACTCATTTTCATCACTTTATATCATTATTCACTGCTTGCTACCATAGCAGCAGATAACTTCACCACAAACGACAATATAAAAAAAGAATTCAACCAAGTTTCTCACTCCACTGGACTGAGAATTTAATACTGTGTGATATACCTACTGCCCAAATGACTTCTGTTCTCACCAATTTTCACCTGACTAAGAAACTACCACCAACCATCAAATGGCCCAATGTTTACTTCCCTGCTCATTTAGGTACCATGAAAATATTTTTTTTCAATTTCAAATCTATCCCATACACCCAATATCAATGCATAAAAGAGTATAAAGTGTTCCCATTCATGAAATACTAGACCATGCTCTAATCATTCAGGCAGGGCATGTATCAGGGAGCCTTTCTGGTCTTTAGGTTGGAATGTTATTTCTCTGCGTGGCTGCAAATATGTCATGGCAACACAGGAATTGCACTCATTATTTGTTGGGAGAGAGAGGAAGGGCTGCTTTGAGCTGACATTGGGAATTAAATGCAGTAGCTCAAACATAAAGTGCCTTCCACTATGTATGCCCTAGGGTAGTATATACAATTTCAGGTATGCATTGCCATACACAGCAAACAAACGTAGCCACTGTGAGACAACAGGTCATTTTTCTTCAGCATTCCCTCAGCTGGAATGTGTTTTACACACACATCTCCTCCAGCTAAACCTCCTCTAGTCTTTAGGCTAAGCTCCTCCACTACTGTGAGTACAAAACTCTCCTAAAGTCAAAGATGCTGCACCTAAATACACTCCTGTGATAGCATTCAGCCCTTGAACAGTCAAAAATGGCACAACTGGATTGAAGTAAAAAAAAACCCAAACAAAAAAATGACTGGAAACTGATAAAGCTGAGATTTGTGCTTAAAAAGCACTTCTTTTCAAAATCACTGTATCCAAAGTTTTGTTCTGAAGGGCAGAGAATAACTTGCTGCCTATCCACAGCAGCCTTGTGTAAGTTTTCTATTGCTTGATATTCTGCTTATTGTTTATTGCTACAGCTTGTTTCTTTTAGTGGTGAATATATAAAATCCAGATATTTTCTGAGGAAGACCTGGATCTCTGCATATTTATCCTAGTCACATGGTGCATTAAAAATAAGATTGATGCATTCACATTGACAAATATTGCCTTAAATTCACAGTAAAATGACACCTATTTTATTGTACCACATAGAAAGATATACATAATCACAGACATAAGCTTTCTCTTCTCAAAGTTCAAGATAGTCTCTGCAGCAGACCACAGCCTAGTCTGAGCTGTTTATAACTGAGGGTCAGACGGTTCATTCTCACATTATTACAGGGATGCGTTCTGGCACGGAATATGAAATCTTCCTCTTTTCCTGAGCTGGTTCAGTGCCAAAGGAAATTCTGAGAATTGTTCCTTGCAAACACACTGTCATCTGAGCACAGCGACCTTCTGTGGCATATGTTCAAAACTCTGTCTCCTCTAATATTTCCACACTGGCTTCCTTCACCAAGTGTCACAAGAATTATCGCAAACCAACGTTAGTCCAACTTGCACACTGTGGGTCATGCATTTTAAGTGAAATAGATGCCAGCTCTCAAACTCAAGCAAAATATGAAGGAGGTTCTGCCCAGACATTTCTACCTCTAGAGTGAAGGGTCCATCTTGCAAAAATAATTTTGGAAATGAGAACACCTGAATCAACCCACTAATGAAAAATTAAAGGACAGAGGTGCTCACTGAGGTATGAGCAGATGAGTCTACCCAGTTATATACACATCTCCAGTGCATTTTAGTTCATTGAACAATAAACATGCCAACATGGGATCTTTTTGCAGATACTGCATGGCAGAACCCACAGTCTGGGACAAAGAGAAGCAATATATCACTAAGTGGTGACATAGGTCCCTTCAGAAAGTGTTATGTCACCTGCAACAATTCCTGCAGTCATGTCACTTGGAATGTTATTGAAACACCACAGTGCTGTCAGGCATACACGTTAAACTTCATCTCCTCTCTTTCAGACAGAACCTCAGAGTTTCATTTGCCGTGGAAGCTCCTTCCCCCTTGCCCCAGTATGCCCTGCAGCCAACAGGATCTGCCTTACCCCGCGCTGCCTTCACCTCTGCTCCTGCTAGTCCGTGCCAGGAGCTGGGGCAGCTCCAGCAGTCCTTGTTCCTGGCACCACAAGGAATGACACAACTGTAAAAAACCTTGCATTCCTCAACTTCTTTTTTCCTTCTCATGGAAAATAATTTGACTTTTGGCATTTATTTTTGTTTGAAATAATGCAGGGAAAACATACTTGAATGATAACTGCACACAAATTGTTCCTGTCAAGCAAGACAAGAGAAACCCCATTGAAAGAGGACAGGAGGCAGCACAATATCCTCTAACTTTTTTTTAATTATTTTTTTCTCCTTTCTCTGATTTCCAGTGTATCAGGCAGAAGCTGCAGCATGTCAAATGGCACTTCTGTTCCAGTCACCTTTCTCCCCATACCTGCCTGCCCATACCCTTGGAGGGCAGCTTCCTTCTCCCCTATGCATGCCTTAGTCTCGTCTTCAGTTCTTTCCCATCATCAGTCCTTGTCCCTTCCTTTGGGTTGCTAATATTTTCTATTGCTTATTTTTAAAAGCTGCCTGCTTCTCCACTGCCTAGTGACCACAGCTAATCCAGGTGCCTTGCTGCAGGGGCTAAAAACCAGACAGAAGTTTGACATCTTGTAAGTAAATTAAAATCAAGGAAAGAAAATGACAATTACTGGTTTACTGTATAGAGCTGGCCGGCTTTCAGATACACAGGTTAGAGAGAAAAGATGAGTATTTTTATTAAGTATACATTTTTTTATTCACTAACAGAGAAGGTACTGGTGCTGATACTGCCTCTTCTTAAGGAAACTTCTAGGAACCATACTGAGTTTAACTTCAGAGATCTGTAAGTCTGCTTCAGTATTAGATACATCAGTTCTGGTACAACTTCAGTGAAAAAAACAACTTAAAATATGTTTAAAAAAAAGCAAGTGGTTTTAATCATGAGATACTAAACAATCAGTGCTGTGCACGATTTCAAAAATACTTTTTTTAATCTAGAATTCTTTTTTTTTTTTTTTGTAATTTTTTCACTTGTGTCTGCTTTTCTTTTTTTGGTGTTATTTATGACTTCAGTCCTTCAATAAAAAGCCACAAGTTTTGCAATAACTATACCATTTTGTTTCTGGTCTTTCTAACTACTTTTTGGTGAGGCAGCCTGTTTTCTTTGTTTTTTTTTTTTCATGAACAAAGGCTCAGGAAATTCTTATACGATGTGCATCTCAGGGGAAGGGGCATCTCTGTTTATCTACAGGATGGGAATTGTTTAGCCTTTGTGGTTTCTGAAAGATGTTTGTAGACAAAATGGAGCTTAAAATACAGCCTAATCCACAGTGAAATATTAGTTCTCCTTTCCTGTCAGCTTTCCTAAACCAAGATTTCGCCCTGTCTGTGAACATTCCCTTGAAGAGGGCAGCTTGGATGGCTTCCATGTCCTAACTTTTTGATTTGTGGCAGCTATGATCAAGTGGGAATAGAGCTTGTTACAGTAATCCATCAGTGGTGTAACACATGCAGGAACATCCCAAGGAGGGAGACCTTGGGCGTCACGGGGAAGGCTAAGGCTATAATTTCTCTTAATGTGATTTTGTCTGGCCTTTTCAGAATTTCATCCGCTTTGGGCAGGGCCACTAGATCAGCAAACCACAGACTGAAAGACTGGGCTCAGTTTTGCACACTCTTAGATGTGAAATTTTTTATAAGTGACAGCAGTAGGTTAAGCTTTCTTCCACTCTCTGTAACTGAAAAATAGAAGATTCACTTGAGAGTGCACCATACACGGTGATGAGGATTTTGGAAAACAAAGGCTCTTCTCCTTTATGGTAATTTTCAATTTAGTGATTAACTTGGTCCCAATTTAATAAAAAAGAATTGAAATAACTTCTTAACAAAGAAGCAGGGAATGAGAAACCAATATACCTAAATGTAAGAGAAGAATCACTCAAATTAAAAACAAAAACATGAAAAGGTTAAAATCTTCCAAACATGAGAAACCAGCCTCACTGAAGGCAATAAACCAGTCTAAACATAGGCTGTATAAGAGGAAAATTAGGAGAAAAGAGACGGATTCCAAGGAGAAAATATCTAAGGAAATAAAACAAAACCACAAATTCCTTTATGGTATATATATAAAAAAAGAAAATATGTAGGAGGTCCTGGATCACTGGGGATGAAAGAAACTAAGGAAGACAAAAGTTAGAGAAGGGAAGTAAGAATGACTTGTTTTCATGCAACTTCACCTCAGAGGATGTTGGGAAGAAACCTATTCTAGTAGCTGCTTTCACTTTTCTGTATTATTTTTTTAAATAGATGTGAACTAATAGCAAGGTTTGAAAACTTGCCAGTAGAAACAAATGCATTGGAGGAGGATGATATCTTACAAAGCAGCAAACAAGTAGAATACAAGAAATTTGACAGCAATTAAAATAGAGAAATTGAATCCCTGGCTAACATGAGTAAAAAATATGCATGAAATTACACTTAGTAACTTAGAGAATCAGAGAATAACAAAAGTTTTCACCTATCCTTAGAAAAGCAGCAAGGTTGAAGCAGAGGTCCAGGTTTTATTACTATATCTGGTAACCTTGCTGAAAGGACAAGTAACATGAAATTTAATACATCAAAATAACAACCATATTCTGTGTGTGTTTATAAAACAGTGAACAGATAAAAGTAAATAAAATTAGATTAAAAATCTTTACAAGAGCCTCATGAGTGGCCACCTATGAAGTGTGAGGTTAAGAGAGAAAATGAAGAGAAAGAATACACATTGATTCTCATTTGATGACAGAGTTAGCAGGAGGTGTCTCATGGTTTGCACTTTGTATTTATAAATTAGCTGGACACAAGGAAGCACATCAAGAGGGTAAATCTACAGATGGCTAGGAATTATTCAGATTAGTCCTGACTGAAGATTATTAGGGTTTAAGAGATAAGCAGTAAATCTGCTCCAGCAGATCATGGTCATTACTGTAGACGGCAATGAAGTGCATGCTGCAGGCAGTGTCAGACTCCTTCGTGCAGTGGGCTGAGTTCTGAATTGCTCCATCAGCTTAGGAGACTGCCTGGATGTCCTTGTGAACTGCCCAAAGACAACAGGTGTCCAAAGGAGAGCAAGTCAAAAAGCACAAAGACAACGTCAGGACATCTAACAAAAGATAGCAGAAGCAGAAGGGACAAATATAGTAAGCATGTAACATTTATAAGAAGAGGCTGGAATACTGTGCTTACTGTTGTTTAACCCATCTAAAAGGTAAGATGGAGGAAAAGTGTGGAAATGGTCTGATAAAAAAAGATGCAAAAGGACCATTTAAGACTTAGACAAGGATCTGAGCAGCCTAGTTTAATTTGGTCTTGCACTGAAAAAGGTGATGGACCAGATGACCATCAGAGGTCCTTTCCAACCTAAGGTATTCTGTTAAATAGTTAAAAATGTTTTAACTGTTTAATATATTCAGATAGTAAATCCTGAAACTGGCAAATTCAACAGTAGACAAAATTAGATTATGAATTCATTGTCACAAGAACTACACTAGGAGCCAAAATAAGATTTGATTTTTGCAGTTTTTTTAAAAAAACGTATTATACAGAGTTGTTTCCCTCCCCTAATCTCCTTTCCCATTCTCCAGACAAGGTGGCCTTTGGAAAAGAAATAATTCCTCTATTTGATGCATATAATGACAATTATGGCTCATGAAATAACATTTTTCTAGGAGAAATTGTTCTCCTCCTCCTTAGAAGCTTCTTGTGCTCTTCTTTCAGGAAGTTGGTATTGTCCACTATCTGAAACAAGGCACTGGGATAGAGGGATATTGGTATTGCCTGCTGTAATTATTTCCATTTCCACATGAGACATGACTCCTAAACAGAATTTCTATGTTTGCTATCTCCCATGTTTACTCCACCAATCAAGTAATGTACTGTTTTTAGGTGTCATTCACAAAACCTCACACTCTGAGAGCTCCAAAAGTGAGTTTAGTGTTTCTATCATGCCTGCAAGCAGCAGTAATAAATAATCTGCATACTACATTGAGCCATTGACCAGACCTATCTATTAAGCAGGGGATTAGCATTTTTTTTTTAAAGAGGTGCTGCCACAAGTTTCCCTTATTTCTATTTATCTTCCCTCACCCCTAATCTTTTGGGCGTAATTCTGCAACCTGCTCTAGGTGAACCTGCTTTATAGGGGGTTGGACTAAATGACCTGCTGAGGTCCCTCCCAGCTCCAACCATTTTGTGATTCTGTGAGTTAAACAAAGTATTTCAGGGACACTTGAATTCTGGAAACAATTTCATTAGCAAAAAATTAATTTCTTCCACTGTCCTTAATATACAATCAGGCATTTGCCTTAAAAAAGAGATTCCCGCAAACCACAGAATAAATATGTTTGAAGATACTGGTCAAATAAAGTTTTAACTTCAAAACAGTTCCTAGTAGTTATATACATTAATAATGTACATAATATTAAAATGCCTGTTGTAACTAATGGCTGCCTAACAGCACATCGATGAGGGAACCACCTGACAGACAGAAATAAAGCTCATAAGAGACTTCTGGCATCTTTGAAATTTAGTGCAAATGACACAAAGAATCCACATTTATAAAAAGTGCTGCAACCAGTGAGGAACAACAATCAAAGAATAAAATACAATCTTAAACATTTCACTTCAAGGAGGTGTTATAAAAACATACATATAGATGTGTTCACCCACTGGACATACCTTGGCTGACCTGGTGATGGCCCCGATCTCGGAATACAGATCAGTGCTGTCTGGGAACTTTTCCACCACCATAGTGCAGACGTGGTGCAGGAGGGACTGTTTGTGCACTGTGTCCTTGACTTCTGGAACCTTCTCGAGGTAGCTCAACTCAAAAGCTTTGGCCTGTAAAAGGAAAAAAAGGGAAGAAATTAAAAATAAAAATGTTTAGTCCTTCTATGCAGATTAGTAGGCAAAAATGATGACCAAGAAGGGACAGAAGGCAAAGAAGAATCCTATGGGAGAAGAAAGTTATTGCTTTCATTAATTTTTAACTTTCTGAAGGCTAGGCCTAAAATCAGTCTATCTGCAGTGAAATGACTCATGACACAGTTCTCACAATCTGAATGGGAAATATCAACATTAAATTTAAAGGAGTTACACTAGACGAGTCCCTAGCCCTGCATTTCCTTCAGATTATGCTGAAAGAGACAAAGAGTAACCTAACACACAATAAAAACAGCTTTGTTTCCTAAATTACTTTTCTGATACAAAGTAAATAGTGGGTTGCAATTATCATAATGGTTTTGACTTCTGTTTTTTTGAAGGAAAAAGCTGCAGGGAAATGCTGGGACATCAGGCTTACGTTGGTTCCATTCAGAAAGTTCCCAATGGCTAGTAGAGTAGAAAGGATAAATCCCAAAGTTTTATTGTGCTCCAGTTGGTCCATTCCTTCCTTCAGGTCTAGTAGTGGTTCTGCAACTTCCTGTCATGAGAACAGAAACAAGAAAGTGAAGGCTGCAGTTGGCTAGTTTTTAATTCTATGGTTCAGACTAATTAATGCAAAAAGTTCCTGAACTGGGGTCTTGCAGAGTGTAAACTGGCCATGTGTGCTGGCTTTCTTCCATGTTCCAGCTAATAAATCACATGCAAGGACAGAAAAAAAGAAAAAAGTTACACAAAATACTTTCCTAAAGTTGCTCCTTTATGTTATGCAATTGCCTTACTTGTCCTGGGGATTATCCTGTGATTCCAAACAGGAGAGAGAATCAGAGAAGGGGCTGCTGCATTTGAGCTAGATGCATGAACATCCCTATGCCCCAGCTGAGAAAAAAGCTTCTTAAAATGACTTCTTCTAATCTTTGAGAGACAAACAAAGAAGGTTAGAAATCAGGCTGACTTGATAATGAGAGCCTGACCCTACAGCTTTCTTCCAATGATGGCCACCTGAGTTTTGGATATGGTTTTTTCACTTGTGCGAATTTAAAATGGAAAAAGTCCCTGCTGTAAACATCAAGCTTTGCAAATATTCTCATTTTCAACTTTTAACCTAATGCATCTTTCATCCACATGTTATCTGAGTATAGGTATGTAAACTGATAAGGCTTGAAAACATAAATTCTGTTCCATTACCTCGGGAAGTGAACTACATCAGAGAGTTCAAAGGAAGAGAGTGACGGTAATTTGAGTTGACAGGGCTTGTTTCTACGTCTCTGTGTGAGGCTCAGGGTTATTTATTTTGTATGCACAGTAACAGTTCACATTGTTTCTATATCCAAATACAATCCTAAGCATCCATGAGCAGCATTGTTTTCACAGAATCATAGAATGGTTTGTGTTGCAAAAATCCTTAAAGATCATATAGTTCCAATTCCCCTTGACATGGGCAGGGAGACCTTTTTCCCCAATCTCCCATATTTTTCGTATTCTGTATGAGCCAAGAAGCCAAAATTAAGCTGTTATATTAGACCAAGCGGCAAAATAACTTTCTTGAAGACATGTAATGGGTCCTTCAATAACTGTAATGATATTTTACCACAAAAGATGAATGAAATACACATTTCTAGTCACTACAGAAGAATTCATCTTATGAAAAGAATATGGAAAATTCAAGACAAATTAAGAGATGGGATAGTGAGCTAAGCAATTTACACTTCAGAGGAGAGGTGCTAAATAATCCAAGACTTTATCAAGTTGAACTAAAATCAAGAAACTGCTGCACAGAATTCCTTGAGCTGCTTTCACGTCAGGGTTGATTTAGTTTGTTTTGTGGCATTATAGGGATGAATCAAAGAGCTCTGCATCTGCAGTAAACACAGGCTTCTGAACTATTTTATTCAGATAACGTTCAACCTGCTAAAAAATCATTCCTAAAAAACTAATTTAAAGCATTCTCAAGGTGAATATAAAGGTGGCATAAAAGGCTTCCAAAGTAGGCCATACTGAGCCTTTCATTTACATATTTACAGGCAAGTTATCTGAGCTTAGAGCTTAGACTTCCTTGCATATAGTACACATTTATAATTATTCTTTATTTTTTATTTTATTGTAGAATCAAAAAATAAAAAATAGTGAAAAAGATATTGAATAATCAGACAAAATACCTATTCTTGCTTCCTATAAAACTCACCTTCTACCTAAAGAGGGCAGATACACAAGGCAGAGATACCTTGTATCCTTTGATACCACATTTTTATTTTTCACCTACAAATTATGTTTGAATTAAATTTGAGGATTGGTCCAGAACTCCTGTCTGCAAGACATCTGATAATGCCTAATAAGCGTTTGACACACATGCACAAATGAACCCAACTATATGTGTGCAAGGAGTCCAGTAGTCCTGGGACAGGGAGGACGTGGCACACGTTCTGTACAGCTAATCTGATATATGCACCATTTACCAACCTGCTGTACTGGGAATAAGTTTAAGCTTCCCGCACCTATAAAAGTTCATGTCTGTGCTTTACTGGGAGGGGAAAAAACTTGGTTGAGATGGGAACTCTGAGATGATTGAAATTTAATTTTCCATATTTTCTTCTAATCAAGACTGACCTGCACATAGTAACATATCTTTCTAAAACAACAAAAAGTTTCAGGATCATACCATAAACCTTAAGAAGCTCTGATGCACTTTGCAAAATTTTCAGACAGAAAGTACTTCACTCAGAAGTACAATGTTTTTGAACACTTATTTTTGAAGCACACTGTCTCCAAGAAGACAAGAGTCAGGAGTAAACTTTCTGCTCAAAAGAGAAACTGAATTAAGCCCTCTGCTTTACCACTCCTACTTTTCTCATTTTTACACCTGCTTATATTAATTTATGATCCTTTAAAGTTTTCAGCAATAAGGATGCATTTGCCTGCAGTGACCTTATGAAAAAATAATCTTATTTAGGACAACCAAAGTTTCTATTCCTTTTTCTTAGACTTTTAAACTCCCTTGGAGAGAATGAAATTTGACAGCATTTGCATCATAAATAGTTCAGTACAAAGAGTGAATAGCAACAATGTAATTTTTCAGAGCAATCAGAAGTCTGAAAATCAAGTTTTAAAGTTAAAACTCTACGTCTTTTGTCTACGCCTTTATACTTTGATACTAAAATAAAGGTGAGAAAAATCATTGTTCCACTAATGATCTTCAGTAGGCATTCAGGTTAAGATTTCAAAACAGTGTACATATTATCCAACTAACCATTTGGAAAGGGTTTTCCTTTTTATTTTCTGTAGATAGTGAAGAACGAGTATTCATCATCGAATTAAGACCCTCAGAGCCTGAGGATGCTCCCTACAAATGTATCCTGACTTGCTTTAGTTATTAAATTCAAGCCAAGAAAGAGGACTTATGCATGGAAAGCTTCTGATGAACATAAACAATGTATCACTTAACCCGATACTTGAAGAATTCATGCTCTTTTCTTTCAGGCTGTCAGACATCAAGCTAAGACCTACTTAGGTAAAAACAGGCAAAACTCTATTCTTGGCAGATTAGCAAAGGCATGTTCTCATTTATGAGAAGCATGGTCTTACACCAGCACCTCAGGTATTTCACACTGTTGATACCATGGACCATCTAAAAATTCCAGCTTCATGGAAATAATAGCAAGGTTCATTAATTCCCTACATAAAATATATGTATGACTCAATAAATAATATAAATGCATTCTGAACTGCTATGAATTTTCCTTATTTTAAAATAAGATTTATAAAAGCAAATGTTGGACTAAAAGAAATGATAAAAACTGTGGAGCTAAGTGATTTTGACATCTAAGCTTCGCCCTTTTGCAGATGGATCTTCAAAAACATAGTTTGAAGAACAGAAGAATGTTGGCAGCTCATGGGACAATCACTAATGCAAACTACTTCATTCTTTAAATTTGAGTATCCTTATCTCAGTCTAAATAACGTGTATATTTATTTGTAACCTGGAACTTAACCTCTGATTTTAACCTGCTGTTACTGGAGAGGTGCTCAAGTTTCTCTTGTACCCCTGACATCTGATCCCGTACCTTCCTCTTCAACCCAAGCTGTTTGTCCCATCCATGCTTTTCTGCAAGGGTTCTTTTTGCATGCTCCTCTTATTTTATCAGAGTTATCACATGTTATTTCTTCTACCATTTTACAGTAAGTACTGTACTTAGTCCTATCTACCTTTCAATGGAGATAAAAACATTGCTTCTATCTTGACTCCAGCTATTGCTTCTTTGAGAAACTGAAGTATTTGAGGCATTTTGTACCAGCATCCATTCTACACGGATTTTAGCTGGCAATTCATGAACTAACTTTGTGGCATAACCATTACAGGCAAAGGATCAGGTAAACTATCAGAACTTCTTTAGCATCTAGCAGTGCTTCAGATGCTACTTTTTGGTTGAGAGGACACCAGAAATTCTAGGTATATGCAGAGATTAACAGCTACAGCTAACTCAACTGACGTGAAAGGTACAATTTAGCCTTGTGGTAACTTCAAAGCAAAATAAATATCAGTACCTGAGTAAAAAAAAAGAAAAACTGGCAAGAAAGTATTCATACCATAACAAGTATTTTGTTATACAAGTCAGAAATGTAAATGGCTAAGACTAGAATATTGCAATTAAAACATCCCGATTATTAGTGTGATTGCATTTCTTAAAATCTAGGAAGATTATGCAGAGACAGTATCATCTGCAGATCAATCAACTTTTGCACAACTTGTTAAATAACCATTTCCAGGTAAACATAAGGCATTTTCACAAGCATGCCCCACTTCTCAGAATGGATATCACACAAAGTGATACAGATTTTTCAATACACACATATGTGCACAGATACAGACACAAAACTAATATAGGAGAGAGCTGCTTTAAGAGCAATGCATGACATATGCACCAGTCAGAAGAGACACCTTGTGAAAGGCAAGTAGCTGAAATTGCCTACACAGTTTCATTCTGTTTCATTATGCACCAAAATTTTACATTCTCTTTTTAAAATTTTTGTCTATGATTCATCATTAATAACAGACAACTCAATTATTACAGCGTTCTCTGAATGAAAGACATCTGTGGAGGTGGCAATAACTTTCTGTGATTTAACTGAACAGAACACTCCTGAAGGATGCCTTACCTTTTATTTAGAATTTTGAGAACTATAAACAAAAAACCCCTTAATGGATGGTGTTTTTCTTAGTTCAAATGGATTTAAGATCAATACTCTCATTTTACTATGTAAGACTGAATACCATAGTCCTCACTCAATCTTTAATCAAAGAAAAATTCTCATTGCTCTGAAGCAAGAATTTCCTGAATAACAACATCTGGAGAAGATGTGGTCAAGATTTAGCACTCTTATTTGTTTCAGTATCATTACTAACTAATTAAAGGAAGGAAAACATAATCTCTAATTTTCTTTTATAGAAGGAATAGATTATGAAGGATCATTTTAGCTGTTTCCTGCTGGAACACTGAAACAAAAGCTCCCCATTTACCATTTCCTCAAAATACATGTTCATATAATAACGAGGTCAGGGACAGATTAAGCAAAGGCTCAGAAGGGTCTCCACCCCTGCCACTCTGCGTCCCATCACCTTTTCCACTATCTCATAGTCCATCTTGAATGCCCAGAGCTGGAGCCTGGCGGAGAGTTCGCTGATAGAGGAGAGGGTGAGAAGGAACTGCTCGGCACTGCCCAGGGGGACATCGGGATTCGCCAGCTGTGCCTCCTGGATCTTTTGCTTTTCCTCCTCAGATGGGATCATGGTCAGGATTTTCTGTATAGGGAGACAAAAGGCAGGCATCAGTGGCAGGGCTGAGAGGTGTGAAAGGGCTGGATGCTGCGTGACTTCACGGCGGCACTAGTTGAAGTCCTCAAGAAGTCCTGGGCTGTTAAACCAGGACAGCACTGTAGTAACCAAGAACTAACCCATGCCCAAGAAAACAAAACGAGGCCTGCTATCTCACACACCTGCAGTTTGTTGAAAAAGATACCTGGATTAAAATGCCCTTTTCTTTTCTTTTTTCTTTTTTAATCTGTACTCAGTAGATATAGCTAATCATGGGATGAAATAAAGAAGGAGACAAAGGGACACTGTTTGGGACTGATCTCACCAGCTTTCATATGTTTAAGTCAAAACTGAGCATCTTTCTTCGAATTACATATGGTAGTATAGGTAAAGGGAGAGCAGTTTTGTGGTCTGTGATTTATAGCAGGTCAGACTAGATTTTAAGGTCCCTTTTAGCCTCAAAATCTGCAACTCTTCCAGCACACTTGTATGTATACAAAAATAACTTGAGGACTCCTGTCCTTTGCTGTAACCACAATTCCTTGCTTTTGGTTCAGTCTGTTTTGTTTTTTATACATGAAAACTATTGCAGCTTACTAGGTCACTCCTAAAAATTTCACCCTAACTGACAACTTCCCAAGGAACAGACAATGAATTTAAAGATGAATTATGCATTGCAAAACATAAGGCTTTTTTCTTTTGATCTGAAAAGTCTAAAATTTTGATGAAAAAGGATGTCAATATTTTTAGTTTCTGCTGTCAGTGTTGCTCAAAATATTTAAATTCTCCCTTTAATTCATGGTTTTTACAGGCTTGTTTATTTCTGGCAGCTTTCTTTCTCAGAGTATAGCTCTCTAAGGTATTGCTTCTTAATTAATTTTTAACATAATAAACACATTTTAAAATAAAAAAGCAAAACAACATAAAGGCATCAGATAAGTTGAGGTCTTTACTGATAAATGCCCTCCTAAAGCAAAGCAGATTTTTAACACAACTTGTTTATTCATCCGAGGAATGACATGTTTTTGCTGTAGCCTTCTATAATGATAGAGACTGTTTTGAAGGGGAGGAGAGAATAATAAATATACAGCCAAAAAGCTATCAGACCTGCCAATCCAAACTACAGCCTTGTTCCAATGCCGGACACAGCCAATTCATCCAAGCAGCACAAGTGTCCCCTTCTAGTACTGAAAAGTTCCTCTGGCTGTCTATACAGCATTGGAGAGCAAGGACCTTTCCTGGCAAAGAACAAGTAGTAAGTAGGCAAATAATGTTCAATTTGTTGAACTGGGACTTATTTAATTTTAGCCACAGCATTTGTATTGCTGTCCATTTTCTGCTGCTGACTTTCATAAACATAAATAAAGAAGCATTTCTTTCTGTTAATGTTGGCTCTGTCTCTGAGTTACAAACAACAAAAAAAAAACCCTCTTTGCTTGGTCACTGCAAGTTTCTACCTTAATAAATTAATATCTGAAGTTAAAAAAAGAAGAGGAGGAAAATCCCTCAATACACTCTGGTGCTTTTCCTTAGCCTGTCAATGACTGCTTGGAAAATATTTTGATGTACATCTATTCCAATTTGTGTATTGATTTTGAAATGTGCTATCCACTAATTCACCCACCCATGCACCCACTCACACATGCTAAAATCTGTAACTTGGGTCGTACCTAACATAAAATTAGAGTTATAAGCAGCTGCTTCAGGACATTTCTCAGTGCTTAACCAATAATCATCAAAAAACCTCAAACCTGAGCCTGAAACTCACAAGAGGTGTTTTACAGTGTCCCTTGAAGAAGTCAGGCCTCCTAGTGCCTACTCCTTTCTTCCACAATGAAAATAACCCAACATGCCCTCAGCTGAGACAGGGCAGCTTGAAAATAGGATCACATTGAACATCCATACATGGATAGTTTAGCACTAGCCATGTGATGGATGAAAAAATGCTTCTGATGCATTTTTAATGGGTAACACTTCAGCAGTATTCTTAATTGCCTCCTACAAATAACTAGGACTTTTGGCAGCTACCCAGGAATCCCACAAGTATTTTGTGGTGGGGCAGAGCCCTCACTCCAGAGATTTTGCACTGCTTTGGGGCATTTTAAAGAGAGCAATGAAACAGTAAGCTTTATTTCCAAAGGGATTCTCCTCCTCCTTGAGCTTTATGTAAACACCACAAGACAGATGGAGCTGACAAAAAGCATTCAAGTCCATGTACTGCAGAGCTGCTGTGCTGTGTACCACAGTATGAGAAACAGAGAATGCCAAGCAAAAGAGCTCGTACTTGTGGTGCCAGCTGCTGAGCATCAGCCCTGCTGCTGAAAGCCAAGCCTTAATGGGACCAGAGCTGCTGGCAGATCTCACACCATCCAGGGTGCAATTCCTCCCCTAACAATGACCTGCACCAGTACTTCTGATCTGCTTGGGCAAATAACTCTGATCCTGCTGGTCATCATCCTTGGTGTGCCCCTGAGCTAGTTGTAAAATGCTCCTGTTCTTGATTTCCCGTCTATGACTAATTTGAGCCATTTTTTCAGTGCTGGAAACTGATGAGTACACCATCTGCCACTTTATTATTATTTTAAATTTTATTACTATTATTTTTTGAATCCTCACCAACAGTAAAAGTAGCATAAAAACACAGCAGGGTAGAAGGTTACTGGCACCTGATGTGACCATTAAATTACAAATAGCTTTGAGTCAAATCATTAGTTCATAACAGTCTCCCCAGTACACAGAATCACAGAACAGGTCAGGTTGGAAGGGACCACAGTGGGGCATCTGGTCCAACCTCCCTGTTCAAGCAGGGTCATCCTAGAGCACATGGCACAGGATTGCATCCATATGGTTCTTGAATATCTCCAGTGAGGGAGACTCCACAAGCTCTCTGGGGAATCTCTTTCAGTGCACAGTCACCCACACAGTAAAGAAGTTCTTCCTCATGTTCAGGTGGAACAACTTCTGCATCGGTTTCTGCCCATTGACTCTTGTCCTATTGCTTGGCACCACTGAGAAGAGCCTTGATCCACCCTCTTGGCACCCTCCCTTCAGATACTTATAGGCATTGATAAGATCCACTCTCAGTCTGCTCTTCTCCAGGCTAAACAGGCTCAGCTTCCTGTCTTTCCTCATAACTCAGGTGGTCTTGGCAGCCTCCAGGTCCATAAAAGAAGTAGTTATTAACAAAGCTTATATTCTCTAGTATGTGTGACACATGTATTTCACCTTTATGCATTCTCACACAACTGTTCAGGCCAGAGTCCTATGTTCTGAGGAAAACCCAGGCACAAATAATGGAGGAAAACAAGTAATGGATCCTAATTACTCTGCTGCTGAACTCAGCCACTTGCTTGAACTTTCAGCATAGGGATATAATGCCTATTTTCTGGACTTTGCCCTCCTGAGGTATAATCTCCAGAAGTTCCTAAGAGGAAAGACTTACAAGGTCCACAGGGAAAAATTTATAAACCTGATATGGCTGAGGGTCATGGACCAATGTGGGATGCAAGGAAGCATTTAAGCAAAGAAGTGACTGCAAATAGCCCAGAGCCTCTAAGTAAATTAGGTGCTTAAGTTATCTCTTCCATGAGATAATGGCTCCTCAGTGATGATGAGGCTGCGGGGGTGTCTTGGCTTTCATATTTTGTTTCAACTGATCTTACTAGGTGAACAACAGCTTGAAAAAGGTAGGAACCTAAATATCTGGTTGTTGTTGGGTCTTCTGTGGCTTGAGGCCCACAGATTTATAAGCTGCATAACCAAATACATGTTAGTGGGCACCTCATCAGATATTTTGACAGGTTTCAGCAGATAATTCAACTCCTAAAAAACTCTCACACTTCAGCTTCTCAGGCAGGTGTTAATGAGGCACAATGCTGTTTGCATTACCTGTAGAAAGTCTAAGAAATTAGAACAGCATCTGAAGTTCAGAACTCCACAGTAACTGAGGTTGCCTGCACTAATTTCATTTCAACTCTTCCAAAAATGATGCAATTCTGAGAAGCAACTACATCTAAAACGCTGCTGGCCATCCCTGTAAATCAGGAACTGACACCAGTGTCTCAGTCACACCCCTCCACTTCCTCAGCTCTCCACTGAAATAATGAACACATCATTGCTGGTCACAACAAATGCAGAAGAGATTTTGGCTTGTTGCAAGGAGAGAAAGAGTGGCTTTTTTTCTTTAAAGTCTGAAGCTGATTAGGGTGGTAGGCTGACTGAGTGTCCGGCCAGCAAGACACCACTGAGGCCATTTACTCCTCTGTCTAGACTTGTAAAAAATGTGTTCTTTCAGGTCACACAAGCTAGCACGGGATCTGAAACATCCCATTACACTTTTACAAAGCATTAGCTAACCAACTGAAACTGCTAATGCCAATACACCATGTCAATGATCAAAATAGAAATGAAAATACTGTAATTATTTCCAAAAATCAAGTATTTATTTTTGTTTATACATGTCACCGTCTGCCTTTTGAACATCAAGCTCTCATTTCTTACCCCTTTTTACATCTCAGGGCTACCTAGACACTCCAGACACCTTTGCTTCAAAGTACTTAATAAGAGTATGGACAGCTTAGCATACCTGGATAGATTTTTCATTTCAAAGAGTTTTACTAAAAGCTATTCCTACTAATGCAATCAGTATTGCATAGCATCAAAAAGCTATATTGTAAAGCACAAAGCAACTCGTGTTAATTTCCTCACAGCACTACCCAAATTGTAATCTGCTAAACTAATCATACTCTTTGGTATAATTTGATTTTGATCCCCATTCCCTTACTGAGTAGCCCTTTACAGAGCAATCCACTCATTTCCTTTGCTGCAGACAAGCACCAAAGACTGGTTTGTTGTACTCCATTCTTGCAGTTGCCCATGGTACATAAAAATTAAGTGCCAGGATTTTAAGTTCACCTCTTTTGCTTAGCTCACAGAAAGACCTCATCCATACTAAGGAGGCAGGTCTTTATTCTGCAGTGAGCTCCAAGTTGTTTGAACACAATGAATGCCAAGCTTTCAAAGAAAAGAAAACACAAACACTTTGGCAAATGTAAGGTGGCAAATTTTTTTTTAGCTGGGCTGACGCATGCTTGCAAACACACAATGTGCATTCCTTTGAAAATACGTTTTTAACAGTGCCTGCTTTGCATACTAAGTGGACTACATCTGCCTTTTTAGTGTCATGCCCCCATTTTCACAGCTCAGAGGTACCTAACCACTTTAAGTACATGGCCTAAAAATATGTAATGTACTTAGATATCGAGGACTTTAAAATAACTGGAAAATTTTTTCTACTTAGTTACACATTTAAAGTTAAAAAGTAAAATACAGATTACTAACAAGAGTTCAATGCCTCAAGCACAGCAGCATTCAGCAGAACACAGTGGAGAGTTTACTGGGTCACTCTGGACTTGATGAATTGGGCTATTGCAAACTCGGAGCCTGCAGCCTGCTGCATCACTGCCTTGCTGCCAGAAGTACTGTCAGCACTGCTTTCATTACACTGTTCTTAAAAGAATCTCCAAGGTCAGTGTTAAGACACCATTCAATCCACTAAGGTGCAGAACCAAAGCCACACACAGGCTAACATGGCAGTGATGATGGTTTTCAGTGAAGGACATGACAAAGAGCTCCCAGCCAAGGCAAAGGATGGCTCAGGTGACTTTTTAGGCTGTTGGTGCTCTGCTCTGTGTCAGATCTGATAAAAGCTGAAGATGATCCTAAATTATATCTTCTCTGAAATTTTAGCAGTGAACGTTATGTTGTCACTGCACACATTACATGTCTTTTCCTGCTCTCTTGACACTTCTCTCTTCGGCTTACCAGATGTGACATCTCTTCTAGACAATTAACTATGAAGAAAGGCTTTTGAATATCCACTGTACAATTTTTATATTAGGCAAATTGCTGATTTTTTTTGCATACCAGTTCTGCCTTATTCAACCCATAGATAAGCTATCAATTAAATTACATAGCAAATAATATGTTTTATAATCTATGGGGTTTTTACAAATGAAGCTGATTCTTACACTATTACTGATTCACTGATCATTGCTACCAATTATTTCCCAATATTTAGAAACCATAGATATGAACCAGAAAGCTTCCTAAAAATCTAGCCTGAAAAGAAAACCTCTCTAAGCTAACTCTAAGGCTAAAGCAGAAGAAGGGATAACTACAAGAAATAAAGCTCATCTACACTGTAGACCAAAGGGGTAGTATGGAAAACTGAGGCAGGGCTTTGCCAAAAACAGTGGGACTCACAACAATGCATGTCTGTAGTATCAACCTGTGTGCTTCCTGCCCAATTCTGAGTAGCTTAATCCAGCCCTATATCACTATAAACATCTGTTTGACTCTGTAACAACATACCAAAAGAAAAATCAGTAATTTGGGATTGGGAAAGAGAGAATAAATTCAGTTTAGGGTTTGATCTGATAAGAAGTAAATAAATCCAGAATATAGAGGGAAAAAAAATCCTCTTTTCTTCATGAACATCATCCTTCCCAACCAATGAAGGCTTCATCTCTCAAAGTGCAAAGTACCTGGGCTTTTCTCCACTTACCCATTCTCTTAATTTCAAATACCAGAATACCTTAGGATTACTCACAAGCTTAGCATCAAGCTATGGCCATAGACCTCAGAAAACCCATTTTCTTTAGCACTGGGCAAGTATACTTACAGTGTACCATTTCCTGGTTTCTTGAATTCTTCAATTTGAAAGCTACCTGTGTATATATTTGAAATTAAATTACGGGTTCCTGGTAGCTAATGGGAAGGCCACCCAGAGGAGGGTGTGGTGGTACAAGGCACTCACAACTGTGGACACCACAGGTGGATGGCAGATGGACAGCCCAGAAACAAATGTTGGCAGTGGAAAGGGTGGGCTGTGCAGAGCATCTGATCTTTTGTTAAGCAATGCAGAGAAGGACACAATTCAAAGGAGATGATAAATGGAAGTTAATGAAGCTGTGTCCTTTCTTATCAGGCATTTTATATTGGACTCTGTATGGAAACCTTGCCTACAGCACTAAGATCTAACTGGTGGTCTGTGAGCTGGGCTTGGCTGGAGGGGTACTTCTCTGCACTGCTTTGAAGTTTAGTACTGCCAACTGCTGTGGTGGGTGCATGGGCTGGGTCATTGAAAACTACCTTTTTAGACTGATCTGTCACTTTCACAATGCAAGTAAAGTATAATTATAGCAAATAAGCAAAATAGCTTTGGGATGAAACTATATTATAGTAGGGATAAATCAGGCCTTGCCTTTTAGCTAGAATGATCTTTTGACTTAAGTATTTCTATTGCACACAACTGTTGGCAACTCCAGTGCCATTCCAGCAAGCTTTTCTCATTTTCTTCTGTAGTCAGCACAGTGAAAGTGGAAAGGTGGAAATCATGAAACATGGTGCCAAACCCCTAAAAGGTGACTGTCAATCAATATATGACCTCTGCAGCTCAGCCACTGGTTGAGTTTGTAGTTGTGCAGACTAGTCCTATTAGATGACATAGGCTTATTGAAAAAAAATGTAAAATTTGAAACTAATACAACCGTAATTAAAAAAAAGAGCAAACAGGGGAGCAGTTTTCTTTTAGGCTTCTTTTACACTTCATGGCGGAAAAATGTTTTGATAAAAAATAATAAACAGAGCTCATCTTGGATCTCAATAAGAATATCTGCAAAGTCAAACAAGTAATGGTAAAAATTACATCATCTATAATCTTTATACCAACTGCTTTTCTTCAAACAACAGTAACACAGAAATGCTATTTTGAGCAGAACTAGTCACTGTATTTGTTTTCCATTAGATATATAATCTAGAATGACTCCAACAGCTAGCTGGGCATGAAATTTATTAAATCCTGTACCCCTTGCATCAGCCATAGTAAGTCAATGCCTGTACTTGCTGCTCACAATATTTCAGTCAAGCTTGAGATAATACTCTGAAAATCTTGACAGGAATTAAGAGGATTGCTACTCAAACTCAGATACAAACAAAGCAAATAATCAACATTTATGGAGCATGCCCAACCTCAGATGGATGCTACATGCTTTGGAGCCCATGGCACTGATTTGACAAATTTCAGCACTCAGACATGACATAATACATCCTCTTCTTCTTCTTCCGTGACAAACCAAGCTTGTACCATGTGCAAGATGGAAAAAAAAAAAAAGGAAGCATTGAGAATGCAGACTTGAAGACATCAACTATTCTTTCTTACCTCTATTCCTTCCTTGTTTAAGGCATATTCATCGAAGTTCAAAATAGCAGTCTTGATAGTGCGAGGAGGGGGCAACACAGTCAAGCCAATATTGATAGCGTTGCTTCGTTTGGAGTCCAATACAATGATCTCCTGTCGCTTCCCATCTGCAGCAGTTTTCTTGGTAAAGAAGAAAACAAGATTATTATTCCTCTGACCTGTTTCATAAAGAAAAAGTCACTCCTTTCACTAATGACTTCACCTACTCAAGGAAGCTGACACTGAATGTACTGTCATCAAAACAAGCAGAATTCTTCCACCACATCCTTGCTGGTATCAACATGAGCTGCCAGGATTCAACCAGAGATCTGAATGCTGCCATTCAAAGCAGAGCTAGCCTGAGAGTCCCCACAAGGGCAGTTTGGGGCAGGAGCTGGTCTGAAAACACCAGAGCTGTCTCTGCCAGTTGAGAACTCTGCTGTGCAGCAGGACTGGCCAGCACAGGGCTGGTGGGGCAGCAGATAGGCAGCCACCGGGCTCTGGGACTCAATTCCCTGGTGGATGCATCAGCCTGGACTGGCCACTGACCCTTTTCACGTGTGTGGCTGGCTGGGAAACAGCCAGGCCTTGCCAGCACTCTCCTGTGTTATGAATCAACCTTGGGCAAAGGAGCCACAGAGGCCTTTCTGGAAGCACTGGTATGGTTTTCTGAGCTCTGGCTGCCAGAGAAAAGTTATTCTACCTTGCTGCTCATAATATGCCCATCAAAGCCTTCACAGGTGCAGAACAATATCAGCTTTTCCTTTTTTTTTCTCCAAAGTTTTATTTGAGACTAGGCATATCTTTGGATCTTAAAATCTCCAGTATAAATAATAATGAAATCACAAAGAACTAGCAACATATGCTTTAAATTCCATTCTAGAGTAGACCCCCAGAATTTCTTCCTCTTTCTCCCCATCCTTATGTGAAACCAAATCAAAATATGAAAATGTGAACCAACTATACAAGGTGACTCATCAACCAATCATATGGCATAACCTAGTGTTGAATGTGGTCTTTGCTTTTATGCCTCAATATTCCTCTCTTTCCCTCTCTCATTATCCCATGCTAGAAAGTCTCTTTGGTAGCTACGTATGTTGTGTAATAGGCTGAAAGATCAGAGGACTCTGCAGAGTTTTTTCCTCCCTTTCCCTATATGTGAACTTTGTAAATGCATTTTCTCTGGTTCTTCCTCCTTTGCCCTCTCAGAGATGCACTGAGGAATGCTGTCAAGCAGAGGAATGTAGGGAGAAGTCCTGCACACTGATGCAAGCAAGCAGAGCTGGTTTGGTATATACAAACCTGCACTGCAGGATGTAGAGATGGGACTGTGACCTCCCTGAAGCCCCTGTTACTTGGCTGTAGGTTGTAGCCTCAGCAGCAGCAACCTTAGTATAGAGACACCTCAATGAGGCAAAGAGAGTAAGCAATTCCTCTTTCCAGGCTGCAGTGTGGCAGCCCATACTACTGTACAGAGCAGGGAATCATCTGTGGATTTCAGGAAAGCCCAGGAGGAGCCTCTTACTGATCAGGATTGGTTTTTTTAGACCATGAAGCTTTCTTTTTTACTTACTTTGGGTCTGCACCACAGCCACTGAGACAAAAAATACCCTACTGCCATGCCTATGTGCTGTTTCTGAATTGAAAGAACCAAGCTAGTAAATGATTTCATCAAAGTACCTCCAGCTGTGGGTCAGCCCATAATGGGGAATGCAGCTGTATCATTACAAAGATACCTTTCTATGGCATAGCTCAGTTCCTTGCTTGCACAGGGAAAGGTTTGCCCACCAGTCCCTGCAGCCTGCTTAGCACCTGTGTGGCAACACAGGCCTTTGATCATACCAGAACAATTAACATTTAATTTTAGGAGAGCAGAGATAACATTTGTTTTCAACGTTTCTATGTCAGTTCTGTCAGAACTGCTCTCTTTTTAATACCCTAAAAGTATCCCCAAAGCCCTCTTGAACTTTCCTTTCTTTGAATAAGAAACTCCTCTTTTTCTTGGGGAGCTACCTGAAGGATGTGAAACACAGTTTCCCCTTTAAAGCAGTAATTTTTTACTTCCCAAGCCATTAATCACATTTTCAGGACCACAGTTAGTGGCCAAGACCATATTAAAAACAAACAGGGTTCACCAGAGACTCTTGAGTTTGTATTGCACTAAGCCTTTTTTAAACCACGAATTTTTACCTTGTCCTTTGCTGCACAGAATTACACAGCTCCAAAGAATTTATGCAGAAGGGAAAAGGCTGAGGGAAGGGAGTTAAATTTAGGCTTCCCACATGTGGTATGGGTAAGTAAGCCTCAAATCTGCAGCTCTGTTTTTAGGCTCCAAAGTTTGACAAGAGAGACATATTCATTTGGAGGACATACGACTCTGCCTACCGGGATGACTGGGATTGCAACAGTGCTCTCCTGCCTTAGCCAAGAGTCAGGACAGACAGAGGAGCTGTGCAGGGCATGTATGCACACAGGTACTCTCCACAGCTATAACTGCATGGGATATAAAACTTTGGTCTAACTAATCCTTCTCAAAAACAGGGGCAGAAGCAATTTTAAACCCATTCTGGGAACGACAGCTGATTCCAAAGAGATCTTTTCTAAATAAATAAAAGATTGAAGAAAAGAGATTTTACTACTATGAACTATCTTACCACTAGGAAAAGAACTAGTTTCTGTCTGCAATGAAATTGCACATGTGAGTGTGTGACTGTTAAAATAAGCTACAACTATTAATTTCTATTACAATATTAGGTGACTTCAATCTGTGCTTTATAGAATTATTAATAGAGAATGACTTCAAATGCTTGAGGAAACAGTGAACTAGTGCACTTGATTTTATAATTTATTTTGTCAGTATGAAATGTAATCCCTGACATCCTGAATACCGTATTGTTAAATGTAAATGCAAAATTATATATAGAATATAAATCAGGTTGTATAATTTGTGGGAAACAAATATTTCTGCAACGTATTAAAAATTACAGTGAATTTACATCTTTACAAGACTCAATTGGTCAGATTCTTTAGATTCTGTTGAAGACTGGGTAGTCCGGATAGATTATTTAGAAACTGTTAGCATCCCATAGAAGGTGATTTGCAGTCTGATAAACACATAATTTAACACATAGCTCTTTGCTTTAATTCATACCCAAAGCAGAAAAATAAATGATTATGTATGTGCATCAAGTCAGAAGTATCTTCTCCCTTAAAACTTCTGGTGAGATGGCTTTTTTTTTTTTTATTTTTATCTCAATTAGCCAGGATTTAGTCCTGGAGATTTAAAATGGAATCGTTCAGCTGACACTGATTTTTTCCAGGATACATGTATGCAAACTTTTTAAGAAATTCTGGTCCACATTTATGACTTGTGTAGGCATTTATTCAAATTACAACAAATCCTTTCAAAAGGTCTAGGCACGTATATACATAGGTACATGGAAATAGATGTTTTAATTTTTCCCACCTACTAGTTTCTATGTCTGTGGCACATGATGCATCACTATATCCCACAGGGCATATATGAATCAGCAAAATAATACTTTCATGCAGAACCAAGTGGATGGTGAAGGGCTGAATAGCAACATCTGATTCACGTGTGTCTGTCTGTTTTCATTTCTCTTCACAGAAAAGTAAATACTTTAAAGTACTTTGCCAAAATACCTGTTTTATTTGGTGGAGTGAGAAGAAAGGAAGTACTGGACTGGCTTGATCAATCTTTCTATTCACAAATATAATGTCATGGTCCTCCATTCTAGAAAATAAACATTCTGCAACTAGAGGTGCTCCACTAACTACAATCAATGTGCAAGTTGCCCAATGTGGCATAAGTTCTCCTAAAATCAAGAATCTGGTCTCCCAGCCCCAACCCCCAAATCCTGTATTATATCCTACAATTTAAAAGCCACTTTATTTTATTACAGTCTATTGTGTTTAATGAAAAACTTCTCATGAGCCAGGAAGTAGCTGTTTATAGCTGTGTGTTGTGGAAATCATAGTGAAGGATTAGAAACTGGAGTAAAATTGGTTACAGCTGTATGAAAGAGCACATGCTCAAGATAGAGCCAAGCCCACCCCTACACACCCTGACTTTGCCTTTCCTCTCATCCTTCTGGACTGTTCCTTTTCCATGCACCTACTTCCATCTCTTGCTATGAAATATGGAGATCTGACTTTTTATTTGTTACTCTGCACTCTCTTTTTCAGCTGAACGAACTGAGCTGTGAGTCAGACTTTATGGTATTATAGAATAAACCTGTTTTGGATTGCAGCCATTGAACAGGAGAAACTAGACACAACGGGGAATGTACTCCCTGGAAATAAACCAAGCAGTCTGGAAAAAGCGAGAGCTATCCTAATTTGAGTGTAATCTTCGTACCAAACCTCAAGTCTTTTACAGATTCAGGGGTCTGCTTAATTATTCCCACTCTCACTTGATCTAAGGACCATCTCCTACTCTGTAAGATTTTCTGGTGTTCACCAAAGCCAGGTAGGAGTTTCAGAAGTCTCTGTAGACTTCTACTACAGAACTCCTCAGTCCCCACTGTCTTCTCTACAGAGACAAGGAGACTTCTATGTCTGTGTTATGGGACAGTGTGGAAAGAGTGCCAAAAGTACAACGTCTCATGCAGAGAGAAGTTATTAGTCTCCAAGAGGAAAGCAGTCACCTAAATCATTCTTCAGACTTGCACTATTTTCAAAGAAACCTGCTCACTCATCCTCCAGCCAGAAGCCAAAAGCTGTGCCAAAGCATCAGGCAAGTTTGAGAAACAAGTGTGAGGGAGGGAAAATGGCCAAGGGTAGTTTGGGAATGTGCACGATGAATGACTGGAAAAGTAAACAAGTCATAATTCCAACAATTTAACTTTTTATCAAAATTTTGTGTGAGAATAAAAGATTAAGAATCAGCCAGAGTGATCCATTACAATACTGGCATTTAGCACAAAGCTAAATTTTGGAAATGGCAAATATGTAATAATTCCACATTCAATTCAAGGAATGAAATGTTTTATGGATCTAAGAAAATGCTCTCATTCCTTCCATCTATGAACCATCTGTGGCAGATTTGTATTTACGGGGAAAGAGATGAGGAGTAGCATGCCACAACACCAGCATTCCTTCCTCAGCAGAAAAGGAATCAGAGAGAGAGAAATTAATCTCAGCATTGGCCAAATGAACAATCAGCTGAACGTGTTTTTGAAGCTGCTATACCATACATTTCAGATCTACATGCGTCTGTGCCACAAAACAATTCATCTAAGAACAGTGATGGCAGGATCTACTCTTTCTGTACCTGCTGCTTGCTGGGTACTTAGGGGCTTGATTGTTGAAATTGTAGTGTTTCCACTTGGCCAAGAAGACCAGGAATGACTAGTAGAGAATCTTGAGTTAATAACCCAGACAAGTGACCTGAAAACTTTCACTGTGAGATATCCAGACTCCTCAGATTAAGAGTAAACAATAGTATCTATGATACATAATAGATATAATAACTTTCTCTAGCTAAAGAGAAGTAAAACATTCAAGGTGCTGACTGGTTTTTATGTTACAGTAAAACATATAGGCACACAGAGAAAACACATAAGTGATTTATTTATTTTAGGAGAGATGGACATCTTTAACTAGCATTTTAACCAAAAAAACTCCCATTGTTTTCCTGAAACTGATTATTCTGCTTAGAAGAAAAAGAGTTTTTGCAGCCATGAAAAACAAATGTTCAAGCTAATAACTTTTTTAATGCTACTTCAAATTCCTACTAAATGTAACTATAAAAAGCTCCCTTTTGTTGTTGATTCTAATGTTAAACAGACATGTCACCAGCCTTTGTGAATTTATTTTATAACAATACTGAGGAAGAGGGAATCCTAGCTACAGAGGTATTTGGTGCGCCAGCTTCTATCCTAAAATTGCCACATTGCATAAATTAAGGATTTAAAATGGGCCTGTTCACCAGTATGAAACCAAAAGCCAATACCCCTGCAGAGTTTAGCTGTAGAGTTGGTCCAGCTGATAATTCGATCCCTCAGAACAAAGCACATGTGTAGACTCTGCAGCAGATCCAGTTTGATATTCTAACCCTTCCACATAATGATTAGGAAAATATTACCAAGTGAAGAACTGTCAAATACTCAGATATGAATCACCATGCTGTGACCTTTATATGAATGTAACAGAAAATATTTAAGGTTTCAATACCTAGTTTGGCACTCGTCTACAGACAAGCTAATTTGTTGGTAAATGTAACATTTCTTGGTATGTGCCACCTGAAATGATATCCCACAATTGCCAGGCCTGAGACAGGAGGGCAACTTGGCATGTACACCACCCTAGGCTCATCTCCTAGAGTCAGTCCATGGAATATCTTCCGTCATAGGCCAAGCTAGAAACACATCCAGTAATTTCCACTGTTTTTATATCAACAACATAAATCATCTAGATCTAAGTCAGAATGAATACCAATACAATAACAGAATAATAGCAAACTGAATACAAGCTGTACCTTTGTGACAGGCAGTTCCTTGGATTTAGACTCAAAGAGATGCTCCAGTTTGGAAGTGTCCACCTTAATGGGTTCCAGTTTTGACCACAGGAATTCTCTGCAGCGTTTGTTGTTTTTACACTGCCACTCAAATGGCCGTACCTCATTCCAAAACAGACGGATGGTTTTCTTCTTCTTTATAAATGCTGGCTGACCCCTGGGAACCTGAGGTGACCCTAAACCCTGAGGAGTGCTGAACAGTGGAGGAGGAGCCAATAAATTAGCAGAGGGTGGAGGTGGAGGCGGACATCCAAACAACGGGGGAGGTGGTGGAGGTGGCAAACCCAGAAAAGAAGGTGGAGGTGGAGGAGGGGGAGCAAGGGAGTCCCCAGGACCCATATCCATGTCCAACACATCTACATCATCCTCCTCCCCCAAGTCTGTAAAATCCATGTCTTTGATTTTAAGTTCTCTAGGATTAGCCATGAGCTGATCCCAGATGTAATCAGATTCCTTCTTTGGCTGTGCTGGTGTTTTCTCAGGGACCTGTTCACTGATTTCATCTTCAGGCACAGCCGTCCCCTTTGCCAGCTCACCACTGTTGAACTTTTCTGCAAAGGCTTTCACACTGCCTTGATTGTCCAGATTTCCAATCTCCATCTTTTTGACACTTTCATCTTTGGCCTGTTTAGTGGCCTGAAGAATAGAGATCCTACTGGCTAGGCTAGTGAGTGACTCCTCACTTTCCTCCGTCTCCTTCTTTTCCTCCTTCGCCTCCAGCTCCTTCTCCTCTTCATCCTTGGGCTTTTTGTTATGCGCATACAGCATGTCCAACATAAACCGCTTGTTGTTGAGGATGTTGCTGCACTGCTCATTCACACCAGCATCCTGAATAGTCTGTGACCATGGACCTGCAATCACACACATACAAAGGGGAAGAGTTAAGGGAAAGAACACTTTCCAAACTACCAGAAAAAAACTTTGGGGGACATGTGTACAATTAGTCTGAAACTGGGGCAAGAAGTTACTGTGAATATTTTGAAATAAGTGACAGCACTGATATATGGCCCAATCTTGATGGGTTGGAAGTAATTCTTAGAAAAGGAATGGGAGCGAATAATGAGTTCAGGAGGGACTATGTTACTCTCAGGATTTGAATGTTCAGGTTTCCTCTGAAATCTGTCAAGTTTTACTTTGTGCTTAATACCCCAGCTCACTTTAAACAGTGCATAAATTCTCATAACCCTTAGTATTCCAGAATGGGGCTTAAGTATCATGACAATGACACGAAATAGGTTATCACTGTAATCTTCACCTGGCCATAAACTGGAACCACTCCAGCAAAATTTCAAATGAAAGAGCTCTTTCCTGCCTGACGTCAAGGTTGAAACGTAGCTGCTTACTTCTCCTCCCACCCTGCTGGCTAGGGTAGGACAGCTTTCAGACCTGGCTGCTCCCCAGACCTCCTGGCTGGGTACCTGGGCCATCTTCGCAGACTATTGGAATCCAAAGTAGGCTGCACACCCAGGGTACAGCTTTCAGGGTAAGTCAGTGAGTATAAACATAAGCAAGATTTTAAAAGTTGTTTATCATATGAGAACCTTTATAGAATATTTTCAAAAATGCTGCTCATCAACCATCATTATCCTCCCTGTTATACGATGGTGTTGAAAGACTAATGACCTTCCCACATCACAATCATTTAACATGTCACTGTAATAAAGCTTCATCTTTCTGCCTATGGCTTTTCTCATCAATAATATGCAAAATACCATGTTTGAGACAGCACCATAAATAACAAATTATAGTGGTCAAACTGTAAAAATATATGATGTAAGAATCTCTGTGACTACATTTCCCTGAATATAATACTGCTAACCAACGTGGATAATGTGTCTAAAAATTATGGTGCTTCATTTTCCAGTAAGTGTCAGTTGAAGTGATTAAACATAGCAAAAATAATTCTTCACACTTACTGTATTTCTTGTATGGAATACTTTCTGTTACCCATAGTCTTTACACATTTTATTAATGCATTTTTCATAACCTCTGTTTTTTTAATTTTATCATTTTAGTTTGATTGCTAGCCTGCCTTCCTTTTGGGTCCTTTTAGTTAAAGATTTACCTGTCAGTTGCCCTTTTTCTTAAAATTTCATTTTATCTTTGTTTCTCCACTTACACTCCCACCTTTTTCTATATTTTAGGGTTTTAAAAATCTTTTACAGCTTCTTTTGTCAACAGAGTGGCTTTCTTACCACAACTCCTAGTCCTGTGCTCTGAGAAGGTGTCCTCTTGGTGAGATCTACATCCAGGGCCCCACAGCTACCCACCATCTCCTTCCCTTAAAACAGCACTGTGCTAAAGGGTAGAACCTCACAGCACAAAGTGTATGGACAGCAATGACTCTCATCTCTATTCAGATCAACCTCTAAACCACGTTTTAAAATGAGTTCAGAGGTTTAAGCCCAGACAAAACCAAGACTTTTCTCAACAATGGATACGACCTACTTTCTTGCAGGAGGCTTGACTGCTTCCATTACCTGCTCATTTTTCCTCAGACTTTATCCATGGGATTGCTCTCTCACCAGTACTTGTCACATGAGATAGTCTTTTGGATTTGTCTCTGAGGAAGTTACACTAGACATCATGACTAGGCAACTCCTTCCCCACACTATAGATTCTACCCAGCTGAGCCCTCACAGAGGATTTCCCCCTGCTCCCAGCCATTCCTTCAAAGATGTCCCAAGATCCCTCCTGCAAATCCCACATGACCTACCTGCTCTCAGTTTTATCAGGTAGGATCCTTCAGGACTTAATCCCTTTGCAAAACTGCTCATCAAATTTCACCAGACATAATCTCTAATTTAGGTTCCTCAAGTCCACCTCCATCTGTCCTAGCTGATCAGTGATCATTGCTGTGACAACTCTTGCTACATTGGTGGCCTCTTCTGCCCTCCTTTCCACAGGAAAAGCTTTGAAATACCATTGGAGATACAAGGCATATCGGAAACCAAATTCAGCAGAATGGCTAATGAAAGAGGAGCCTACACCAACAGCTTTACTCCTTTGTCCTGAATGCATCTGGGCAGAACCAACAGGCCACCTCATAAATGGCAAACTGCTTGAGAAAGTGCTCGCATTTGCTTTCCAAATCTCCTCCCCTGCTACAGAGCAAACAATTCACTACATGAGACATCCTACATAGCACTACTTTGGTCTACTGATAATTCAGGTCAATTTTAAGACATTGACTTTTCAATAACAGAGTACCTTCGTTAGATTTTAACAAAAAGTACCAAGGGAACTTTAAATTAGAGTATAAAAGGTTGGTAACAGACAAGATGAGGAGAAAAAAATCTGCAACCTGTTCTCCCTTATTTGCACTTGGACCATGTGACTGTTATAATGCCTTTCATCTGTCATCCTCCCCCTGCCTTTCCTACAGATGCATCCACCTTCACTTTCATGAGTACAATTTACTAATTGTAAATTAGTACAGTTAATTAACTCAATCTTGGTGCTGGTTGAAATTAGCTCTTAAATTCAGGACAAAATTCATGTAATGATTCCCAGAAAAAAAAGGGACAGGTTTAAACATGAACAGTTGGATCTGACAGTTTATCTCTCTGAGGTAAGGCTTGTGGTTCAAAGTTACCCCTCTTCTTTCAGGAAAGAGTAAGACTTTCACACTTTGAAGTACATCTTGTTTTCTTATCTAGAATTTAGAAAAATGAAGACATAATTCTGTTCAGTCCAAGGAAAACTTGGGAATCAATTGCCCTAATTACATGACATCCTTTACCTCCCTATTAAAAAGGGAAAAGAGTAATCAACCAAGTCAAATCCTGCCTTTTACTCCTTCTCTGCCTGGGCTGCATGACAAACTCTGGTTATCATTATCTCTCCAGGCAGAAAGTTGGTTCTTAAGATATTTTCCAGGTTGTGCATTTAGACGTATCTGATGGCATATCTTACCAGAACCCTTTGTCACTGCAGAACTGGTCTCTCCCAGACAAGGTATATTTCATGTGCCTCCTCCACATGAGCTAAAGATGGCCACAGCCCAGACCTATCTTCAGCAGCCTTTACATATCTCTCTCAGCTGTCTGAAGCCTAACCATGACAGAACCATAGGAAAGGAACAAACATCCCAGCCCTCACTGCTCTTCCTCTTCCACTAGCAGGATGAGAAAAGGTATCTGGCATCTCACAACAAATCATGTTAGCACAGTCCCTTGTCTCACTGATTTATTTCTAGAAAACCCAAATAAATTCTCTAGGAGCTAGAGATGTTAAGTTGCTGCAACACAGTAATTAAATAGTTAATATATCAATTTTAGGGGAAGAAAATGGTCTCGAATCAAAGGAAACTTAATTTCATCAAGGCTCTACTGTCCCTTAAACATAGAAACCCCAATAAAGTCTGTGGATTTCCAAGCAGAGTAGACAAGACTTTGCCGTGGTGACAAATTCTTAGGTGCAAAGAGTTTGTCAGCTAATTAACACAACATCAGAGCTGCTAATTAAACATTTTTTTCCACCAGAAACCCTTCATTATTGAAAAAGTGTCACTTTACCAGTTTCATTGTCACTGGTTAACTTGTCCTCTCTCTCTTCCCTCTCTAAAGTGCTGCTTGCTGAGGATATACTGGATGCAGAGCAGTTGTCTTTTTCATTCACTTCCTCATTCTGCCTCTCTTTTTCACTGAGTATTGCACTTTCTTCTGGCTCTCTCTCTGGTCCTTGCTCCACCTCACTCTCTGGTCCCACCTCTGTAGCCTCTATTTCCTTGGGTGTCTCCGTTCCCTGCTTGGCCTCAGCCTCAGCCTCCTGCTCTGGTTCTGGTTCTGTCTCTGTCTCGGGTTCGGGTTCACTGGCACTCACTGGCGGAGAGAACAATGGGAGAAAGAGATTCACTTAACAATGGAGTCATCTCAGGCTCACCCCTCTAAGCGAGAGTGATGTGAGAGTTGTACAAGTGCCTTAAGGAAAGAAAATGAAAAGCAAGTCCACCGCATTGGGAGCACAGACTGATGAATGTCGTGCGACGACAGCGCTGCACGTGAGCGTGGCCTGGCAAAGCCCTCCCTTGGCGTCTGGAGCCAGCCCACTGTTTTATACATACTTCACAGCTGCAGTGTTGGACTCACACAGGGGTCTGAACAAACCAGCAGGAAATGAGCATCCCACCTGAGCAGGACATGGACAACTCAGTGCCTAGACAGAGCCACAAAAGACGAGATCTTTTAAAATACAAAAAGGAGGGAGACTGTGGCTTTTGATTGAATTTTCTGTGGGTTCTGGAACAATTCTTTTTTCACCTGATGAGGAACGCTTCAACAAAAAAAATACAAATATTAGTTTTAATAACACAGTTGAATGACACAGTCTTGAAACGGCACCGTCACACATTTGGCCGACAAAAACCGTATGTTTTTTCATGCACATTTACTTCAGAATAGCCACATCAAAACTGCACAAAGTTTCCAACTGCTTAGCATATGGCACAAATTTAGTTTCCAGTCAGTTGGCATATGGCAGACGATGAGCTTTTTTATCAGTTGGCACACAGCAAATACTGTTGATAGTACACTTGGTTTCTTCCATGCTTTATCACTGACAGTGAAATTAAATCATTCACCTTTAGGGTTTTTGGCTGTAACAGTAGATTTTCACATGCAAATATTCTCTGCATGCTGCAAAGAAACTGAACAGCATCCACACATATTCACATCAAGCAGCTCACAATTTTCTGAAAACTGAAATGGCCATGCAAAGAATGGTAAAAATGGGCATGCATGTTAGTTCTGCATAGTTCACGAATTCCCTCTGTACTAAATCTTGTGTTGGGTGGCTGAACTATAATGACTAAGTCATACTTGTTTTATCCCTCTGTTAACTATTTTTCCTTACAATATTGCAAAGGAATCTTCTGGACTTCTCAGTGTTTTTGGGTTACATGATATACAATGAGAATTTCTTCAAGAACTACATGAACATTTGAAGGAAGAAAAGAATCACACTGAAATACTGGAATGGAATCCAAACATTTCAGTCCTCTAAGTGAGTGGGTAAATAGATTTATCCTAAGTAAGTATAAGCCAAAATAATGAAGGTCACACTGCTTCCTAAAGCTGTTTCATGCTGCCTATCCTATTTCTGAGAAATCCACATCTAGAATAGCGATTTCTAACAATACCTGTGCCTATCTTTACAATAACACTTATGTTATCAAACTAGCTTTCAGTAAGGCATCTTCAGTATGATGCTATTTCACTCAATTTAATATAATTTAAGGGTGAAAAACTGCAAATAATTTCTTTGTCACTGACTTCACTGGAGCTAAGCTTCTACACTTTCATGATTGATTTTAAATGTGTAGTTGGTTAAATAACTGGACATGCATATATAATAATTTTAGATGAAAGCAAAGTACACATGATATATTTAATATATAGTTCACGCTCACTCAAATCCCTCTAAGATGTTTTAAAACACTTCCAATTAGAAGCTTAACTTTCCTCCTCTTCTACACAGAGAGCATCTAACAGTCTAATATCAGATATGAAAGCACCTCTGCATATGCCTTGTTTCTCTAAATGTACCCTAGCTATGACTGTACCCTGGACACTGCTTAGGAGAGAATCAAAATTATAGAGGGCTCTCAAGAAGTTGGCAAACACTCCAAATCCCAGTGGTGTGTTTTTCACCACAGCTGTCAATGTGTAGGTACAGTACAAGAGCATTTAAAAGTCAAGCCATGATCTGAATATAACTGAGATGGAAGCGTAGGAATCCTTCAGGAGTTCCTGGAACTAATATGGTACTGTAGCATGAAAGACTCTCAGCCTGCCATGCTGCAATTGTACATACATAAAATGTCACCAATTCATCCTTGAATAATCATAATTTCTTATGGTTTTTAGATGTTTCTCTCTAAAAACAAAGGCTGTCATGCAATAGCCAAAAAGGTTAACTCCAACAGCTGATGTGGAGAAAGAAGCTGACTAAAGTATGGCCAGCACTGCTAATGCTTATTGTACCTCTGTCATCAAGAAGCTACAATGAAGATTCGATAGGAAAAAGTGAGGACAGATGTAAGAAATGTTTGAGAAAATTAGAATGTTCAAAAGAATTCTGGATCCTCTTCTAACAAGGAATATTCCACGCATAACAGAAATATGCAGTAACTTCACAGAATCTAACACATAACGAAGAGTAAAGAGTAATATACTGACACAGGCTGCTCTTTTGAATGCAAGGAGTACATAAATCTAAGCACTTCTAGCACAAAACAAGGATATGTTGACACTCATTTTGACAGCCTTTTTCTGTCTTTTTAGGGATATTATCAAACAATCCACCTATAACTTAAATCACTTAGAAATATTGAGCTAAATCAGATAAGACTTCCCTTAAAAGGCAGTGCAAAAATCAATCTGTCAGCAAACACTATCAGGAGAACAAAGCCAGAGAGCTAGACACGTGCCCATCACTTGCGTTTCTACCAATCTAATCCATTGTGGTGATATTACTGAGAACTTCTAAAGTTAGAAGTCGCAATTCTCAGTGAATGCCTGGTGGTTGCCTCTTTGAAACGAGCTCCAACTTTCAGTTCTATATCTACTGGGTCCATTTTCACACCAGACAAAACACTAAGTGGTACCAGGTGGCAAGAGAGATAAATAACAGACCAGCTTCTCCCCTGTCTTCAGACATTTGCTGGTGGAGAGCGCAAAGACTCAGGGAAACACGTATGGTCATATCAAAATGCATCAACAGTAAAGAAGGTATGCTTGAGTTGCTAGGAAGGATGATACATTTATAAGCAACAGATACATGCATATATATATATTTTTTTTTAAACCACAATTCTTACACCCTAAACTGGGATTGTCAGATTCAGTAGGAAAGGCAATCTTTTTTCTCTTGCATATGCTATCTTTAATATTTTTCTCAAGGCTAGCTTCACCCCCTGTGCCCATTAAAACAAATGACAAAGCTGAGGTCTTTAAATAAGCAGAGGTTTATTTGCAATTGGATTAATCAGGAGGACAAAAACTGAAAGTGGCTGAGTTTTGCATAATTTTCCCACTTCTTTTTTTTGACCAGAGTTTAATCTCTAAGAATGTATTACTGGGAAAAAAAATGTGAGGACTTCCCAGATGAATAAAATCTCCCAGAGAAGCTGTATCACTTCATCACTAGAAGAGAAAGTAGCTGAGTCTCTCAATGATTGTGTAAAGATTTCGTTGCTTTGAGAGATGGCATAATCTGCATCTTCTGACATTTTCAAGACTTGGTCATGCTAAGTGCTAGCAACCTGATCTGCTATGATGTGATCAGAAGTTAGTGACAGCCCTCTTTTGAGTGGGAGGTTATAGAGGATAGCAAGCTGCTCCCTTCTGAAAAGCCTGGCTAAGAACTTATAATGCCATAGAGGGACATGGACATTCACTTTAACATTCAACTATAAATTAACTTCAAAGCAGACATAAGATGTTGTATCCTGCTGTTAAGACCTCAACCCTCCAGTGCTATAAGCCCTCAGAGCAAAGAAATATCCCCCTAGGCCCACATCTTATCATCTGTCAGGGTAATTGATTAGGCAACCACATCCTCATCTGTTTTCCCTTCTTTCTATTTAGAGCTGTGAGATGGATATGTTAACTGCCTCCTCAGGATGCACACAGTAAGTCTGAAGATACTATGCCTACCCATGACCACTTGGTTCAATTTTTCAGGCATCACTTAAAGTCTTGGATGTTATCTCTCTTCAGTTCCTCAAGCATAGGACTCCTCTTCCTCTGAATTCTGCAGGGACACCCTCTTTCTCCACCCCCACTCTAATATTTTCCTCCCATTCCTTTTGATGGTAAGAACTAGTGCAGAGTGATCAGCAGTATGAAACTGTCTCTTCATGCAGTCAAAAAAGATCCTTCTTTATCCCCCACCCCCGTTCCTCCTCTTGACTTTCTGCATCACAGTTCCTTTGGCTGTGCAATTGGGGCTGCACTGGCCTCCCTGTGCTCTCATGCTCTGGTGCTTCCCCAACAGCAGAGATGCTCTCACAAGTCATGCTTTGGGCAGTATTTGAACCTTGCTCAGCTACCAGTATTTTCAGAAGGTCTCCTGCTGTCACTCATGTGCACTTGGGTTGCCCTGCTTACTTCCTCAGTGCTAAGAAAGCTGCTCCTGTCAGAGAAGGGTTCATCTGCAATCTCTTTGTAGAGTGACTTCAGAGATGTCTCAGTTATTGTGGCTTCTCCTTTACTGCATATGCACACTTCATAAAGTATTCTCCAATGAAATTACTGAAAACGAATACTAAGTCCCATTTTGCAGTTATGGGACTGCCTTCATTTCCTCTAAATGCCATACCTCAAGTTTTACAAGAATAAGTCTTACAAGACTTGATTACTTTAGTGGAACCAATTGTTTTATATGAGAAAACACTTCAGCTCAGTAAACCCAGATTTTTATATTAGTTAATGATACTGAGACATTTCACAGTGTGATACAAAGTTCCACAGACAGAACCTATTTCCTTCTTAAGACCAGTAGATATTGGATGGCCACAGGATACTTCAGCACAAACAAAATAAAACAAATCTGACTTTGAAAATCCCTTAATGTTTTGCTGGTCAATAAACACACTTTTCCTTAGATTTCAAGTTCTGAATTCTGCAGACAAATATCATACATCTGTTAACATCATTCTTGCAGAGTCTTTAGAGCATCCCCTGCACAGAAAAAATTAAGTGTTTTCCTTCTGCAGTTTCATCCTTGCTTGGGAAGACAGTGACCCCCATGTGCAAAGCAACCGCTTGGGGTACAAGTAATCTGACTTCTGTCCACGGCTCTATTTCACCTTTTCTACATCTGGCCTAAGCAAGTTAATGCTTCAGCTTTTCTACCTATTAAGTCTGATTCACTTCCTAAGGACATTGAGATTTTAATTCATTATGGAGCATAAGGAAGTCAGATGACAGTATAGAGGCAGTGGCACAAAGTCTGTACCAAGCCTGCCAGCCATTGGCTGATATCCAATAATGTGGCCACTTCCAGATGAAGTGCCCTGCTCACATGCTCCTTCCTTCCTATGACCTTTCCAATGCTTTTGGTAGGACTGAAAAAGCAGTCACTCTCCATGCACAGATCCTACTAAATTATGTAGATTTCAAGACCCTGTTCTGGTTCTGTCCTGGCCATCTGCCTGCAGCTGCTGGAAGCTTACCCTGCCCTGTCCATGTGTTCTCTCCTTGAGGTCCATTTGCCAGGCTTCCAGGTGCTGCCCTCCAATGCCTACAGATATTGCCAGGAGTTTTGCAGAGATGTCCTGTCTGTCCATATGTTGATAGCTTTGCCACATTCTGGCTGCCTGAAGTTGTCCTGTACACCTGCTCTAAATGTATTCTCCAAATGGACTGTGCTGCTCCATTTCATGCTGCAAATTTTTTTTTTTTAATGCTTCCAGGAGAAGTATGTTAAAATAATCACCATAAAAGAGATACTTGCTCCCTACCCAGCTCTGAAATCCTAATGGTGGAAAAATGCAGCTTATTTGCTCTAAAAGCAATATTGTACTCCAATAAAATGAGTATTTGGATGTTTCTGACTATCAGTATTGGAGGAAAATATCCCTAATTTTTTAAGTTCAAATTATACCACTGAGACTCTCAAGGTTCCAAACAGAAAACTGAGGAATATAATTGGGAAAATTTATAAAACTGACTAAAATAAACTTCACCTAGTTAGTACAGTGAGGATAAACATATGGAACATTCAGGATTTGTAACTTTTTTCTTAAATTGCCTCGCTTTATAGCATGCTACCAGCCATAACACTCAATAAAGACAAGCAGTGCAAGTTACAAATGCATTAATCACCAATAGCATGTAGCAGGAAATCAAATAAAAATAAAAATGAATGATGGCGACAGTTTACCCTCAACATGCATTCTTGCTCCCAATGTTAATGCAAGATCATGTGGTGCAAATATAACTCTGTATGGTGGGCGTTTTTTTGAGGATTGAAGGAGAGGTACATGATGCAAGTGGCAGAATGATGTGCACACACAAAAAACATTGCTCCGTACGCCAATAAACTATATGACAGCAAACCAACCGTGCAAATAGTAGTTATACTTTCCTTTTTACTATTTGTTTGTGGTTTCTTTTAGGCCCTTTATGACTTGTGCTACAATTTTTAATAGTTTTTCTTGGTATTAAAAATAATCAACACACTCCCCCTGCCTTCAATTCCAGACCTTTTCTGTTTGTACCCTTCAGCCTGCACTCTCCTGGAAGATTATTATAATCTTGGCATTCATCTGTTGCATTTCTTTCAGAGATTCCACATAAGGAAAATCTCTTGGCAAGAATACTTTTTGTCTAGTATTCAGTAACTTCTAATATATAAGCAACATGATGCTAAAATTAAGACCCTCTGTATTCTGTATTTTCTAATTATTCCATTCTAATAGCAACAGACAATGATAGTATAAATCATAGCAATGATTAGCAGTGTATGCAGATTAAATGGCATCTAAATTAATGGGAAAAAAAAGGAAATTTAGGAAGAATGGATGAAACAATATGATAAGGCCCTTTACTCTGGTACATCATAGATTATATTCTTGCACTCAAGCATCAAAAATCACCAATATCACAAGACAAACTGTGATAAGCCCACCATTCTTTCCTCTGGCCCCTTTTCACTTACCTTCTGAGGGCTGAGGGGTCCCACAAGGGGTGGAAGGGGTCTTCAGCTCCTCCTGGGACTCTATGGATACTGGGCTGATGCACTTGGGTACAGGTGAGGATGGAGCTGAAGGAGATCTCAGATTCAAGGACAGCTCACTTCTGCCTCGGCTTATGCTCCGACTCTTCAGCTCCTTCTCATACTCCTCTGCTGCCAACTTCTCCAAGTATTTGTATCTGAAAGTTAAATTCCAAAGGGTTTCCGTAAAGAAAAAGAAATCTGTGGCTGATGCTTGTTTATGGATGAAACACCTGCAGAGAATGAGCTGACTTCCTGACACAAGGGATACAGCACTAAACTGCCTGCCTGCTCAATCTGCCAAAAAGTGCACACTGAAGCAAAGACCTGAAAAATGCTAAATTGCTCATTACAGTACAAAAGAAAAACCCAGCAGAGTTAAAGAAACTTTAGATATAGTATTTTGTCTGCACAGTCCTTCCCCTTTTGGAAGCATTTGTCTGTCCTGCTTTTCACACTCTCCTCCTTCTCCTCCTCCTCCTCCTCCCTCCCCCCCAGCCCTCCCTCTCCCAAAACTAAAACGGGAGGGAAAAAAACAAAAGAGAAGCAAAAAAACCTCCATCCAAATGCAGAGCCCCTTAGTAGTGATGCAAATTTCCAGTCTGAGACTTGCTGTAAGGAGAGGAAAATACAGCAGACAAAACCAGATCTCCCTGAAAATAATACCAGTAATAAACGTTTGGATTGACTATCTAAAGATTTTGAACCTGCTTCTATTTGCTCTGAGAGCAATGCACTGGAATTCACTTTGTTCTCTCCAGAGTCTACAATGGAAAGTTTTCTTTTTTTTTATTGTAAAAAATTTCTCTGCCGGACTCAGACATCCAATAGCTTGTACCTGACGTCACATGTAGTTTATTCATCAAAGTCACTTTAAAAGAACAAAGATACATCTGTTTTGCATTTTAGGCAGGCAGAACTCACTAACTGTTTATTAAGACCAGCTACCAATCATATTCTTCATAGTGTGCTTTATACATTTCGACCAAAATAACTTTGAAATATGTGCCTCTTCCAGATGTCTGCTAATTTTATCCACCATTATTTGCTAAGGAATAAATTTATGAATACAGCTGGATCGGGCTTTAGACTGCTTGCCTTACCCACAAGTGAACTGTTAAACAGGTTAATCAAGACTACTGCTTATGTCCCTGAAACACTGTGGTCATCCTCCTGTAACCCACTGTTGTAAACACTTCATAATGGGGAACACCTCTCCTCCCCCCTTCTGCCTCGCTGACAGCCCGAGTTAGTGTATGAGCGTGCACAGAAAAGCAGGCAGGGGAAAGAAGTCAGCCATATGTGCTAACAAACATGCTTAGTACATATGGTAGCCACACATGCATGCACATTTGCAAACATCCATATAGAGCATAGAAACATGTCTTTGAAGAGCAGTCCTCGTGTTTTCAGAGGCAATTTGCCTTATTACAAACAGCAATAATGAAGAACAAACTCATTTTCTTTTATTCCTCCAGAGGTATGCACAGGCTTTGAACAAATTCTGCAAGAAAAAGAACCCCTACAGACTCTGGATGAAAATATAACAAGCTACATACTTGTATGGTTATAAAATAGGAACTGTTTACAGTTCCAACATGAAGCCAATTCTTGAGACTGAATTTTGCCTTTTCAGTAGAGGAGAAAGCCTTTCTCATCAGCGTGATGTGCTGCTACAGTCCATGAAGCCACTATTTCTTTTGACGTTGGTCACTTACGTACTGCATGTTCCACCTCCTCACAGGCTGAGCAGATGGGACTTCAGACTCATAAAGAGCCATTCCAGTTGATCACTCGGACCAAACAGCTAAAGCCCAGCTGGCTGCCACCAAGAGGGGTTTGCAGTGTGCCAACAGACTACAACAAAGATCAGGATGGCTTCTTCTGTAACGGGGGGAGCTACAATGTTTTATTATCCTCAGCAGTTTTTCAGCTGCTTTAACATTTTAGGTTCTGTATGTCCACTGCACAGTCAATCAGCAAGGCAGAGGACTATCATCAAGAGAAAAATATTTCAAGAATCATTATTAACACTTCTCACTTGATAAATTACATTATTTAGGCTATTTTTGGGTTCTGATCAATATCTTAACAGCAAATGAATGCCAGCATCAAATATGCAAGGTCTCATGAAGACCAAAATCTGAAGGAGTTGAAAGGATAAGCTACCATACCTCTGCTACAGGGTTGGCACATTGCCTCTGTATATGCTGCCATATTCCTTGAAAACATGGAAACCTGCCGACATCATCACACCTGTGCTGACTTTTTCTATAGACAATGATCCAAACATCTGCAGGCTATTCTAATGAACATGACACTGCATATATCGTCTTCAAGTAGATGAAATTATCACTGTGAATTCTCTAGGTCTCTGAGCAATACCCTGAGAGCAACTTAAAATGTTTATGTACCAACAAAACAATGGGGTGGAGAGCATTTGGGCTGTATCTCACACTAGAAAGGGCCTGGGAGCTCACCTTTCTTGGCTTTATTTTTAAATTACCACTGAAAAACACCCAGCCAAGAAAAGCAAAAAGGCCTTAAACTATAAAATAGCAAGCACTGATATGGAGAAAACATACAAACCAGTTTTTAACTAGAATTTTAGGCACCTTGACTATAGGATTTTCTTACAGTCTATACACTTTTCTAAAATCAGTCAACATGCAGCTTCCTATCGGACATAAAACTTCATTTTGCAAAGGTATTTATTAAAAGAGTAGTTACAGAACACCAATGCAATGAACTACTGGTGCACCACTTCACTTGCAGAAGTTTCCTCCAATATGTATGTGCTGTCAAAGCAAACATGTCTTTCTGCTTTATGAGTGAGGACTGATAGTTTAACAGTCTAGTTCAAAAGAGCCCTAAGGATAAAGAAACATTCCTAACGACCTAATGAAATTCTCTCAGATTGCACAGCAGTGGTGCACTGCTGGTGAACACTTCCCAAAAAATACTCCTGTTGGCATGTTCCCTGACAACTCAGGAACTTGCTTCTACTTTGTTTCAAATCTTGCACATGAGCATGTTTGCTGAAAAAGGTTTTACTCAGATCAGATCAGTGTATGATGCTTACGTGCTCAGATGCATTTCATTTCAGAAGATGCTTTAAACTATTTGTAATGGTTTTGACTGGAAGGACAAAGGAAAGCCCATCCACCTTTTCTTACTCTTAGAGATGTCAAAATGATTTTTTTTTTTATTAGCTACTTCGGCCACAATAGACAAGACTTCAGGCTGCAGAAACAAACTGTCTCCTCTATGGTGATTTTATGAAAAAAACCCACAAAAGCAACCAATAAAAAAATCTCCAAAAACACAGCAACACAATGATTTCTGAGATGGCTGCTCTCTTATTTTGATAATATAATTCCAATTCATGACAATCCAAAATTATTTCCAGAGAGTAATGTCTAGAGAACCATATAAGCAGAACTGAAGCACTCTGGATGATTTTTCATCTACCATTTGTACAGTAACATGCATATTTTCCAGGTAAAACCAAGCAGTCCCTCCAGGATGTAATTACTAGCAGAGGTAGAGATGAAGCTACTGAAAGGCAAAGGTCTTTAGTTGAGTATTCCTTGAAAAATGTGCTTTCATAAGCACATAGCTCCCAGCCTAGCCCAGTTTCTAAACTATTTAATTGAATTTAAAAAATGGAAAAAAACCCCAAACCCTCAGTCCCTTTAAATATGCTATTTAAATAAAACTAAAGCAATGTCCCAGTGATAAACATTGCTAAGCTTTGCAATTTTCCTCCTGATGTTTAAAGAGATTGGCAAAGAAAACTTGGCTCTGAAAGATAAAAATATGCTGGGAGTGGGTGAGAACCATTTCCATCAGACTGTCACTGCAGTTTTGCAATGCTTGTGACCCCAGTTTCCTTTATCCTCAATTGCCTTTTCTGACCCTCTAGAAAGCTTGGGACCCACTGGGTGAGAAAGACAGGCCTATTCAATTTATAACCCTACTAAATTTGGGCAAATTTCCGAGGCAAATGGGGTAAGCTCGTTTCCCACACAAATAGATAAAAGATAGATCATCAATCATTCTTATGCATTCCAGTCTCACTGCTCTTCATTTATTGCTGTGCTTACAGCTGGACTTCATTCCCCTCTTTAATTTAACAACTTCTTTCTTATAGAAGTCTTTTGGAATAAAAGTGTTCCGTGTAAGCAGAATTAAAAATGTAAATACATGACAGCTCCACAGTAAAGAATACAGGAAGTGCAAACAACCAAAGGGAAAGATGGATGCATTATATACAAACCTCTCTTCTCTTGCTTGTCTTAATTCTTCTCTTTTGTCTAAATAATCGCGGCTAAAAAGGAATTACAGTAAATTGCAGTAGGAACAGAAGAACAAGGTAAGTGGTAGAAGTATAAGTACAGTAGGAGAAACCAAGAGCAGTACAAACAAGCTGATTAGAGGCAATGAAGGTTGTTGTCGACAAAAAAATGTTTGTTTTTGCAAAAACAGCTGAAAAACATGTGTGTGCTTATCCATGTACACGCCACAGGTATGTGACACCAAATTTGTAGTTCAGAAGGTCATTAAAAGTAATTATAAAACCCCCAAGAACTGAAAAACTTGAAGCACTCTTTGAAACCTGGTGTCTACAATTAGACACGATGAACTGCACTTTAATTCTTAATGACCTGGCACATTAGTGGCTATTAAACCCTTCCTGATGTGCTCCATCTCAGGAAGCCCCAAAACAGTGACTGCAGCACCTGGCAGGCTAGACTAAGGCAGGGAGAACACCATATCAGCCTTCTTTCTAGGGGATCTTTCCTCAGTGTTTTAGTTGCTACAGCTGGAAACAGGACAGCAAAGTGGCATCACTGAGTAGGACAATTCTTCATTCTTATAAAGTGTCTGCAGGATCATTGCACAGATAACAACCTTTCACTTATTTTTCACCCTGAATTTTAGATAGCAAACTTCTATGTCAGCTGCTGCTCCCACAGCTCTTCAAGTAATCCACATATTAACTTTTGCCAAGTCAACTTTGCTGGATGTTGGAGCACTGTGATTTCAGGCAGGCCTGCCACATCCACAAACATGGATGCAAATTTAACTCAGAGCACAGAACCCAGTGAATGTCCAGCCTGTCTCAATACCACAGCAAGATAGTTTCTTCCAATATATTCTTAATATTTTGTTGAATCTGGTAGACAAAACTGATGGGACCTTCACCTTATCTGTTAAGATTCTTTCATAGTTTAACCTGTGAGTACCAGAAAGATTTCCAGAACTACTCTTTTTATTAATAATCACTATTATTTCTCTTTATATTGTGTCATTAAGCAAATTACTTATCATGTCCTACACCAATAGCTATCAAACATCTGCTTGTAAGTGCTCTTTGAAAGCCCATTAACAGGGAACACACATTACTGTTTTAGGCTATCTCCACATGCTTTGAATCCTGAACTGGTTATAGTTTTATCATATTTTCAGAGTATTCTAGGAATTCTCCAGCAGGCAAATTTTAACACTACTCTTTCCCTTCAGACAACTCCCACCCTTCCCTAGAGCTGAAAAATAGCCATTGTATTTCAGGACATATTGTTCTATACATGCAATAGGTATAACAGTCCTTCTAATGAGAAAGACGTTCATTCTGTAAAGCTTTCCTTTAGTTAGCAATAGCTTATGAAGCTTTTTAGCACCTCTCCTGATCCTCCAGCTCTTTCATAACTGGTGATGCTCCCCTTTAAATTATGCTCAATTTGTCAATGATGGTGCCAGAACCTAGTGCAATGTTCTTAAGGCAGAGTTGGAAAGAATGAGATAACAAATGAGTCATGATGGTAAATCCAGTACTGCTCACGAGTTTAAAGACTGTGAATTGCAAGTGCTATTTTTAATCAAAAATACATCTTCAGAGTCTGGGTTTCTAGCCAGACTGATGATATGATAGTGCAATCCCAAGAACTCTTATGAAACTGTCCATGACTGCTTGCTGTGGCTTTGTCCTCCTCCTGCCAGACTATTTAATCAACTGCGGGATGCTGTCTGTCTGCAAAGATTGGTGTCTTTGGAGACCCTCTGCTCAAACAGAAGCCACATCTTTTGCGTGATCATGGAACTCAAATCCACTGGGCATCGGAAAATCCTCTTAAATATGTTGTTTAATTAACCAGTTTCTTATTCTGAAATAGTGGGATAAAAACGTCTATTTTGATTTTTTTTTCTGACTTTAAGGAAGCTCTTTTAGTGACAGAACAACTACTGCAGCCAACCTCTACTGAAATGTGCAGATCTGTTATTCAAACAGGTCAATCTGCCAAATGCCCTGTTGGCTTTTTCAGTCTGGGAGTTTCTTTTTAGAAAGATCATGTTGGCAGTCCATGGAAGTCTGCTGCAGCCTGATGATAGCACTTAGAGGGAGAGTTTTTGGAAGAGGCTTGAAGACTGAGACCTTATTGTTTCTGTTTCAGGAGAACTTGGGCAGCTGTTGGTTGCCAAAGATCCCATTATGGTGCTCTTCCACCTTCCCTCTGCCTCTCATTTCCTTCTAAACTAACTATCTTCTGGAGCCAGCAGAGTATCAATCAAGCAACCAACCAACCATTCATAAGTTACTTCTCTTTCCAAATTCACAGAATCACAGCCTGTTTCCACTTCTTACTAAAGAGATGATTACAGTGAAAACAATCCTGCATACTAATAAACAAGCTCACATGAAACCCTGTGCCATCTCTTCCATAACTACCAATTCTATGGCTACAAAACATTTATCTGACTATTCTTTAGGTTATTACATTATGTCTTTTAACTACTAAAAATAGATTTACTTTTCAGTCCTGCCTATGAGGAAACATATTTGTTTCTTAGTATGCAGTCTTCAGACTGTAGGCAAACCATTTCAGGTATAGACTCCATATCTACCCTTACTCACTGCAGTCTTTGCTGATATCTGTGCTGAGATTTCCAGGCATGGATTTAAGAGGATAAGGGGGCTTGTCTCCTACTAATCTCAGGGAGCATACCACGGGATCCCACATCACAAAACATTTGCTCAGATGTGAGTCCTAGCTGTGGCCTTAGTCTGGCCACGATTTGAACAATGATTTCCATAATTACTTCCTGTCAGTTGCTGTTTTCAGGAGGAAGAGACATATATTCAGAAAAATGGGAAAAGTAACTAAAAAGCACTAACACACAGTCTAAGACAGCAGAACCTTTTTACTTTGCATAACAGAAAAGCAAAAAGATGTTTCAGAGCTGTCTCTTCCACCCTTTTTGATACCTTTGTCCCACTGTTTCACCTTCAAACCTTATGTCTCGCTCAGATTATAATTTGGCAACTCTATTAGCTAAAAAATCCGAGCCCCTGTATATACCAAGACAGCGTAATTAACAAATACATAGCTGCCTTTAAAAAAATTCCTTTTTTTATAAAATGCCAAAATTCATGACTTGTTTGATCTATTAATTCTTAAGATAGTTTGATCAAGAAAGGTATCTAAAGGAACAAACTATTCATCAATTCAATTTTTTTGCAATTAAATGTCTCGATGATTCACCAATCTATCACACATGTAACGCAAGAGACCGAGAACAAATTTGGGTCCTACTTGAATTTGTTTCTTTCTTCACGTTCTATCCTTTGCAACCTTTCTTCTCTCTCCTGACGCCGTCTTTCTCTTTCAGCTGCCAAGGACTCCTGGTGCTGCCGAAAGGATGATGTAAGGAGACCACCCAAAGCTGGCCTGAAGAAAGGGAAGATCAGATTTCTCAGTGTCACTTTTATTGATTATACTGGCAAAAAATGAGTAGCAATCATTCAGCAAGTAACATAATCCCAACCAGCAGAATGACATGGCAATATTTATGTATGGATCTTTCAAAGCACTAGTGAAATGTCTTCTTGCTAAATTGATTATAGATACTGTGATGTGCTTAAGAACAACACTTTAGGGTAGGTTTGTTAAATTGCCAAATTTCTAAAGCACAAATAAAGTACATGTAAAGTTCTTCAGTCTATTTCCACTGCAGTAATCTAAATATTTTTTTTAACTTTATAAACCTGTTAACACAAAAGCTTAATCCTGTAAAGGATTTTTGGAATTGTAAAGAAAAAAACCTGCAATACTTATTCAGCACAAACACATTATACAATGATGTTAAAACCAGATGTGTCACAAACACCTGATAATCCTGTATAGAGAAAAACAAAAGCAAAGGAAGCAAATGTCATAACTGCCCTTCCAAATTTGAATGCCCTCTTAAGCAGGAGTGTATTTTTCCTTTATACATTAACAAATTCAGTTATGATGACTGCTCATGACGTGCTACAAGAGCAAAATGAATCACATGTAAGAACAAATCAGTAAAACACACAGGGACAGTCTTCTCAAACAGTTCTTGAGAACTGTCAGAAATTATAGCCTCTACAGGAAAGACGTTTCAAATATATAAAGCTACATGTACATTCATTTATAGTTTGCTGTTGACGTGGATTTTTTATTGGTTTTACTGCAAGTACTACTTGGCTGGGAGAGCAGGTCCTCTCACACAGCCTTCTCTCAGCATGGTGGTGGTAGTGCTACCACCAGCCTCTCACATGGCAACAGAGTGACCTCAGAGCAAGTGTCTTTGTCTCTTAGACAGAAAAAAATCTGTATTGTACAGAGTAGCTTTATGCAGACCCACACTGATTGAATTAAACTGATAAAATCAAAAAGACATAACTCATGTAGAGCGGTTTCTGTGCATTGTTGTAACATGAGTTTCGCAATGAAAGGATTAATGAGAGAAATAGATATTGCCTTTTTCAAAAAGAAACTAAACTCTGCCTAGAGGAAGGTTTCTTAACCAGTAATACAAACCTGAATAAATTTTCATTATTTTTAAGAACTCAGACCCTTTCCCTTATTTATTTACTTGCCTATGGCTGCACAATGCAGGCATTTAGTATAATGGCATAAGTTCACTGATGAAAATAGGTACCAGAGAAGACAAAAACATTAATGCAAACCTATCTTCCCTTAGTGTCTATGTCTGTATAAGCGGAACACCAGAAGACATAGCCATTTCAGCTCCACTGGCAGCAGAACAGTATGAATATAATGTCAATAATTTCAATAAATTGAATTTCAATATGTCATATCCCACCCGCATAAACATTACATAAGATGGTATAAAACTTGATATTCTGTAAGCCTCGCTGCTGGCACTCCTCCAAAGCTACAGTATCAATGCTGGATCACACTCAAAACCATAAAAATCTCTAATATGCTTCAGCACTAAGAAAAGGGGAAAAAAATCCTCAAACACTGACAGTCAAGTACGTGTGGTGAATTTTCCCTTGAGCCTATTTTAAATTTGTTTTAACTTTTGACCTCTTACTGCATGTTGCAAGAGCAAGCTCTCAGCAGAAACAGTAGCATCACTGTACTGAAATTCAAAAGCTAGAGCTCCATCCCTGCCATAGCATGAGACCCCACGGCTATAAGGTTGGATATTACACCAGAAATTGCACTTGGAAGGGAAAAACTGGACAATGTTTCCATGTGAAGACATGGAAATAAATGGGGAGAGATGGCAAAAGAGGGTCCCTATCAAGTCTATGCTCTTATCTGTTTTGTGCACTCAGCTCGATATCCCATCCTGTCCCACTCACCTGCCACAAAGTCTGTAAACTCCATTTAGAGCCAAGGGAAGGTATGACTTTAAAACACCTGAAGGAAAATTAATGGGAAGGATGGGGTGATACTGAGAGACCAAAGGACTGATTGTAGATCTGCACAGCACCTAAGAGGTTGGAAACTGTCGGCTCTGACTAAGCTCTTTGAGGCTCCACAATAAATACACACTCTCATTCACGGGATTACTGAGAAATCACATGGAGATGCATAGTTTAGTCCTGCAGATGGGATTCTAACCTAACCCTGGTAGTAAAATGCCTCCACATGCCAAAACACCTTGTTTGGAAGTTTGATCTAGCATAGTTTGGCTAGTGTTGCTCACTTGAGTAAAATCTGCAGATGTATGAACAGCAGCTTTACAGTCTAAATAAAAGATCCACAGCCTTATGTCCAGAAAGCTAATGTTTAAAAAACTGAATATGTTAGCTTGCCACCTCTTTGAAACTAATCAAATCAACAATAATTAGACAAATCTTGGTATTTCTGTATTTCCCACCAGTTAGGAGTCCATACTTGATCTGAATTACAAGCTACAGTATAACATGCACACACATGTCTGATTCAATTCCTTTGTCCCAAACACAGTCATATTGTGTACAACAGTTATTGCATGAAATAGTCAAAACTAACAGTCAAAGCTGGAAGAAGGTTCTGTTCATACAGGTCATAATTAAACAGACATAATTAAACAGGAACATAGCCAGCCAACTCCTCGTGTAGCAGTGACTTCTGAAAGCACAGATATTTAGGTTTTGGGTCTTCAGTCACATTTAGAAAATGGCAGGCAAAGAAACAGTACTGATAGTGCTGAGTTAGTGGTTAGGGGTTGACCCTGCAGTGGCCAACCCACTCAACCAGACACATCTGCCCTCGGCAAAGACTCGGTAAAGAGGAATCTTTACAAAACACCTCACACCAAATGCTGAGACGATTTCCCTTATGAAACTCACAGCTTCACTGCTGCCATATAACACTGTAACTCAACTGCTGTTTGGGTGCATCAGTACTGCTTTTAATATGAATTGCAACTGTAAATGAACAGAATTTAGAATTTAGTAAACTCTATCATTAATTTTCTACATGTGCATGAACTAAACTTGTAGTAAACAGGTATTACTTTCAGGGTGTACAAACCCTTAGAACAGCCAGAGGAAAAGCAAGCATTAAGAGGTATTCCTCAAACACTCTAAACAACTTGAAAAGGGATTTGTCTATGTATGGTTAGTCTACAAAATCTGATTTTTGTTTCTGTATTCCACTGGCAATAACATTTAAAGTAAATGTTCCCTTCCAGTGACCTCATACTTGAATTGCAAATGGCAGCAGGACTTGCCAAAACAGCTGGTGGGAAGGCTTGGGCTGAGCCTTTGGGCAAGTTTGTTGCTTTGATGCTGTTTGAAGGGTGACAGTGCCTACAGGCCCCAGGAATTTTTAAGTCTTATTGCTGTAGGCTGCATTTGAAAAATGGGCAAGCAAGGAAAAAAAATCTGGCATTGAATCAAAGGTGATAAGAGACTTTAACAGAAAAGAGTACGTGAATACTCAATGAAAGCATAATAAAGTGATCACTCATAAAACAGGGTTATAGCTAATATTTGCCAGCATTTTAAAGCTGGTGTCATATGTTACCAGCTGGTAATACCAACCATTTGTTCAATTCCACAAATACAATCCAGAAGGATGCTTACTCTGACTACTATTTTTAGTCTTGTAGAGAATGCAAGGCTATTAAGAATAGACTGTTAATACAAAAAATGCTAAGAAAAGCTTTCTTATGCCTGCTATTAAAACCAATAAAAGCTAAACAAGCTTTATTATTACATTCTCATTCCAAAAAGAAAACACACAACAAGAATATGTCTAGGTCTGGGGATTTGTGAATAGAGCTCCACAACACAGCATTGGGACCTGGGGCCAAAGGGGTCATTTTGTTATTTACCTTGCTGGAAGGGACAGGAAAAAGAAATAATAGGGGAATTAAAAAACAACAACAACAACAAAAAACAAATGAAAAAGAAGGCAACAAAACTACACACAGGGCAGAGGATAAAAAGCCAAAACATTGACTGTAGGCCCAAACTCTTCTGAATAAAAATTCAGATAGCCCGACCTACAGCATTTAACACAGCACTGAATTAGTAAACATTATTAGAAACACAAATTCGGGCAGACACGGGATATCTCATACTTTTTTGCAAGTACTTACAGGTTCCTGACAATACTCCCTCACTGACTATATATTTTGAAGGGGAATATGTGACCTGAATTTTTCTGATCTTGTTGCAAATTGAAGAAAATGTTTCTGTCTTACTCTAAGCCACTTAATTGTAGCAAAATTGCAATTCTGAACTTCAAATGTTCTTCATTCACGTAAGATCTGAAACAGTCTTTTGTGGCTGCATTTCCCTGTGCCTACCTGAAGTTTTAAATTTTGCTAAATAGGTATCTCTAGGAAGAATGTAAAATAGAAATGTATAATTTTAGGAGTTAAAAAAAATTACAGAACACTTATGACAGGAAATCCCTTTAGGCCATAAGGTTAATATTCAGGACTGTCTTTAATATAACATGGGTCAGAGTCATTAATAACTTTAATAAGGAAGCACTAATTGCCTAGTTTTGCAAAGTGCTCCTGTTCCACCAGTCGTGGGATTGCTACAGAGAGGGAATAACAGTCGGCAGCTCCTACTCAGGCCTTAAGTAACTCTAAATGTCTCTTGGCTTTAACAAAATAAATCTGCTTTCCAGCTCAGAAAGAGACAAAAGGGGAGGCAAAGCTGCCAAGAGCCATATTGCTTTTCACAGTTAAAGAAACTCTCAGTGTGTTATGTCTCCCTACATGACACGGCAAATTCAAAAGCATGTTGATATAAGATTTTGCAAACAGACTAAACATTACTTGAGGAATCTTTACAAAACTTCTCTCAAAAATAAACAGAAAATTGAGAGATAAAACTACTGACTAATGCTTTCTTTGAGAAAGAAACTTGAGAGTGACCAAGAGAAGAACTGATTAATGTTAGACTTTTAAGTGGCATGGGGGACTACCCAAAATAAAGCTTCAGTGGGGCAGAGCTGCGCAGAGCCCAGGCAATGCACACCAACTTTCTACATACACTCTCCTCTTGCAGTCTGACCTCTGCAGGTTTTTTCGCTGTGCTTCTGTCTTTCTCCATCCTTATGCGAGTTACAAGTTGCCTGGAATCGACTTGCAGAGCCAACATGTGGATCCAGGCTAAGGTGGGTGTCCCCTGAGCACCAGCACTGAACACGGAGTGTTCAGCCAGCCACACTCTGCAGTCTGAAACCATAACCCAGTTCATGCTTCTGTTTAAACATATGCCCTGTGATGAATCCTACAAAGTTGTAATCAAGAATATTGCTTACGCAGTAGTTCAACAAGCAGTGGCATTGTAAGCCACCACTGCCTGCCAAATTGTAAATCATCAAGTAATTCATAAGATCATTTTTCCTCTTAAAATCTCAGCAATAAAGCTGAGGCTTTTGCCCTGGGTCGCTATTATCAACTACCAAGCTATGCCTTCCTCATTATGTACTCAGAGTGAAAGATGTGCCTGGCATTTACCACAAGAAAAAATGGTCTCTAGCCTAAGAGTCCAGAAGTACATATTAAGACACACAGAAATAATAGAAAGACAAAGAAAGACAAGCTGTTCTTGGGAGAGCAGCAGCTTTGCAGGCTGTATAGTAGATTTTATTTCATAGGTTCCTTGTTTTACCTTAGTGATTAACAGCTGCAGTAAGGGAACTCCAGGGTGCAGATTAGTGATAAATAGTTAATGAAAAAAAAAAGAAAAGAAAAAAAAGAGAGAACGTGTTGAGAAGCTTCACCCAGCAGCATCTACCTGGTGCTGTCAACTACTGGGACTTTTAATTTTAGTAGACAGTCTAACTGAAAAGCTGTTTGCTATTTTTTTTGTGCATGGTTTTTTTTGTTTGGTTGCTTGGTTTTGTTTGTTTGTTTTTTCTTTTCTTTTAAAGAGACAGCAATTTGAAAGAAAGCACTGGATTGCCAGCAAATTGCTGTTTCAGGCACCTGGAGAGGGAATAAAAGAAGAGTCTTTGCAGACTTTTGCTGGACTTCATGTTTAAGCTTCAGGTTTGGTGTTTAAGTGTCAGTGGAGAAAAAATCACCTATAATCTAGGCATGCTAACCTCAGTGTCTGTCACCTGGTTTAGAAACAAATGCTTGAAGGTATATTTCCTTTCAAAGATACAGAAGAACATGGAGATGAACACAACATTCAAGATCCTCCAACATGGGAGCCCAAGGTAATGTATTGCTGTAGATCACAAAGCAAATAAGATAGAAAACATATTAAAGGATGTGAAATATATTTTATATTTCTTGAGCTTATTTTCTAACATTCTGAAAAGTTGGAGATGCTTCAAACAGGAGCAACCTGCAAGTCCCATAGCAGGCCTTTACCAAGCTTGGAGACTTGGAAAAACTTCTGAGGGACCAGCCAGAGGTGAAGACTAAGTTCACAGTGACTGGCCAAGAGGCTCAAGAAGTCAAGGTTTGCAAGCTGAACTTTCTGGCATTTGATTTAACAGAAGCAAGAGAATGGGGACTATGAACTCCTGCTCCTTTGGCACATAGGCCCCTGAGAAGGCTTTTCGAGCTGACTGTACTACTGTTTGACTACCAAGCCCAGTGGGAACTGTCTCCTGGAAAATGAATCAGAAGAAACTTACCTTGGCAAACACACCAGCAGGATATTTTTCTGGCAGTGGAATGAATTAACCTGGTCCTGAATTCAGGAGCTCTTGCCTTAGAAGTTACACTCCTTTGTGGTGTCTTCTAGGGATGGCATACACTTCACCCCCAAAAGCACACTATGAGGGGGTGTGAAGCTTTGTAAGTAAAGACTTTTCTGGTTCAGCTACAGATTCCATAGTGAAGCTTTCAGTTTGAGTGACTGTCTTAGATTCAGAGTCTGAGAAGGCAGTCTTTGGCTAGCCAGAAATATCCTTGGTATGAGCATAAGGCATGGAAATACAGACTAGTCCTACAACACCTTATGCCCCAAGGCAACGTGGCATCTCAAAGGGAGAGAAAAAGGGTTTTTCTCCCTAGTGTGCTTCAGTCATGTCCTGCTCCTCCCCTTTGTTACCAAAATTTATGAGGTTATGCAACTGAGAATGATTTTTTTTTCTTTATTAACTGGGGAGAGGAAGTTAGCTGGTGATTTGAGTTGTGAAGAATGGGAGCAGTGTATTTATGGAGCAAAGCAGTCTTTGGCATTTGAAAACAGGCAGACTGGGTTGTCCTTCTTATGCATTAAGAGCAAATTTCAGAAGCAGAGAGATACAAGAGAACAAATACAACTCTTCCTGTCTCCCAGTGAAGGGCTGAGCAGAAAATGCCCTGCAATTTGCCCTCCTTCAGCAGGTTTCCCATGGTTGCAATATGCATTTCAGAAACATGGCTCTCCACAGGGAACCCAGGGAAATGAGAGAGAACAACAGTAGTGCAAGAAGTTGCCAAAAGGCCACAGCTGAATTTAGAAACAGTCAAGTAAGCCTTTCCTTCTGCTGTACACTCAGAAATATATAGATGATGTGGATTTCAAAGAACAAAATTCAGCTACTTTTGCACTGAATTATACTGCTCTTATGATTCCCTACTGATCTTAGCCAAGGAGGGTTTTAAAAGTATGAATGTCAAAATGTCAACCACACTGCTTCCTTCCACCTTAGTTGTAGCTCTTGTTTACATAAGTAAAATGCAGCCAAGGGTTCGAAAGGCCTGTCAGGGCAACTGAATGGAGCATGAATAATTTTGCTGGGCACTGCTCTAAATGCTGCTTCTTCCTTCCTCCTCATTCTTGAAGGTCAGATAAACGGTACCAGGAACTGCATCTGAAGCTCTTCCCTGCATGATAAAAGACAGGAATCTTTCTATGAAAGCTTTGGATAACTAGTCATAAGCTGAAAGCAGAAAACTCACCTTGGAGCTAACCATAGATATGCATCTGCTTCTTATCAAGTGTCCTCCTCTCCCCACCTCATCTTTTAACTTTTTTTTTTGGTGTTTGAATCCATATAAATTTTTACCATCAGGAGGTAGGAAATAATGTTTACATAATCTAAGACAAACATCATTCTTAGAAGACTGTGAAAATTTCCACAATACTTTCCATTTACTAATTAGTGCTGAGCATTGAATCAGCCTAATCTCCAGTAAGCAAATTCTATCCATTGACCTCTATGTGGGCACTTCTGCAATGCAAAACGTTTCACTTCAGCACAGTGAAATAAAAGCAGGCTTCTGCTCTTCTTCAAAGCAGTCCTTCATTAGAGCTTGCTGAACTATAGATCTGCAATGGCTGCGCAGGCAAAAGAACAAGACAATGCAAAATGGCACCTGAAACTGTAAATTTAATTATCTTTCAAGAAATAACTGCATCTATTCTGTAGGCAACATGCAATAACTGCACAAACTGTGGTTTTTTCACACCTCTCAGAGATTCATATACAGGAAGCATAAGGCTGTTACAGTCCTCAAATGTAAAAATGCAGAAATCCTAGTGAGTTCATGAACTACCAGGAACAGCAAGCTGCAAATTTGAACAAGAGTACAGAGATTTTTATTATGTGAGGTGGAAAGTGGCAAACACAACCTGAGGAAAAGACAGAGATGTGACTCTAAGCACTGTGTACGGATGCTTAGAACATATAAGAGAGATCCAATAGTTGAAGGCAGAGCTATTCACAGTTTCACAGTAAACAGAAGGATGAAGTATGATGGCTAGAAGATGCTGCCAGAGAAAATGTCCAGAAAATATAGAATATTTTCCTAGCAATGATGAAAGATACAGGAATGTTTTTCAGAAGAAGTCATGTGCTGCCCTTTGGAAACATGTGAGGGTACAGGAGTCCTTCATTTAGCTTCTGTGAGACCCATTACAGGTCACAACAGATGACTGCAGAGCTCCCCTCTGACCTGACTCTCCATGAATCTGAGAATTTTACAGCTCCATCCTGTGGGGCCAAGGCATTTTGGCTCCAAACCAGCAACGCACTTAGGCGCGTGCTGCAATGAGAGCTGCCTTTCTCTGCTGGAGCAGCGCCAGCGCCACCAACCCCTCGCAGGACAGGCCCAACCATCTTTAGCCATCTCAGCCTCTGACCACTCTGGGGTTTCTTTGCTGCAATAGCAATCAGAAGCTTACAACAGTAGGGGCTTGGAAATCTAAAACCTCCAAAGCAGTGGGATACTATTAACTCTTGCTTATCTTGCATCTGCTTTGCTGAGGTAAAAGGGTGTGACAATGCCAGCGCAGCGTGTTTTATTACCGTGTCACTTGGCAATAATTTAATTGAACTCAGGAAAGACAAATTGAGGAAAGGTACTCCAGGAAGATGAGCAAATGAAAAACAATGCCTTTCTCCAAAGACATACTTAATGTAATTACTCACTTGAAAAAAAAGGGATGAAATCAATACCTCATGGCTAGAAATACATGTTTGCTCAAAGAATGTAGCTTGGATCATTCTGAATAGTAGCCTGGGAAGGATGTGAGGCATGAGGAAGGTTTGAACATATATATACACACACAGAAATACATATACAGATATAGAAATATTCTTTAAAAATTTTAACAAAAATTAACTGGAATGCAGGCAAAGGGTCCTGACAAAAACCTTCAGTTCAAAAAACAGGGTGGGAGATGCAATTTTTATTAATTAGAGACCAGTTTAGAAACAAATAATACTAACCCCATCTGGCCTAACTGGATATTATTTAATTAAATCTTTATATTAAATCTTTATATTATTGAATTAAATTAATTAAAACCATTTACCTTTCCTTTTTAAACTCAGCACAACATCTTTGAAGCTGTCATGTACTTTTAGGTTATAACAGACAGCTAATTTCTGGTGGTCCAAATCTTTTGCCAAGAATTTCTTCCATGTAACCGTAACATTTTCCTATCTTTTTTCTTCTAGTACCGTACATAATTCAAAAGAGTATTTTGATTGTTGATACTGATTTTTTTTGTTGCTGGGGTTTTACCCTTTTTAATTTCTTTTTAAAGTGAACTGCTAACTGCTAGTTTATTGAGTTTGCTTGACCTGAAGCAAAAAATATTTTCCCGTGATGAAATACAATGAGATATATCACATATTTTCAAGAAAGAACAAATCATGGCCTCGGTAATTCTGAGTTAAGCATGTTTCCAATATTTTGTAGTTGATTTAAGATGATAGAAGTGAAAATAGATCTATCTGAATTTATTTTTAAAAATGGAAAGAAAACGTGCTTTAATTAATCTCTTAATACTTGAAATAGCATATGCATGAAGGAACTCTGCTTTATCCATTTAAGTGGAAGAAGCAGAAGTAGGGTGGAAATACACTCAGCCTTTTAACACAAAGTCAGACAGAAAGGCTTGAGAATAAGTGAGAAATTAACACATTCAGATTTTTGTCCATTTCCTTTTCAACATTAGAAAAAATCTGACTAGAAGCTACTTCCAGTACTCGTTCAGAACAGCTTACACATCTCCTTCATCCTTTCTACAAAAGAACTGTTGTCAAACACTGATTAGTTTACAAACCTGTCAGATTTGGTTTCTTGAGGTGGTGACAGAGTTGTCCCATAACGAGTAGTGGGTGTTGCAGGGGCACTCACTCCAGCATAGGGCCGTGGAGAGGAGTAAGAGCTGCTGCCATAGCTGTTGTATCTAAAGAAATGGGAAAAAAGTAGGAGAAAGGGAGAGAGAAAGAATCTGTCAGCCAGCAAGCATGCAATAGTAAGTCCTCTTGTTTACGGGGTACTAGCGATCCCATACTCAAGAACTCAAACACTTACCTTCTGAAAAAGTTTCTCTATTTCCAGCTTCCAAATGTACAGCCTACCATGCACTTTTAATATCAATAATGTCATGAACATACGTGATGCAAACAGTGAGCTATTGGTAAGGAAAATAATGAGAGATTATAATGGTCCTTCCAAGCGACAACTCATAGTAGGAATACTTGAATTACTGCTCAGTTACTCAGAATTATTAGCTGTTTTGGGAGCTGATATCCAGCTATTAGAAAAAGGATCGAACCAGTTCAAGTCAGCAGTATTCATACCCAGTGAAATTAAGGAAAACAGCAGTGTTCTTGAGACATGATATGAACATGGACATCCATGATTTACAAATGCTGGCATTTTAAATGGAAAGCAACCACATTCTTTTCAATTAAAGCTGGCAGTATTTTCTTTCCCCTCCCCCAACATAAGTAATAGCTTATGTGCCATTTCTTACAATGTCTGTAAAAAATCATCACCATGGTTAAAAAGACATGTCTCCGGAAGCACGGCTTTAGAAATTTCTATCAGCCCTTCCCTCCATTGAAAAAAAACCCAAAACCATAAACTTGCTTGACTTCAATGCAAGCTTGCTGATCAAAGAGAAATTGTTTCCAGGACTCCTGGAACGGCCACCTCCCCAGAGTCCCTTCTATCAATGTTTTCATCCTGGCTCCTGTACTGAATAGAAAAGGCAGTTGTGTTGCTTTGCTGTGCCTTTTAACCATTGTACTTAAACAGCGTGTCAAGGACAGATTCCTGATTTGGGAAAATGTTAATATTTCTGTTCACAGACAATGCCATATTCCCACATGGAAAGCATACGATGCTCTGTAGGTCAGTACTCTGCAAGGCCAAGCCATCCAAATGATAAAATTCATTTCAGGAAATAGAGCAAGATCATTTTCCTTATCATAATTCATAAGATATAATAGAACCTCCTTCACCACATCCTTTCTTTGTTGCGTCTGTACTCAGTAATTTCTCTCAGCAATTTTATTTGAAAAGGCTGGTTGATTTCTTCAGCTCCATTTAGCACACTCATCTAGCCATGCAAAATTTCAGTCAAAGTTTCAAGCTTGGTTCCTTAGGGTTCAGCAGCATTGCTGTCTGCCAAGGCCCATGTTAAAACCAGAAGAGAGGTGAGGTGCTTTTATAATGGAAGGGATTGTGCTTTAGAGAACACGTCCTCTTGGACAACAATTCCAGGTTTATGTTTTACAAAACACCCCACCACCAGCACTATCTATTTTTGGACACCATACTGACTGCCCAGCAACAGGGGAATAATTCTGGGAAAAATCTCTGACATGCAGGTTTCTGAGCTACAAAAGGAATTTTGTAGGAAGTAATTGCCATCTGGGCCTGCTTGCCCTATAAGAAAACTAACTAGAAATTGGAGACAATGACCCACTGAAGGGCTGTGTAACTGGACAGCGTGGAGCTTCCCTGGTAGCACAGACCTAGCCTGGGTCTTCTCTCTGACTCAGCCCAGAAAATCTACCTGTGCCTGTACTCAGTGAGTGATGAGAAAACTCCATTGTCCTGATAAGAACTCAAGGGTCATTTGGTTGTTCCTGACACTAACAGAAACTTCCATTTCCATTTTGATCAAGTGAAAGGAGAACGTCTTATCAACAATTGCATGTGCTTTTCTTCTCCTTTGCCCCGTGAAAAAGCTGACACAGCGCAGAACCCTTTATCACACCAAGGAATTTCAATTAGTCCAAAGATAACTCTCATGAGAGAGCTATGAAAATGAAAGGGAACACACCTCCTATGGACTCAAAAACCTACAACTATTAAAAAAAATAAAATTTAGAGTGACCAGTCTGGATACAATATTCCTATGTACCAAATTTAGAGGGACTCTGAAATGCTGGAAGAGCAACAAGGCAAAACCAGAACAACACAGAATCACCAAATATGCCAAGTTGGAAGGAACCTACAAGGATCATCGAGTTCAACTCCTGGCCCTGCACAGGACCATTCCCAAGAGTCACACTGTGTGCCTCAGAGTATTGTCCAGGATGGGTCTGTATCCTGTGCACAATGTTTATCTTTCTAAACTTCCTCTGGTACTGTCTATTACTTCCATTTTCCCTTCTGGTCTCATATTCCCATGAAGATGCAATGGCATTATCTCAGGAGCCTTCACTCTCGAGAAACCCCAGATATTTACCTCTTCTGTGAGCATATTACTGTCCAAATTTTGCAAGCTTTGCCTTCCCTTTCCTTCAAATAAACCCAGCAGAATCCCTCCCCCACACCACACTCTTGATCCTGTGCAGTAACTACAAGCACAAAGGATGGTCAGAGGAAAAAAAAATCACTGCAGAAATATTAAATATTGTAGGAACAGGATGTATTAAGGAATCTACTGACTAAATTATGGCAGCAGCAATGGGAGAGCAATAAATGAGTGTGAGAGGTCTAAGGGAAAATTGCAGCTAAGCAGGAAAATGTAAATTTAGAGGAATTCCAGTGTTCAAGTTGCAGGTAAGGAAAAATATGTGAACTAAGTCCCTTGTCAACAGCTACTTGGATTTACAGCCTTTTCAACAAAGTGAAAAAGCAACAAAAAACACCCACCTATTACAAGAGAAAGAGCAAAAATTAAAAGGTTTAAAAGAATCAAAATATTTGTTCACATGCAGAAATTCAGAAGTACTGCTGTAGAGAGGAAGAAATAAATATGCATACAATATATGTGTACATTTTCTTCACCTAATTAATTCAAAGAACACTGACAACTGGGAGAGACAGGAAAAAATCGTCAACCTCTTTTAAAGGTGTTTGTCTAACATTGGTTTTAGTGCTACTTACTGTCAATCTGTTTTACTTGAAAACAGACTGAGGCAAAGCAATTTTTTTTTAAATTTAAAATGGGTGCAATGGGGAAATTAAAATTAAAAACTAAAAGAAATACATGAGGAACAACTGAACTGAGCAGATGTTGTGAAGATAATACTGTCTATTCTGAGTGCTCTATTATCTTTACAGATCTCTTATTACAAACATGAGTTGAAATTGCGCATGACACAGACATGCACTGTAATCTAACAACAAATTTGGGATTTGGCAGTTCAGCCTTTGAAACCATGATTTCACCCCTGAATTTCACATGCTGATCTGACTGCTCTTGGTTTTCTAACAGAAGAGCTCCATTCATTTTCATGAAATCATGTCTGCAAATTACACTGTTCTAAATGAGAGCAAAATGGTGCTCCTTTGTGTGATCTCCCAAATCACAGGTTATTTATCCACTGCTCTGTAGAGGAGGCCAGAATACCTATTAACTATAGACCTTGAAGGAGAGTAAGATGAAATGAAGGCAACAAAGGCAGCAAGAGAATATCAGTCAAATCAAAATACAGGCTTAAAGGACTAAAACTAATACAGTATGTTCTGGAAATAATACAACACATAGAGTGCACTACTTCCACTATAAAATTCTTGGAAGTGATTATTCATTATCTAAAAATTAATGTCAGCTGTATAAAATCTACCTGTTTTCCCTCATCATTTCCGGTTCCTTCTCTTTCAGAGATGCTGGAGACTCTTCAAAGTCATATGAGAAGAGGTGAAAAGGAGTATGTGGTACATAAGGTAATTTCTCCACCGTTGGAGATGCCTTTGGAGTAATGGATGATGAGGAATTTTGGGGAGAGCTCAGCAATGTTGTCACAGGTGAAGATGGTGATGAAAGGACAGAATTATGATGACAGACAGATGACTCAGGCACAGAAGAGGAGCTGATAGAAGAACTCTTTGCTCTAGAGCAGGAGAGAGACCTCTCAGCTGGAGAAATGGTACTGGAGACAACTGAAGAATCAGAACACTGTGAAAAGTTTCCATTCACAACCTCCTGTACATCTTGAACTTCACTGCAGGAGGAAAAAACCATGAGAAAGGGAAGCAAAGGAGAGAAAAATGTGAAGAGAGATCAATAGAGGGAAAAAAAATAAGTAAAGGAGAGTTAGACAATCAAAAACTTTCTAAATTTAGACAATTATCACCTCTTTTTAAATGAAGTAAGATAACTCACATCTTTGTATCCCAGTGGGATTCTTCTTGGGCTTGGAAGTATTGGGGAAAGGAAGCAACTGAGTTTAAAGGAAAGGAGGGTATTTAACCTACAGGCTTCAGAACTAATTTTCATTAATCTTTTCATACAAGTACTTTCTGAAACAATTTTCATGCATTTCAATTTAGGTTGTAAGTGTTGTCAGAGCAGTATAAGCAGACTCAACACACTGGTTAAGTTGGATATCAGAAAAAAATTCTTTACAGAGAGAGTAATCAGGCATTGGAATGGCCTGCCCAGAGAGGTGGTGGATTCACCATCCCTGGAGATTTTTAAACACAGATTGGACGTGGCACTGAGTGCCACGATCTGGTAAAGGGACTGGAGTTGGACCAAGGGTTGGACTCGATGATCTCGGAGGTCTTTTTCAACCCAATCGATTCTATGATTCTATGATAACATGGTCCACAGGGTAAAGATGCTTCAAGATACGGTCTGTGTGATGGCTTCTTGAAACTTCTTCAGGTATCTGAGTATCATCCTCTCTGGGAATATGATCTTTTTACTAGAAATGTTCATCCATCAAAGAGGCAAATAAAAAAGTACTCAATCAGTACTGTTCTGTCAAAGTTCAAGTTCAGAATGATCTTGAAAGCAATGTCTTACCAAATCATTTGTCTAAGTGTGAAGGCACTAATTTCTGATTTCTCTGAGTGTCAGCATCCCATGCTGGTGTTCTACAGAGCCTTGCAGAGTTGCAGCAAGGGGAAAAAGAAAACACATCTGCTTTTCTCTACTAAGGCAGATGTTGGTGAGTGACAGAAGGCACAAGGCAGATGAAAAGCCATGGGATCTGTACTCCAGGATATCTGTTTCCACTAGTAACCCCAGCATAAACACTGTGCATGTGCTTTGGGCTGGATCACTTGGCAAGTGGATGAGTTCATTCTGCTGAGACCACTTCTGTGATCCGCTGACAGGCATGGTCCTTACCTGGGGACTGTGGGCTTGGCACAGCATATGCAACAAAAACACAATACATGCAATCTATGTTGTGATATTATGAAGTTAATCATCAGGTATATACCAGGTAATTGTTCTCACAACAGAAGCACAGTGGGCAGTCTGGAAACCTTCACCTGTTACACCTGCTGTGCTTGACAGGAGACACTGTAACCAGGCTAGTCCTACCCACCCTGACAGCACCTAAAAAGAATGGCCAGGGTAAAGATCATTTTTGTTATGCTACAGTGACAGCAAAAGGAGGTATTTAGAAAAGTCATGGGAATATTACCCAGTTATCTCAAAGTAATTACTATTTAAAAATACCAATATAACATATTATGCTCTCTACTCACTTTTTTTTTGAACAATATTTTGTATATTCATGTGATTTACTAATAACTTGTGTCTACTTTGACTTTTAACAATCAGATTTGAAGAAATTATCACTTAATTTTGAAATTTCAGGCAGCCATTGGCAGGAATTACAGACAGGAAGATATTAATAACAACAGTACAGTATTTTCTTTGGAATTCACACATTAAACAGTTTCCTTTCTTCCTTCCGTGCTGTACAGCGTCTGCATGAATGTGGTTTATTTAAAAAAAAAATACCCAATCTCATTTGCTGACTTGCAAAGCCAAATAATTTAACCTAAATCAAATGGCTGTCTGGAACAAAGAATGTATTTTCTTGCTTCCAATTTATTAGGCTCAAGTTGCCAAATGCCAAATACATATATATATATATCTCAGAACTAAGTGGAAACTTTTACATAAGAATATTGATAGGTTTTTTGCTTATATCTATATATACACAGGTGGGCAAGTATTTATAAAATTATATATATGTATATATATACATCTATATCAGTTTTGTCTCATAGTAATTCTTTGCTATTAAAACATGAACAAAATTGATGAAAATCATAGGCAGCATTCAAAAAATGTCAATCTACTGCATACCAATGAATATTCCTAGTAAGGTGATATAATTAAAGTATGGATGAAAACCTCAGAAACCAAGCAACATCCCCAGTAAAGCACTGCAATGTTTCACTACAGCCCTAACTAAAAATACAAACCTAAGCCATGCTTAGAAGTTATGCTTTCCACTAAACACTTTAAGATTTGTGAGCATTACATAAAGGGAATGAGCACAGACAGTGCACTGAACCTACATAATTAAACATGTTTCCATTGTTACCACTGCCACCCGCTCCCCTCCCCAAAGTTTTTAATTGCAAAAACATTCCCCTGGGGAGTGGTTTTAGCGAGTGATCTAGGAATTTGAGTGAAAAAATAGATGATGCTGCACACTGTGCTGGTGAGCTCATGCCAGAGCCTGAAGAAAAGGTGGAGGGACAATGCTTAATCCTGGTACCTGGCTTTGACCTGCCTATTGGCCTCTTCCTCCCCCTCATCCTCAGTATTGGGCTCTGTGACTGGCTGTTCTTCTTCCTCCTCTTCATACTCGTCCTCTCTGAGGTCAGACCAAGGAAAGAGGCATGCAGTGGTAGAGAGAAGGTGGAAGAGAAAACAACATGAGTCCCCAGAAAAAGAAATGCAATGAAGTTAGAAATGGAACAAAAACAGTGAGGAGTAGGGAGTTTTGGCCCCTCTTCGTTAGATAAATGGCTACCTAAAACTTCCAAGTATGTGTTGGTGCAAGGGTATCTACCAATAAAAAAATGTTATCCTCTCCCCTATTTACATTTTTACTATTAATGTTTAAGTTTCAAAGATGTTTTTTCTCCAGCTTAGCTTTCCATTTGCTGCTGCTCTACCTGCAGAGGCATTAATGGAAAACATTCATGACAATACCAATGTTCAACTCATTAGTCATTAAGTTGTCCTTTTTGGCTTCAAGGACAGTACACTCCGTCCTGTTATGGGACAGCTGGCACTGGACACCACACTTTCTAAATTAACACAAATAAAACATTCCTGTGAAGCAACCAGTAGCTCAACTGGAAAACAGAACAGGGTGAACCATTGAGTTAGAAATAACAGAGAGCTCAAATCAGTTCAGGACTATTTGCAAATAGCAATATTTAAGTTATCAGATGTCAGTGCATGAATTATTTCAGTAGAGTCATTAGTATGGTCAAAGCAGGCTTCGGTTCAGCAGTAATTCTGGCAGAAGAAAATTGTAAGTCATGCATAAAGCCTCCATAACCTACAAATCACATAAGTGAAAAAAGAAAACTATATTAAATGTAATAAAAAAGGCTATTTTATCTGTCTCCTATCCTTTTCATTTATGCTTTTTGCTCCCCAAACCAATAGACTCATGGAAAATTTAGAAAATATTCTCTCTTTGGGCTTCTTTTGCATCTGCAGTTGATACAGTTCTCCATTTGATTTAATAACAACCATGACATTACGCTCTGTGGAAAAAAGAAAACATACAAAGAGTAATAAAGGTTGTAAGACACTCATATTCCTTGCATTTTCCTGAGAGCTTTTCTTTCCTCTAATTCTGAAGGGATGCTCTGTGGATTTTTTTTTCATTTAGAATTAGTTTCCATGTTGTAAGAATAATGAATATCTACAATGTGAGATCATAAACTCCTTGAGTGCAATGCAAAGGGTCAGTGCAAAATTTGTTGCATTTATATAGAGTTAGTTACAGAATAATCAGAAAAATGGCAGCACCTGGAACTTATGCAATATCTGGCAAGGATCTATAAAGCAAATGCTTTCAACCATTCCTCAGGTGCCATAGTGACATAACCATCTCAGTTGTCATCTCTTCATCTCCCTGTCCTCTCCACAAACATATACCTCCCTTACAGGGGCACCTCTCAACTCCCACACATACACACTGGTATATAGAAAAAAATCAAAGAGTTGGCCAGGGAACATTCTTATAATCCCCTCTCCTTACTAGCAAGTAGCTCAAGACTAGCTTTGCTATCTCCTATGAGGAGAAACATCTGCATCTGCTAGTCCTACAGCAATCACATTTGGGGAATGATGCTTGAAGCTCCGCGGGATCATCGTTCTCTGATAAGAGTACAAAAGACCCTACAATGCTGGCAGAACAGCTGTTGCTTATGCAAACAAGAGTGGCCACATTATTACTATGTTTTAAGCTCCCACCAGACTTAGGATGTCAAAGTTTCTCCTCTGCTCAATTGTCTCACAATGCCCAAAATAATTGGTGAAATAATCATCTGATACAGATCTCGTAAATTTGAGGGCATGGCAGTAAGATGGGAGTTTATACAATACGAATTGAAATGGGAACCACTGAGTTATAATTGAAATTAACAGAAAGAAGCTGACAAGAAATTTCAGAGATTCCAGAGATCTTATTCTTCTGTCAGGCCAATGACTCCTCAAGTCTCTTTGACTTCTAAATCAAAAGCTTAGAAGCAGCTTTGGTTGTAAAGCTCTTTTCCTTTGCTAATATTAACTGTAGAGGGACAGCAAGAACATGGCAATTGGTTGGAAAAGCTGGAGGAAGGAGCTGGCTCTCTGTGAATTGGCTGCAGAGATGACTGGTGTGCGCAGAGGCAGGCATGCTCCCCAACCCGGGGGAAACAATTTGGTCAAAAGGAACTTGCACAATGGAAGTAAGTGTGTGCTTAGGAGAGATACTCAACACTTGGAAAGTCCTCTTTGAGCAGCTAAACTCATGGTTTCAGACTCCTCTACTAAGCCCAGAAAGGGGATTGGACACAGATAGAGGAGAGGGGTAAGTTCACAGGCAGCAATAATGTGTGCTCTTCTTTTATCCAAAGCAATACTGGCAGTCGTTTCTCAGCCTTGTTAGAGAACAGATATTCTGGCCATAAAAACAGGTAGTACCTGCTAGCTAAATCTTTCCTAAAAGGTAGAAAAGGAAAGTTTCCACGTGAATATTTATGACAACAGGAAAACAACAACTACAGACGGATGGCATTTAACTACAGTCAGATGCTAAAGCACACAGATTTATGATCTCATCTGGACTGATCAGGGTTATGTGTTAATTTTTGTGTGCAATGGAGAAGGAGTGATGCAGAAAGGCCACTGTCCCTCCAATGTATACATGCAAATTAGGTGTCAATGCAATAGTAGAATCAAATTAGGGAAAAGGATTCGTCAGTAGGTTTCCAATTAAACAAGGTTTAAGAAGCCAGTGTGTTTTTCAGTAGCACAGAGGAATCCATCCTGTTTAACAAAAGGCAAATATTTATCCTGTGGCAGGGAGGAAGGGCTTCAGCTAATGCTGAAGGACCAGATATGCAGCTAACCTAAAGGCTATTCCTGGGTTACTTCAGTTACATGATAAAAGTATCAGATTAGAAGTATTTAAACAAAAGCTTTATAGCAGTGAAAACAAATTTCAAAACAATCACTGTGTTTATTTTCATCTTTAAAATGGATTACTGCTACAGGCTAACACCCCCACTAAACAAATAAACAAAACCCCAAGACCCCACAAATCTTTATAAAATATATCATCAGTCATGGCAAGTAAAAACATCTTCTAGAGCACAGGTTTTGCTCAGTTGTTTTAATTAAAATTTCTTATGAAAGTATTTATAGCCCCTTAAAATGACGTGCATGTTAAAAAAGACTATGGAAGTGCAGTTTATGGACAGAGAACCACTAGGGTAGGAAAACTGAATCTAGACAAAGGATTTAGAACTAAAGGATTAACTTTTATCCTTTTTGAAATAAATTAAAAAAAAAAAAATTAAAAAGTGCCAGTCAGACTTGTCCTGCTGATATTAAATAGCTACTCAATGCTGAAGGCAGAAAAACGCAAACAAACAGATTGGTGAAAGGAAATGATAACGAAGGGACTCATGCACAAGCTTAGCTGATGGCAGGGGCAAAGCCCGTAGGATGCCAGGCATGGCACCTCATGCACACCTAACCTAGTCACAGCTGGATCACTTTAAAACTAAGGCACCACTCTGAAGACAATGACTCTTCCTCCATAAGAACTCAAAGCACCAAAAAATGCTCTCTGTCCCAGCGCACCCTGGAGCTGAACAGTGTGCACAAGGTTGTATGTAGCCTCTCTCCCCTCCAGCCTCTCCTGAACTCTTTCCTCTGCAGAGTTTCAGTGAGGCCATCTTGAAGAAATTTAGGATTTCTTTGTTCCAGCTTGTGGCCCACAAACACAAGTTTCTCACTGCCTCCCCTCCAAAACAATCCCAAAGGTAGATGTAATAGAAAAATCAAAAGCTATGGAGGAACAAGAAAAATCCAACAAAACAAAACAAACCAAGGAAACAACCTCCCCTCCCAAAACAAAACAAATAAGCTCTATCAACAAATAAGCATGAGCACAGAAACACATTCTGCTCTGCTTAGTATCAAAGGAAATTTTGAAAGTATAAGATATGTTTTAAATCATTGTAATTTGGGAAGAATTTGACTACTAATGTTTAAAAGCAGAACAATAGAAGAATGGGTCTTCCCATAATTAGGTTACCAATGATCTGTCTGCACATACAAAGCACAGAGAAGTTAACTCATGAGATAACAGCACATTAAAATATCTTCCTTGTAGTATATGATTCCACTTTGTATAAGGCTCATTTACCCTTTCAAAAGCCTTAGTAAGTATTTCCTTTGTAATTTTGCAGCTTATTGGACAAGGCTTTAAGTAGTTCTGAGCCTTTTGCAAACATCAACAGATTTATACAGAAATTTCCAAGAAACATGAACACTCAACTTCATTGAAAAAAGACATCTTGGTGTTATCAAGTGACTCAGAGAAGAAAGAACTGGGGAACTGTAAAGGTATTGGTTAGGTTAGTATTCCCACGCTCTCTGAAAGTCACCTTATGTGCCATTAAATACTGACGAGAAATTTTCTCTCCAGTTCTTTTTGTAATTGAGTCAAGTACTTTTCAGTTTCACTTCTTTAAATTACTTCCATTTAAACTTTTACTGCCATTGATACTCCATCCCTGGAAGTGTTCAAGGACAGCTTGGATAGGGCACTGAGCAACCTCGTCTGGTGAGGGGTGTCCCTGCCCATGGCAGGGGCTTGGAAGTAGATGATCCAACCCAAACCATTCTGTGATTCTGTGGTCAGGATTACAGACTATATTCAGTGAAATAAGATCACCCTTAGCCATTCTACAATATTATTCTAAATTAAATACTACAGTTGATCACACAATTTTTCCTTTCAAGATTGTTTCCCACTCTCCCTCCTTCAAACCTTTGAGCTGTTATATCTCTTACCACATTGCAAGCTGCATCCCCGAACCCCTCATAGGTGAACAAAGAGAAAATGAAAAAAGTTCCATCAAGGAAAGATCTTTACAAGTCACAGTGGATGTAATTTTATTTTCTCTTGTCATTACTTGGCATTGTCCTCAATTTATAAGTGAAATTGCACTTTCATAGGTTAGATGGCACAATTCATAGCCAAATTCCTAAGTCCTTGTAAAAAACCCAAATGCTTTAGTACACTTCTGCTGCTTCTTCCTTTCTTCTATCCTAGATGCCAAAACAGATTCAACCACTCTTTCATGTGAAAGCTCAAAGTGGTAATAACTGCATCATTTATTACTCTATATAATTCCCTCCTTCATTAAAAATAAAATGAAAGAAACAACCTATTAACCCCACTGCCCATTTCCACTCCACTGCCACATGTGACAGACCATTGCAACAATGCAAAGATGAAAATACATAAAATGATATGGATAACAACATACATACAAAGCCTCAAAATCTGACCTTTGCACACAGGAAGACTAAGATTCATAATTAAAAAGTCAAAAGGAAAATTATCCTGGTATTTCTGCTCTAAATAAAGCAAACAGTTCACACAAAAAGTTGAGGAACTGATAAATGATGTGAGGCACATGCACACTATGCCTTCATATGATGTTGTTCCTTAGGTTACTGTTACTTTCTAATCCCTAAATATGATCATCAACAGCCAGCTTTACACACCTAAATAATACTTAGGTAACTCCCCCACACTTGTTATATAGGACACATCAAAGCAGAGTATTGCTTAAGATACTGTCATGACTTTGCAAAGATGTCAAGAGTCACAACTCTCTGATCACTGAACGGCATTGCTGCTTTTTCATTTCTATGAGCAGAGAGATAAACATAGATAGATGTAGCTGCACTTTTGGAGCAATAAATACTGAAATATATACAGAAGGAGAGGAGAAGTGGTATTTTCAGAGCTTGGAACTGCATATTGGTTAGCACTTGAAGGTCACTGTTATTGACCCTTACTTCAAAGGGCAATGGCAACTTGCCAAACTGCTGTCTTTTTTTCCTCCCATTACATCCTATATGTAAAACAAATTTCCTGGCTTCATAGAATCATGTTTACAAACTTGGGAACTCTCTAAGGCATTTATACTCCAGTGCATAAGACATTACCATGCAGATCCAGAGACACATGCTCACATCCTGGTTTGGCATTGCATTTCTCAGGTAGTTCACCAAAGCACACAGTGGAAAAAAAAGTAAAATAATTAGGCTAAGTCAATGCTGTGATTTCATTTGCCATGCACCTATAATCTCATTTATGCTTCAGTGTTTTCTTCAATCCTCTTTAAGTTCAAACGGGAAAATCTATCAGTACCTTTACGGTAAGGTACAGTGCTGTCAACTGGACATTTATGCCAAGTATAAAACATTGCCTTTCAGCAAGACCCACAGTCAGCAAAGAGTGTCCCTGCTAGAAAACCTGATACATCTACAGAGATATCTTTAATTCAGATAAAAAGTCCTTGGTATCAACCTGAAACAGTAACAGGACCTGTACTTGTTACTCATCAAGCCGTAACTTTTATATTTTTGTGTTATTATTACTTATGCATTAGTGGATCAATCCCTATCTATACATCAATTAAGCCCTTTTTTATAGGTTGGTTTCAAAAGAATTTTTTTCTTAACCTATTTCACGTCTCTTTCTCTGGTGTATTCTTTAAAGGAGCTTCGAAGATATCCTTACAAAAACTAAGATTACAAATGTCACACTTTTATTCTCTCCTTTCAAGTCTGCTTGACTTCATGCTTCAAATAGCCCTAAATGCACAGGGAAAACAAACATATCCTCCCTGCTCCAAACCTAAAATAGGAGATCAGTTTTTGTATGTTATTGCTGTCAAAGACTCATAAAGGTCTGATGCTATGAACAGATGCTACCTTACCAAGCCATTTAATTTCCCAGATAAATCTTCCCAAACCCACTTCTTCTTTATATTCCGTTTCCATTTTCACCCATACCAACCAACCAGTGAAAAAACCCCTATTATCTCTCCCATAACTGATCATATGCCATTCCAGGTTAAGGCACACCCAAATGCTGGGTAGCTTAGCTCATTTGATTCTTAGCACATCCACAGATACGTGACTGTGTGTTTATCCTGGAGATGTTTTCTTTGTCTAGTTTCATGCTTCAGTTGTTTTAAATATCCAAAACTAGGACCCAGAGATAAACATCAAGGGAAAAAAACACCCCAACATGTGTTTTCTTCTATTACAGCAATAAAAATGAAATTAACTTCTCTATTCTGGGCCTTCAATAATCTACACCACAGCCTGAGTCTTACATTAAATGCTGATGTTGAGTCTCCTCACTTTGCTGTTTCATACCTACTGTACCACTCATCATATTTGACACAGACAGCAACTCTAAGAGATGTGGAATGTAGGTATCCTTCATAAAATAAAATAAATCCCACCCACCACTGTAACCAGCACTTTGATCTATAGCCACAAATATTTCTAAAATCAAAACATTTCCTATAGTAGTGTGGAAAGTCACCAGAACTTGAAAACATCACCACAAAACCTAGAATTTTGCCATAGTATATGTTAGAAAAATCAAGGATTAGTTATGGTTTAGGATGCCTGAAAACAAGGAAAATCATAATAATAAAAAAAGAAGTCTCAGCTGTATTTTGGACAAACTAACCCTACAGTCCTGGCTCTACATGAAGCAATTTGAACAGGGCCTAATAGTCAAAGTTCTGTGCTGTTGGTTAGAAACTCGATAGGAATCTGAAGCTAAGCACAAAAAATGCTTAGCATCAGAGGCTCAGCTGTATTCATTGTTTTCTGGTGAAACCAAAATAGCGTCACAATCTCTGCCTGCATCTTTGCAATCCTCAAACACCAGTAACACAGTAATGGTATTTTCTAACAAACTGATTCTTTGGACTTTTCCATACAGCTTCCTTCACTTAGACAACAATTTCCCAGCTTTTTTCTAGGACCATAAAGGGTGTGAAAGCCCTTGAGCCCTGTATGCACCCTGCAATGCAGCTGTGTCCAGCTAGCCTAGAAATTTGTGGGAAACTTTGGAATTCCCTGTGTTAATCTTCGTTCAGAGGAAGAGTCCTAACAGCCTCTCAGGCAGGACCCTAATGAATAAAGTTCATAGATACGTAATCCCCTGTTTGCTTATTGGCCGCTTTTATCTTATCAATACAGCTCTCCTGAAGGCCAAGTTTCTTCAGATCAAAAAATGTGAAAGTCTCAGGTGAACCTGAACTATTGGTCTTCCTCACATTTTTTAGCCCCACGGCCTATAAAAGACAGCTTGCTAAAGCCAGCTTTGGACACTGATTTAGGACCCAGGCTCCATTCTGATGAGTTCTTAAGACGACAGTCAGTTCTTTCACTTGTTAGGTGTCCAAAACAGGAATACTGACAAGAAAGTCCTAACCACATCCAGGTTATCTCTAGATAAACATATGTAGCATTACACAATCAATCTTATTAATTCTTTGGTGATTTTTGATGATATTAAACAAAACAAAGATATGAAAAATGAGAAATGATAGTATAGCAAAGTGAGGTAAATACCTAATCCTACCTACTCACAACTTCATAAACCTCAGTATTTGTAACTAATTGCATAAAGCTTTGATGGAGCCATTCACTCAAATGTTGGTAAGAGATGTCAGTGTCAATGTCATAGAAGCTCCCTTGAGTATGTTTGCTAAGTCTGGATGACACAGCTCTGATGGGACACCCAGGGAGAGAGAAGCATATGGTCTCTGTGCAGGACTGAAAAAAGAGAAATGCATAGAAAAATGTGAAACACATAAATCTGAAAAACTGGGAGAAGCCCTTGTTTCTGTTTGCACATATAGAACTCCTCAAAGCAGCACTGAGAAATTTTGAACTATCTGCCTTCTACTCCCTCAAAGCTGACAGGACAAGACTGAAAGACAGACAGAAATTTGCTGTTTAATGCTTCTATAGCCAGAAATCACTGCATATAGTAGCAACATAAATCTAGTGCAAGATCCTGAGTTCGAGTCTCAGTAGGAACCGCCCCCTGGCAGTTCAAGCCTCCCTGCCATCCCTTTCCGTCAGATCTCGGATGCTCAGCAGTGTTGCCCTGGTTAGTACCAGGTGCTGTGACAGTCCCGAGGACTTCACTGTCACTGTCCAAGCTCGCTCAGCCATGGCAAATGGACCTTAGGACTTAAACGGTGGTGCCAGTTTTGTGCATGCTGTGCCTCACCTAAAAAAATCCACTGCACAGGCTGGAAGGCACACCCGTGTGGGGAGAGCCCTTCCCAAATCTTCGTTCATGAAGTCTGGCCATACAGAAATCTAGTGCAAATTCCATGCCGCTCTTTACATTTTTTCCCTCATTCTATCCATTGTGTGGTTGGAAAAAGCTAGCTTTACTTTAAAGAGAAAAAAACCCCAACACAACCCATGGAAGAATACGTTTAAAAGTCTACCGCTTCAGAAACAGCATGCTAGAGCACAGATTGAGAACACTCAATTTGGACCAGGGCAGAAAACCTTAGGAGGTACCTCAGAAAAGAGTGTTTAAAGCAATGTTTTAACAGGACTGAAGTTCTTCACGGGCTTGTTGGTGCTCTACCCCATCATGGCAAAAGAAAGAAGTTTTAGCAAAGCAAACCTGCCACAGTAGGTGCAAACCCTTAAATCAACCTTCAGCCTTAGTTAGTAGTAGTTGTTATCAACTTCTTTACTTATTTATTTAGTAACAGGCACATCAGGCTGGGCTTCACTCTCCATGAAAACTATTTTAACACAAAGCAGATTTGGGTCCTTATTTGTTTAGAGCCACAAGCGAAAAAGTAATACATTTCATTTGGAAGAAGGCTGCCAAATGGATGAAAAAGGCCTGCAAGTTATCCTTTTGGTCGCCCTTAGCATTTACGGTCAACTTTTCCCAGCTCAAACCCCAAAGTCTGCTCTCAATTAGCCTGGCGTACATCAGAGCAACTCCAGTGACTTCAGACAGCTTTTCTGGACACAGAGCACTGTGAGACAGAACAGAATTTGGCCAATATTGTCTTTTTTTTGTTTTACCAGCACCAGGGATTTTTCTCTTTTTGGAAGACTTATCGGTTGACACAGAGCAGATGACTGTGGACAACCTGTTTGATGTGGTAAACAAAAGCAAAGTAACTGCCAAAACAGCTGATGAGCTAGAAAGAAAAGAAACATGAACATTGTGGGAAGCAGAATGCTAAGGAAGAACTTGAATCTTCCACTGATTTTGGTATCGAAGTCCAAAAATAACCAAGAATATTGCCTAAAATAAGATGTAGTACAGTGTAAGAGAGTGACTTCAATCTCCAACCATGTCCATCAGGAGCAATTTTGCTGGGACTAATCCACTGTAAAACCAGACACAAAATTTACATACCAGCAGGAGCAACACAATGAGATTATCATTAGTATTGTTACATGTTTCTTATTGGAGAAGAAAATGTAATGAAGGAACAAAGAGACTGAAACCCATTTTGTAGACTAGTTTTTGGAAAATACAGCTCCACAAAAACTTACTGCCAACTTTTTTCTTTCCTCAAGAGGGACCCAAAAAGAACTAAAGAAGGTCATTAACAGAAGACAGTTCTTTCCCAGGTGAACAGAAGTCACCTCTAGTTTACAGTATTTTTATCCATTTGTGCAGATTCCTCTCTACAACATTAACAATGGAAGCAGAAGGGACTTAAGAAGCATTTCTTTTGATAAAACCAGGTGGTGCCTGCATCATATTTTAAGTTATGATTTTAAAATTTCATTAAAAATTGCAGCAAAGCATAAATTTATGATGCTCTATTAAGGTCCTTTAAACCAATAAATATGTTGCATTGGAAACCATGTGCTCAAATTTGAAAGCTAGATTCACAAAACCTCTTTCCATTTAAGGTTAATTCAAACTCTACAAATGTGTGTAGACTTGTTGTACAAGTCAGTTAACCTCACTATTTGTCTGCCTAAACATTAATGAATAGAAGGCATATAGATTTTTTTTTCCTTTGTCTCAGTTTAGCTATCAGGTGTTGAGATAGTGTTGCATACATCTGGACTACTTCACTGAAAGTTGAGACTTGCTGGAATATGATAAAATAGGAAGTCTGTTTTTCCTCTTCCTACCACAACTACAGATTTGGGCAGATAATGAAACTAAAGATGTGAAGGACAAAATCTGCTTATCTGAAACATTTATTCACTAGAAATTCAGTGGGTGTAATAGAAGATCCAACAGTTGACTAACTTCCTTTTACGGCAACTTTCAAAATTTCACTGGGCACAGAACTTGCATCTTCAGGTGCTGATACACACTCTGTAATGTCCAATTGGAAAAACCCCTGATTTTCTAGCTAAAAGTAATACTCACTGTCTTTACCTGCTAAGAGAACAGGATAATGGGTGTAGGGGGTGGGAGTGGGAGGGCAGGATTTTTATTTAACTAAGTAAATATCAGTGTTAAACACATTCATAACTGAATGCCTCTTTCCTTACAGTGCCAGGGGAGCAAGTTGGAAATTCCAAATAGAGTTGAAGAGAATCTAATTATTTTCCTACAGAAGATTCCAAGGATAACTGCAACATGAAATTAAATTTGACTGCTTATGTAGAGTTCTTTCCTGGATTTAAACTTAAACTATGCTTTAAATTATGTCACTGTCAAAGTGGATGTGGTGCAGAACTGGATATTTCCTTTTTTTAAAAAAGTAGGCTAATTATTGATATTGTTGATGTAAAAATATTTCAAAGAACTTATGAAACTAATCTGTTGTGGTTTTGTTCCCTCTATTCTATTGCTACTAAAAATCAGCTGAAATACAAATTTATTAGGAGTTCCTGAACACTGCAAATTAAAACTCGCAAGCGAACACAAATAGTGAGAAAATGTAGAGGTAGAAGCTGTTGGCTTCTATTTGCTTAATTAATGAACAACTTCTGTAGAGTTGAAGCATCTCCTCATTTCCAATCTAAATTCATCAGTTTAACAAAAAAGTCAGTGATATCTGCTCCACACCCTTGGATACAGACTCCCAGTCACATTATCAAGTCATGAAGCAGGGCTCAAGGTCATGCACAAGGCAGAGCAGCTGAAGTCCCCAGCTGTACTCACACTGCAGATGCTTCAAACTCATCCTTAAATGCACTGTCATCCCTGCTATCAGCCTGTAAGACACTGGGGCTCTCCACTGTCAGCCCGCTGGAGACCCGGCCAGAGAAATGATGGAAAACGAGCATGAATGTATTGCAAAATGCAAGAAGAAAAAAAGAAAGAAAGAAGGAAGGAATTTGGAAGGAAGGAATTCGGGAGGGACGGAGGGAGGGACGGACGGAGGGAAGGACTGAAGGAAGGAAGGAAGGAAGGAAGGAAGGAAGGACGGAAGGAAGGAAGGAAGGAAGGACGGAAGGAAGGAAGGA
>JAWWEV010000083.1:83528013-83554572 GCA_035583235.1 Hafferia zeledoni | reverse complement strand
GAAGGAAGGAAGGAAGGAAGGAAGGAAGGAAGGAAGGAAGGAAGGAAGGAAGGAAGGAAGGAAGGAAGGAAGGAATCAAAGTGCTATTATGTGGATACAACATGCAACTACTGTATCAGTTATCTGAGTCTTACATTTTCAGCTTTCAGTTTTAATCAACTCAGTCAAATCAGTTTGTTTTGCAAGAAGGATGGTTTTACATGCAATGCAGGATTTTAAGGCTCTAAATTCATACCCAGGGCTAACCAACAGAAAGCCTCCAATGACCTTCTCAAACACTATAATTAATACATGATATGCTCCTCATGGATCATGCTCCAGTTTTGCAAATCGCATTTTCAGCAATGGGATGACAGTGTCCAGCTTTAGCTATCTGCAGCTTACGTATCTTCACCTGAGCTAGTCAGCCAGATTCCCTTTATGGTCAACAGCCAGTTTCAGAGCATGATTCATCTTGGTTGAAATTTCAGGCGTGAAGAATACGTTAGATAACTGAAGGCCTACCAGTGCTTGCTGCACTCCACTGACATCAAAGGGAGCTGAGCTGACCAGACATCTAACTTTGGCAAAATTAATTCCAGCCCTCCTGTGCAGTAGTCAGACATGCTGAGGATCTGCAGCTCCTTTTTTGTTAAGCATGCATAGCCCTAACAAACAACTATAGGACTGGCAAAGACACTACTTTTGACTGACTCCACTGTTGCAGACTGCTGCTCAACTAGTCATTACTGCCACTCTCTCGCTAGTTGTAAAATATTAGATACATTCACTACTATAGTGTAGCCTCAATGGAAAATATTTATGCTGGAATGCTGATTGCAAAGGAGGTAAAAAAAAAAGAATGAACTATAACATCTGCAGGACAAATAGCTCTGCATTAATGTTACTATGCTTGTTACAATCTTCTGTCATATGGACATAGTGAATATAAAATCTGTCAATGGATGAAATTAAGCTTTGTTAGTTCCCATATCAAATGCACTATTTCATGTGGTTCGGGTCCACTTACTAGGTTGGATGGTGTCAAAAAATTTAGTTATGTAGCTAAGTCATCTACAAATCCATTTCGTTTTGGTGGTGGTGCTTTAACTCTTAATATGCTTTTTTTTTCTTTTTTATTTCAATGAAAAGAGGACAATAAAGAAATGTTTGTCAAATTATTAAAATCCAATGAACATAAGGGAAAGCAACAGGAGAAAAATGGAGCATTCCTCAGCTCGTGCACTTACCTCTCACTGAGCTCGTCGACGCACTGTCCATGGCCCAGCATGAGGCTGGACTGCCCACAGGGGCTCGCAGGGGCTGATAAAGTGCTTTTGACATTCTGTACCGAGTGCCTGCGGCTCCGGCGCCGCTCTAACCCCCTCCGCTCCCCAGCACCAAGGCTGGCCCTTCTCCGGTCCTTGCGCCCACTGGGAGGGGGCTCAGCACTCTCATCTCCATCTTCGTGCCTCAGTGTCATCTGAGGAAGAAAGGAAGAAAGCCATGGCTTCTGATGCAGTTCCTTTAGGTACCACAGGTCTTCACACCTAGGCTTAAAAATTTACCGATCTCAAGAGGATTAACTCCCATTGGCATTACTGTTTCTACAGCTATCCCTGTAAGTTGCTGTCTGTCCATCAGTGCAATGTGGCAGTGCTAATAATGGAATTATATACCTTGTATAGAACACTAGAGGATCTGTAACAACACATTTATGTATTTCCTAATTTGCATTCGGTTTCTTTTTAATGTAGGACTGAATTTTCAAGGAAGCTGAGCAGTGTTGGACAACTAGTTCTCTTTATTTTCTTCCAGAATACTTAGATGAAGACTTGGTTTTAGTGAAATCAACAGAAAAAAACTCTCATGCATTGATTGATTGAACATTTCCTCATATTCAGACATGACATATGTAATGATTGAGCAGAAGTTACCACCTACTACTTTAGAAAGTGTTGGAAATAGTAGCAGGTCCAACACCCGGAATCTCGAACTACAGCACACTGCTGACATGCCAAGGTGACATACCTCTGACAGAAACAAACCTGGTGTTATCTCATGGTACGTGAGGAGTGATGTCCTTGGCAGAAACAATGAAGTCACTAGTGGAGCTCATCTGAAATGCAGCCTGACATTTAAGCAATCTTTATATGAGAAAGATCCAAATAGGCAGAGGTACAGAAGAGGGCAATGTGGGTGATCAAAAGAATGCATATTTTATTGTTTCTATTAGTCTTGTTATTCTGATAATTCCTACCAGAACGGACTTAAAAAAAGACGAAGGGGAAGTGAGATATTTCTGCTTAGGGTGTAAAATCTGTTTCTGTGAGGAAGAAGAGACTTTTCATGTAAAAACAACATGGGCACAAGAAAGGAAGAACCTGCATCGGCATGTCTAAGTTTAGTCCAGTCATCTAGAGAAAACTGGTACCCAACTAAGTCAATTGCTGATTTTGCAATCAAGTCTTTCAGTAGGCCCAGTATGTACAAAAAATCCTCTGCCTTTAAAAAGGATTTTTTGTCCGACTCTTCCTGAAAATTGCTGTATATAAAACTTAACTCTGCTAAAGTTAGTGAAGTGGCACGGATGAAGAGTAGGTGAAGAAAATGGAGAATCAAATCTAGCAAATCCTTCACTGGACTTAGGCAGAGATAAAGTGATGGCATTTCATCCCATCAGAACATGAATTCACATTTACATTATATTAACTTCAGTCTAAACTTTCCTGCTCCAACACTTTCCAGTCTGAAAAGAGGCTAATTATTAAGAAACTGGATATCCTACCTTTACATATAACTGCTTCAGAAGTAGTTATTTTATACCTAGGTGGTAAATGTGGAGTAACTCATTACTCCACTGCTGCAAACTGCATAGGGTCTGGTCCAGTGTAAACTCATAAACAAGGACTTGCTCGATATTCAGTTCCAGAACAAGTGGTATTTGTGAAGCTGAGCTCAGCCGAACCTTTTCCACGAGCTGAATACTTTTGCATATGGGAAGAACTTCTACTTACTTCAGAATGTGTAACCAGCAGTTGCAGAAAGAAGGCTGGTAAATGTGCTGGTTTGCACTGGAGTATGCCCCAGCTTTAGTATGAAATGCTTTTGCACTAAATACAGCTATGTACTGTAACAGGTCACATCTACAAATGTGTACGATACTTTTAAGCAACCAGATGTTTTTCTTTTAAAACAAAATAGATAACCAAATTTCACCTAGGTTACATTCCCCCCCTCCTCTTGGCTTTGAAGTTTGCACAAGCTGTAAGATGCATAAAACAGGGCATGTTATGTTACCTCATAAATGTTAAATTGCTCAACTAAGTCCAAGTCTGTTCCTTTCTTGTTCAAGTGTCTCTGTGAAATAGCTTCAATGCCGAGCTCTTCCAGACAATCCACCACATCGTAGAAAGAGTCTTGATCTGGCAATCCCGACAGCGTCTAAAAATCAAAGGAAAAACATTTAAATCTGTTTATTTTGAAAAGAATTAAACAAAGGATTTTAAAAGCGGGTGGCAAGTGCTGCTATGCATGATTTCAATAAAGTAAAACCCATGATGTGGGATTAGAGACACCGCTAGAAAATAAAAAACAAGTGGCACAGCTTTTAACAAACAACTCTGTGCACTGTGTAGAAAAATGAATAATTGGCAAAACAAATCAATGTTGTTATTTCATACAAAAAAAGTATGGAAAATGTGGGTCTTTAAAATACACAGTTTGATTCTTCCTGGTTTCACTCAAGTACAGATTTAAAGAACAGAGAATGTTAAAGCATCAAACACAGGGATAAAAGCAAAGAAGGAGAAAAAAATGGTTTAGTTAAAATGAGTAAAGCTGATTTCCTACTGATTCCTGTAAGTTTAGCATTAAGAAGAAAAGGTCCAATGCACAGCTGTGTGATGTCAGGACAGCAGGAAATATCCTGCACCATGTGCCTACTGTCCTCCACACCTGCAGCAGCAGTCATCTGCCCGGCACACAAATTATTTCATATTACAGATACAGTGAATCCTCTCCTCCCCTTCAACTTGAAAAGTCTTATTAAAGGTACTCTGACTCATTAACTCCTATAAAATGTTAAAAGAGTTATTAATTCCTGATTATAGGGTAAACAGTTACCAGATACAATGGAGAAAAGCTTTTGCACACTAGAAAATAAAGAATGTTAATAATAACAGCTCTTGCAAAATGAACTGTTTGAGTTTAGAGCTTTCTATGGCACCTGCTCTAGGTCTAAGACAGAGCAGTTTTCTTACCGTAGTAATTTCCCAGTTTTATGTTGAATTCAGAAAACTGAGAAAAGGAAGGTGGTCTTCTGCAGCAGACCATGTGTACCATGGTATGTCTCTGCAGTGTATGCAACATGAGGGATTGAATCAAGTGACTCACAGATTTACTGCAGAGTGTTACATGGGAAGAATACATGGGCATTGGACAATTTTGTTCAGAGCACAAATGAAGCTCATTCACCAATTCTAAGACATTTACAAGGACAACAGAAAACACTCCTATTATGGCTTGCCACTGATTCCTACTAACCTTGTGCTGGTTTTTTTACTGCTTTTCATGGATGATGCAGAAAAATTAGCGTAATCCTGTGCACATTAAGCACAAGCTACTGAACGTACTGTGCAACCTACTTGCAGAGCAACATATACCTTCTCACAAGAGCCAGTCTATGAAGACATGTTTCTCCAAAATACCTGAGAACACAGACTGGAAACAAAACAGTTACTCTGGATTAGCTCACCAGACATCTTTATTCTGAAGTAGTTTCCCCTCTCCTGTTTAATTAGCTAAGTAACATACCTATATCCTCAGCAGAGAAGAGAAAGAACAAGAGATAGAGATGCAAACCCCAGGCCTTCTCCAAAAAGAGTTTCAACTTCTCTTGCCTTTCACAGAATGAACTGTGCTCTGTGAATACTGCTTTTCTGAGCTTGGCTTTTCTGAAGTGGCTCTGAGCAGCAGAGAGCAGAAAAGAGCAGCCACTCTGGGCTGCCTCCCTACACCAAGAAGCTTTCCATTCAGAAAAATGGATCTGAATTACATGACTAATGAGAGAGGAATAGGCAGCTGACATATCTCTCCTGTTAAAGAACCTTTCCTGTGATGTGAGGCACTGAAATATGGGCATCAAGAAGGTACTTTTTAATCTATTTTTTTTTTTTAATAACTAAACACAACACAGCAACATTTTCTTCTCGGGTCATTACAGGACTATTGCCTCGTGAAATTCACCACAACAGTAATTCTTAGCACAAACACCAACTAAGTGTTAGGGTTATATGTTCATGCTTTAATTAAGAATATGTCTCTGTCCAGGACAGTATTTAAGTCTCTGTTTAAAACCCACACAAGACTATGAAACTAAAATTTTTTGAACAGTGCTGTTAACATGTATTTTGTTCCATCCTAAACCGACACCTGGGATTGGGTAAAAATCCAAGGATTCAGCAAGTGAAGCTACCACACTGCAGATTCGGTGGAGCTTTAACATCAATATGGAACTATTATAACAGGAAATGGTGTTCAACTATCTTGCAAATGAAAGATGTAGACAGCAGCCATTCTGGCCTGAGGGATTTCATGCATAGTAAGATGTGATGTTTTATTTCCAAAAGGGTGGACAAAGAGTCACATTCTGAGCATTTACTTCTGAAAATATCAGGAAATGGTCTTATGGTTGATATGAACATCACCAACCTTCAAGTGCAGTTTTTTTAAAATCCAAGGCAACACAAGTTGTAGACTGGATAAACAGCAGCATAAGGTAATATTTACTGGCAACTGCTTTTGTCAGCAGCCTTTTATTGGTTAATATAATTTTAAATCACATGGCAGTGGAAATCCAATTTTCACTGCATGTCACTGGCCAGAACTGGGCAATTGAACTCCCAAGTATAGAAATCAAATAGTTTTCCTTAACACAGTTTGTTCTGAAACTCACAGACCCACTTTCAGAGCGTAAAGAATACCAAATTCAATTTCTAACTTTATGAAATAGAATGTAAAAGGGCATTACGGATGTTGCACCAAGCGCAGTTCAATCTATCACAGGGAAAACACTTTTTCAGTAAACAAACACAAGGAATGTGAAGTGCTTGCATAAATGATGGTGTCAGACTGAAAGGCTCTATTCATTTGCAGTTTTTAAAATGGCTAACACTAGTTAGTAAAACTAGTAAGTATGGCACATTCTGTCCTTTACAAAGCAATCCCAGTATAAAGCAGTGGTGCAGAGATGATACAGACAAGTCCAATTGGTGTGTAATGTCCGAGTAATACAAGAGTCCTGCTCTGGTTACTGAATGTCCAACAGCCTGAGCTCCACTTGCAGGCTCGCACACTGGACAGGGAGACATGAGCTAAATCCTGCATGTTATGGTGAAAAGCACTACATGGTAAATAAACACACTAAAGGGCATTAGCCAAGTTTTCAATTGCTTTGGGATAGGAAGTAGCCTCTCTCGTGTATTTGTTTTCCCAGGAACCAAAACTTGTAAAACATCTGGTGTGGCCAATGTCAGACACAGGACTTGGGATGATCATGACTCCAGTGCAGCAGTTGCAATGTTCCCAAGGCAAGTCATTGGTAATTGATGTGCCAGCTGCTGTATTAACACCACACTGACCTGAAACAGCCCTTGTTCAATTACAGCTGATGGCCTGCTGGTGGGTAGTTCTCTAGGCTCCCACTTGGACTGGAAGTTGCTGCTTACACTCTAAAATTATACTGGATCTGCTAAAACCATTCAGTGCTTAATCTGACTACATTAACACATATTAATATTTATGTACCTTATAATTATTTTATCTATTTAAAAATATATTATAGGTATTAGAATAAGCAATATTAATAACAGGTAAAAAGAAAATCAGCATTAATTTTACAACTTACAAATATTTTAGTGCAATCTCAACAATGAAGAGGTTTTATAGCAGTTGAATAGAAAGTGAAATAAATGCAGCACAACATTTTTTTTCTGCATTTTGATAAGTAGTTGGTGAGGGTTTTTTATACAAATGAAACACAAAGACTTTACCCAGACTTCAGTAATAAACATAAGGAAGTAGAGATTAGAATAAGATCTAACAGATCACAGGAATTAATCCGAGGAAGATAACAAAGGTTGTATCAGAACTATACATAACTAGAAGTATCTATGTTGGGATCACTCTCATTAAGAGATTCATGAATGCCTAAATCCTCACAAATTAAGTGGTAATGAAATATTAGTTTAAGTAAATTGGTTAAACATCAAGAGAAGAGAGGGAGAGGATAACGGGACTGGAGCAATGCTTATGTCTGGGCAGACGTGTTTTGTGCTCTTGAGCAGGAAGGAAAACTGTAAATGTAGACACAGAGAAAGAAGGAGGAGTAGAAGTGTGCTCCTTAAGACCACTCCTTCATGAGGACTCTGCCTGTGCTGAAAGCTTTGCCATTTCCTTGCCATCTGAGCCTTCTTTGTATTCTCTGTGGGGGAAAAAATTACCACTGTTACATGCTGCTTGCTGTTTTCTCTGTAATCATGAAAAATATCCCATTAAAAACATCATAAAGCTGCCCATAAGCCAGATCATAATTGTAAGTATGGATTTGTGGGATTCCTCTCTTCCTTGATCTTAACTCCCTTGCTCTTTGACTATGAGATGCTTTCTCTTTTTGTGTGTTTTTAAAGAACTATGTCCTCCTAAAAATAGCCTTAAATGTACTGCAAAACTCAGACTAAAGGAATCAACTATAGGGTGATAATAAAAGAGTCAACAGAGAACAAAACCCTTGAGGAAGTCAAACACCAGGTAGATTACAACTGCACAAATGATGAAAAGAATTACCTCAGAAAGAGGAATCAGTACACAAAAAACCCCAAGGTGTGAAGCAGAGACGTTGAAGACTGGTCACCTTGACTTTAATAGCAGCTACAGACAGAAGCAAATGTAACTGGTGATGCTTTTCAGCAAGAGTACAGCAGGAAGATTAGGTGGTCTGTTAAACTCAAGAGGAAATTTACTACCATGGAAGCAGAAGCAAAGGTGACTCTAAGCAAAAGTACAATAACATCTGTAATATCACCAGGAGAGGTTAGTCTCTCTCAGGCACATTTGCTGGACAATACCTACCATTAAGAAATAATTTTATTTAAAAAAACCCAACAACAGAGCAACCTACAACCCCCACCAGGTCCAAAAGCCCAATAAACTGGCATCTTGATTTATGATCTCCACCAACAAACTCAGGATCTTCCAAGTGAATACAATGAGTAATATTTCCTAATACTCTGTCCTATTAAGTATAACCATAAACCACATAGTTATTTTGATTTGGCAGTAGTATGCTGATCTTCTGTGCCCTTTAAAAAAATTAATCTTGAATTTTAGTCACCCTAAGATTTGTCTAGGACTAGGTGCTGATTTTAAAGGAATTTACACTAATAAATTTCTAACTTTCACAGATTTTCCGTTTTCTCCATTTTTTTTCCACCCAATAGCCCAAGTGAATACTTCAGAAAACATGTGACTTTACTACAAAACTATTGCTTGTAAATCAGGTCACCAGAAAATATAAGGAAGTAAGAAAAATGTAACCTTACTTCTTTAAGGAGAGGTACTCTTACCAGTACTCAAATCTGTTAAATTCATTGTATGTTGTTTGCAGTAAAAAAAAAAACAAACCCAAACTATTTGAACTAGAAAATTGTGTACAATGCAAGCCTTTGTGAGTATGTGATCTTTTCACCAGCACTTGCTTTCTTTCACCCTTTGGATAATCTGTTGAGTTAGTTTGTTGAGTTTTTGTTCAGCACTGCAGAATCAGCACTGAGAGAGGAGCCACATCGTACCAGAATTCCACACAGCATCTAGCAAAATAGCAATTCTGCTCCAGCCACTGCCTCTGGGTGACTGCAGCACAAGTAACAAGTGTGTGCTGATTGATTATAGCTTGTCCTGCAACTTCTCCATGACAGGTCTCTCTCATATACTCTCAAGAGTGAAGTTCACCATAGAATTGAAAACACTGACATTATCTCCACCAGTTATGCTAAGAAAGTAAACAAACCTTGTTAACCAAGGTCATTGCGTAAACCAGTAGCTCGGTATCAACCCCATCCTTCTCCTCCAGGATCTCCATGATGTTGGACCACGGCTTGGCTCCTAGAGGAAAAGCAGAAACCCTTGGTTACAGTGATCAAAATGCAAAGCTATAGCATCAATGCTCACCTAAGAAGTAGCACAACTTGGAATATGTGGCCAGTGGAAAGTTCAAGCAGAAAGATCCAGCTTTCTCTACAGACTCTCCTGCTTCCCTGAGAGTGAAGTTAATGTAGACAATGAAACTACAGTGTAGCCTAATGCCAGGATCTAAAATATGCCAGGTGGACTTTCTTCAAAGGTATCAACTTCTCTCCATTCATGACAAAGGCAGCTTCGTTAGCCCAGTATGATTGATACCAAACTTCTAAAAATCAGGTGGGAAGAATTTTACCCACCCTATTATAAGTTCACAAAGGCTTTGATAAATCTTCAGCAAAAACCTATAGCCTATTCTTTCAGTGTGCCTGTTCCTGACATTCCTGGAGCTATTGCTGAGTTACGCTGCATTAAGGTAAGTCAGGTTAACAAAATAGTGTGGCAGAGAAAGTTTTCTCAAATTATAGGCTATGTGTCTTGGATGAAAGAAGTGATCAATGAGGGAAAAAGAATTTTGCTGTGGTTCTTTCTCAAATTATTTTAGTAAGAAAACTGTCTACAGAACTTTCAGGCATGTTTCACTCATTTTCCACTAAGGTCAAAATTTGTGCTTTTAGTTATGACATACTTCCTTGATGTGCATGTTGATTTGAATTTACATATTTATCTGATAACTAAACCCTAGTGATTTAGTGAGTTACTGTGCTAAAAACATCAGACAGGCAACACGCCACCCAGACTCAAGACAACATCTTGTGTGGGAGGTACTGTGTAAACTCATCCTATTTCATTTGGCTAAATGGCAAGATGGTTGCATTTACTAAATTTTATCTAGGAAAACTAAAGAAAATACCTAACGACTAATTCAGTGTTTTGTTTGGAGTAAAGTTAGAGGTGAGGAGGATGAAGCAAAGAGCTAACTCTAACCTAGAGATACTCAATTCAACTACACAAATGTAACTGTGAGAGTCTTTGAATTTCAGAGGGAAAAAAAGTAGAGTATTCCAAGTCCCCTAAATATCCTAGGGATGAGGAGAGTTTGAGAATAATCAGGCAGTAAAATGCAAATGTGCCATCACAATCACCTGTTGCTGACTGATCAGTCCCTGAGGTCTAAACTCTGCATCACCCACACAAAGATAACAGCCCGTGTTTATCCAAGATGACAGCACACATGCACCCTGGCACACATACATCAGATCTCTGCTAACCAAGGATCTGCATTTCACTGCAATGGCAGTGCACTGTGTGGAAAAATCCATCTATTAATGAATGCAATGTTTCTCCTGTTTTCTCTCCTCTGCTTTTTCAGAGTCTCTGATCTTACTACTGAATAATAAATCAGAGCTTCTTTATCTCAAGCAAAATCAAAGGAGGAGGGCGATTCACTCTCAGCTCTCTAGATGTATTTATATGCATTACTAATTAAATGCTAATTCAAATATATGTCTGTAATGAAAATACACTAGACATCTCTTTACAAAATTCTCTATATTGCCAGACATTTTGGGCAGTATTTGTTCCAAAGACATGTGGAACAAATTCACTCAGCTCACAAATGATACATGATCAGCAGGAATGATATCCTCACTACAAAAATGCCTTCCTGTGGTTACCAGTGAAAAAATAAAAATTGGAAGAAATAAGAAAGAGAAACAAAATGGGGAAACCATGCAAATCTGACTTATAACAATGCCATTTGGAAAAAAAAAAGAGTTGATAACAACATCAAAAATTATTTAATCCACTGCATTATTCAGTGATAGTCCTTCTACCAAAACATGCCTTTATTTTTGCAGATAGGTTCTATTCTTATTAGAATAATCCCAGTTTGTTTTTAGAGAGCATCCTTCTGTTTATCTTTTTTTTCTTGAATGTCTCAATACTTCTTCATTATCATAGAAGAATCATTTAAAGATCACTTTGCTGTTTTCCTGCAATGAAGATATATAATTTTCTACTACCCATGCTGCTTTTTTATTTTAAAGAATTGTTAATCAGGTGGACTTAATAGTAAGGCCAGTAATAGCTGTAGGGCAAGTAAATAGCTGTGAGGAAGTAAAACCCTGTAACAGCTCATCTGCCTTTTAAAGGCTTTCATTGTGCTGTTGCTACTAAAATTAGACAGTTTCCAAAAACTAGGCTTTAATTCCAAATTCATCTATTCCCTAACTACAGTCAAGAGGAGGCAATACTATCAATGACTTTGATAGAGCTACTCCAAGTCATACCAGATGAAACCCTTCTTTTCAAATGCTCCTTTCCCCATTATGATCTCAATCTGAACAGACAAGAAGTGAACATGCAAGTAGCCATAAGGCCATCTACCCAGCCAGGGTCAGGCAGTTCTAGTGTGGAAGCTGCACCATGAACATACTGCATTACTGTAGCTTGGTTAATATTCCTTGCTAATATGTAATGAAAGCCTATAATTTCCAACCTATGATTCAGACAGCAAGGGATATGTGCTGATAGAGAGCAGGTGTCTGCTCTCATCCACTCTCAGCTTCACTTTCCAGAGCCTGTGCTTAAAGTAAGAAGAGACCTGTTCAGACTGAGATCACAATGAAGAAAATAGCATTTGAGAAAAGAAGTTTCATCTGCTACATATTGGAGATCAAAGTCATTGATAGTACTGCCTCCTCTTGATTCTAGTTAAGAATAGGTGAATTTCCTCCTTCACCCGATCCTGATGTAGAAAGAATGATGATGCAGCATCCCAGGGATTGTTCAGGGAGCAGATGGGGATGTTCCCATAAGGTTATGACTTCTATGCAAAACTTGTGGACTTGTGGCAAAATCAATGGGAGTGATGAAACAGGCTCAGTGAGGTAAAAGAGCAGAGGTCAAGTTTTGTGTGTGTTCTCCTGCCTTCTAATGGGTAAAACGAGAACTGCTTGACTATCCTTTACAAGCTTGTCACGGGAACAGCTCTTTATTGCAGCTGTTCTGACAGGAAGGCTGGAGCCTCAACCCGCTTGCTACTTAGAGCATTCCGAGTAATTCTTCATGGTGCATGGACACACAAAGCACTATGGATTGCAACAGGTAAGCCTACATTAAATTAATACAATATATTTATCAAATAACATTGTCCATTGTTTTAAATATTCATATTTTCTCAGCTTCCTCTTTAAATGTTTTTACGTATTTATTTTAATACTGTTCATGTTATACACAAAATCTTGACACTACAACTACAAGGGATGTGCACAGACTGTATAAAGCATGGCAAACCTTGCACAGGGGCAGAAACTTAAATGAGAACTGCCACCAACTCAGAGAGTGCCTGTCTCCAGCAGCCACAGGAACTCCTGGAAAGACCTCAACATTTTGTACTCCAGGCTATTTAAATATGACATCTTTTCATCCTACCTACAGTATGGGGATTGATTTAGTGGATATCTAACTATGAATGAAATGTCAGGAAAAGCTGAGAACTGATAATGAGGACCATTTACGAATAATACAACAAGTCAAGTAGCAGAAACTTTCTTCACTATCAGTATGTGACAGTGTCCAGGTCAGTCATGGGGCTTTAATGTCTGCCCTAAAATATGCTCACGATTAAACAGCCCTAGACAACAGAGTGCAGTACCACCCCTACCCTTTCCAGAGCCTGTGCAGTACTTAAACTGAAAAGAGACCAAATTCCTTTGGGGTTCTAAAGCAAGAAAGGGTGGGAGGAAACGAGAAACTGGATGGAAGTGCAAGTAGAAGCTACTTCCTATATGATGAGGGCCATGCAGTTATTCACTTATGGTCTGCTTGTATCTGAGAGTAAAGCTGGTACTTCAGTTTGCATATGGATGTATTCACACATAGAAACCACAGATGGGATTGCTTTGAAACCAGGTTAAGTTAATATGGGGTTCTTTATGTTAATCATGTGTGGTACACATGTTGAAGAATTATGTCATATCTCATCACCTTGTATGTACATGAAACACTGGACTTTTATCAAAGCAGTGCTAAACCTAATTATATACCTGTGAGATTTATGACAATGGTTCAAGACAAAGCCCATTGCTTTTTTCTTCCTCTGTATTCCTGTTCTGTTACATCAGTCATTAAAGGCCAGTACTCCTCAGTTATAAGCCATTAATTTAAAAATACAAGTTAAAACATAGCACATCCACAGCTAAAAGTGAAGGGCTTCAATGCTGTCTCCCAGAGAATTCTCATGAAGAAACTGGCTGCTCAGGGCTTGGAAAGGTGCACTGTTCACTGGGTAGAAAACTGGCTGTATGGCCAGGCCCCAAGAGTGGTGGTGAATGGAACTACACTCAGCTGGCAGCTGATGACTAGTGATGTTCCCCAGGGCTCAGTGCTGTGGCCACTCCAGCATCTTTATCAATGATCTGGACAAGGGGATTTGGGGCACCCTCAGTCAGTTTGCAGATAACACCAGGTTACATGGGAGTGTTGAGCTGATGGAGAACAGGAAGGATTGATGGGACAGGGTGGATCAACGGGACGAGGCCAATTGTATGAGGACCAACAAAGTCCTGGCACTTTGATCACAACAGCCCCATGCAGCGCTATAGGCTGGGGCAGAGGGGCTGGAAAGAGCTGCCCAGCTGAAAGGGCCCTGGGGGTGCTGGTCACTGAACAAGAGTCAGCAGTGTGCCCAGGTGGGCAAGAAGGCCAATGGCACCCTGGCCTGTATCAGAAACAGCGTAGCCTTAAGGACCAGCAAAGAGATTGTCCCTTGTACTGTGCACTGGCGAAGCTGCATCTGTGTTCATTTCTGGGTACTTCACTACAAGGAAAACACTGAGGTGCTCCAGAGTGTCCAGACAAGGGAAACAAAATTGTTGAAGGATTGGCAGCACAAGTCTTCTGAGGAGTGGCTTAGACAGCTGGAGTTCTTTATCCTAGAGTATAGGAGGATGACGGGGGGACCTTATCACACTCTACAACTACTGAGAGTGTAGCAAGGTGGGGGTCAGTCCCTTCTTACAGGTAACAAGAGACAGGATGAGAGGAAATAGCTCCAAATTTTATCAAGGGAGGTTTAGATTGGATATTAGGAAAAATTTCCTCTTGGAAACTGTTGTCAAGCTTTGGAAAGGCTGCCCAGGGAAGTGGTGGAGTGACCACCCCCAGAGGTATGTAAAAGACATGTAGATGTAGAACTGAGGGACATGGTTTAGTGATGAACTTGGCAGCGCTTGGTTTAATAGTTGGACTTGATGATCTTAAAAGTCTTTTCCAACCAAAATGATTCTGCGACTACTACATTGATGATCGAAAAAGGGAACTAAATATAAAACCAGAAAAAAAAAATCTCTTAAGGAGCAAAGTACAACTGATCAATAAAAATATTTTAATGAAAAAGAAGGAAGAAGGGAAAACTGGGTATTTGGTATAAGTTACTTGCAAGAGACAATCCACAGGTACGAGAATTCCTGTAAAACTTATCATGCTCCAACATATACTCATCTAACTACACGCATCAGGTTCTTTTCAAGTCTTATGTTGCTACTTAGGTTGTTTTGTTACTTTGGGGCATGTAAATGTTTCCCTAAGGCTGATCTACAGATAAAGAAGGGAATACATAGAGCACAGTAGTTCGTTTAGGGTCCTCCTTTCTCTTTTCGCTTTAATGAAGTTTACCAGCATGTGAACAGATGGCACTTGCACATGTTGAGAATACCAGTGAATTCAGAAAACTGAGGAAATACTTAGAATGACTGCGAGAATAAATCATGGTGCTCACAATCACATGAATATTGTAATTACATTTATGCTTATGGCATTGTAAGTTTTATTGGTTTCAGTTCAAACCACAAAGCCAACCTGCAGAGTTCACTGCTTTTGAATTCCCCTGCCTGCTTCTCTGCCATAAGAGACAATTTGTGCTTTTTCTCTTCAATGCATTCTGATAGCTGAAAGCAAAATCTGGCTCCTTTCTCCTATTTCTGGCACCACCTTTCTCCCCAACCCCCAGCAACTTCTTGCTTGACTTTTACCATATCAAGTCGCTCAAACAAGTTCAGCATGGAGGCAGTTGCTCCACAGAGGGAACCTTGCTTTCAACCTCAGTGTCTGAGACCACAACAATGGATCTCCTAACCTCAGAAACTCTCCTTAAGGCAAAGGAATGTTTTGCATCAAGAGAGAATGCCCCAGGAGCTTAGTGATGGCTTTGTGGGAAGAACAAGAAAGAATCATTTTTGTTCTATTTATTTGTAAAAAATACAGTATACATATTCAAGTATTTTTCATGAGCCTGAAGGGTAACAGATTTCATAGTATAATATCTGCTCAAGGGCTTTATTTTAATGTAACAACAGATGGTTTTGCTTTTACTGTAAAGCCTGTACTATTACTGACCTCATCTTTCTCTTCAAAGGGATTACACTGATTAGATATAATTTTCTCTTCTGCTGCTCAGACTGCTGCTTCTCAGAAGGAAGTGGAAACACAGCCTTGCCTGGAGGAGCCTCTGAGGTCAGAAGATACAGTGGGGCTTACTTTGCATGTGGGTGCAGGGAAGGGGCAAGGACTGTGGTGCCCAGGCAGGCACCTCAGCTTTTCACCATTCACTTTCCCATTATAATCAATTTCTCAGACCATCTTAGATTATATGAACACTTACAATATGCTTTTAATCCAGAAATGAAGGGTATGTTGCACACAAAGCAGGCATCATGACAGCAACTCTAGAACCACTGAAATCAGTGATGAAATGCCACCTTGATCTTGGTGGTGCTGGGATTTTGCAACCTCCAAGTAAGGCTACTCACCTCTCTTTTCATCAACGGTAGACACTGCCCGGATCAGAAGCGGTGCATTGGATTCAGTGTACTCCACAAACACCAGCAGCAGCTTCAGTGCTGTCTTTACCACCAAGCGAAACTGGAAGAAAAGAGTGCAACTTGTCATTCAGCAAACCACAGCATTTCCACATGTGTGAAATGATGCTGGGCAATGTGCAAGCAGCATCCACATGTGGTAATAACACACGAATGGAAGAGATTAAGCTGTGACAGCACTGAAAAAATGAGAGGTAGCCAGCTGGCTGAAAATTTCATTCACTGGACAGTGCTCTCCTAGGGAAGTCCCAACAGTCAATGAAACCAAGGGAAAGCTTAACACTGCCACATGTAACAAAAGGCTGAACATCCCGCCTAGGCATATCCCCAACACTACTGTCCAAAGCTTGGTATACACAGAACCTACTGAACTAACAAAGCATATATTTCTCTATTTTGCAACACATTTATTTCCTCCTTTTCTTATAAGCCTTTAGTCCTGTCAAAATGCTGTATGATGGGATGACTTCCTCCTTATGCTTTCATCTCTTCTTCTAATGTTACTGTTTAATGCTTACATTATTAAATAGATTGATCTTCACCATTAAACACAACTTGGGAGGAAGTGTGTTTAAACTCCAACTATCGCACCCTGTCACGAAATGTGTGATTTACTGGACCTGAGCATTCTGCCTGCAAGCTTTCAAACTCAGTTTTTTTTGTATAATCCCAGAGTGAGAGTGCATCAAAGACTCTGCATTAATGAAATGGATCTCCTGGAAATCAATAGACAAAGTCTATCAATTTCATCACAGATCTTCCTTTTGCAGAGAGCACCATTTGACTAAAAGGGCTGAGTAAAAATTTCTAGGGATGATCAACTATGATTGCTTGGCATTACAAGGTATGTGAAAAACCAAACATTTACCTAAGGGAATATTTGGAGTTTTTAATAAAAGGAGATGTGAAAGGGGAGGATTTTTTAACAGCCAGGGGTCTACTTGCCCATCTGAGAAGGCTTTTATTGGAAGAATTGATTCTAGGTTAAATTTGCTAAAAATTTAAACAATGGATTTAAAGCCAAATAAAAGGTGATGTGCTACTGGTCCCAGAAACTCAATTTCCAACCTACTGTGTTTGAATCAAGCTCCAGAAAAAAATCCCACATATTTCTAAGTTTACTGTATTTTTCTTCTACCCTGGTCTGCAACAAATCTATCCAACAACAGGTAAGATTTTTAAAGAGACAGCTATAGTAATGTGAAAATTACTCTCCCCTCTGCCATTGATAAATTTTTAAAATCTACTTTACGATGCATTCATGTAGAGATAACTCTCATTCCAGAAAATCTCTGTCTTTGTCTCCTTACATTAAGTTGATGCGCACTCTGAAACATAACCTTCTGGTCATCAAAATGTCTCACCCAGAGGGAAAGTAAAAAAAAGAAAAAATCATTATACTATATTGCTAAACTATTTCAGGGATGCATATAGTTTCTGTCAATATTGGCTCATTCCCATTCCGTCATTTCTTTTTCCAGTCCTCTCAGCACAACTCTCCTAAGAGGCAAATAAAAAAAATCGCTATTAATCATCTATAGATGCACACTAAGACAGCAACTGTGTCTACATTCTAAAAAAGACTGCAAGTGCAAAAGGCATAGACCCAAGCTACTGCATTCACACAGGCACTCAGAGATTTACTAGAGCTCACTTGAAGGCAATGACTTAAAATGCAGCTCCTTGCTATAAACACAGTGTCACCAGTGGCCCAGCTATTTCCTGAGCTTCCTGGGTTCTACTCACTCATGTGGAATTGAGCTTAATGTACTGCAATGGCACTACTAGCAATGTGAAACATTCTGCTGTTGCATCTAGACTCTTTCAGGTTTGATGTACTATTAAATTGTTTCATTTTAAGGCTGACAGCCAGGATATCCCAGTGACAAGCCTGACCAGGTCCCTTAGACAGTTGGTTAGCCTAATTTGCAGTTGTACTGCTGCAATGATACTTCACAGATATAGGAGGTAGTCAAAGCAAAGGAAATTGAAACCCAGTAACACAAGAAATCACTTCCCCACAATTGCACTGGACATCTGTGTATTTGCCTGTCAGGCCAATACCACAGTGTTTCTGGTCTGCAATGACATTTCCCTTAGCAATCAAGCTCAATTGTTTAATAGACATATTGTAAGAATTTCCAGAAAGTCCCCACTTGTTTCTTAAAGTTACTTTGTAAAATACGAGTTATACCAGATTACTGTAAACTATTCTAGCAGGAACATACTTCCCAGATAACCACTTACATACTACCTCCTAATCTGATCCCGATCCTTTCTCTAGAAAGGACATTTTGGGTATTACTTTTGATGCTTCTTGAGACCTCAAGGCTTGGCCGTATGGTGACACTGGGATGCGCTTACACATAAATGCTGCATGGCAAAGTTCCCATACGTTTCCCTTTGACAGCAATCAGTGGGGGATACGCCAGGCTTAGTTCTATTTCTACAAATCTCTTTTTCTTCCAGAAAGAAGAACCTTTGGCAATCCCTTTGCTCAAACTGTTGCTGGCTGGCCTGGTGGCTGCCGTAATAAGGAGCCAGTCCCTATGCACCTGCCATGTTTTGCAAAGCCTCAGGGGGGCCAAATGCAGTTGCACCAGACCAAGGCTCAAGCCTGCTGATTTCGGGTGCTGTCTGCAGGTATCAGCCTCCTGCACTTAAACTAACAGATGGTACTGTAAGGAATAAACACCACTCAGAAGTAGTTCTAGAGAAAAGGAGTGATTAGAAAAGCTATATTTTGCTTGCCATTTAGGTACTAGAAGGACACTGTAAATTCAGTTCCTCAATCTGCAAATTTTCAGGACTTATCCAAACTCCCAACAAAACAGTCAATCAGCCCTAGAAGCGGAGGTGCTTTCCAGGGAAAGTGCATACAATGGCTGCTTTGTGCCTGCAGGCAGCACAGACACTAGCTTTGAGAAAACCTGCATTTAAAACAATGCTTTTTCCTGATCAGAAAATGGCATTTGAGATCCCTGTGGGCACTTTTAAGCCTGCCTGCTGCTTTGGACATCTTGGGCAAGGACAAAACTAAACACTGCTGTCCTAGATTAAGCTGCAAAATGTCTATACCAGCTACCTGTGACCCACTCAATCTTTGAGCTTTCTAATACTGCTTTAACAGTGCTTCTTGACAGAAGGAGGCAATCACTGAGCAGCTGCACTGCCCCCAGGAGAATAAAGTCTTCAGCCAGGCAAAGCCCCTCCAAGACACATCTGATTGCCTGTCACTCCCCAACATAAGAACAGTCCAGAGCATGACATGCTTACACTAAATTCAACTCTAATTATCCACCATGGCACCAGGAAGTCTCTGAAAGGTCTGTTCAGGGATACCTGCTGCCAGGACCCATGTGAAGCACAGTGAACTTTCTTACGTGGCTTATCTTTTAAATATTCACTTGGTGACCACCTGTGGGCCTGACCTGACTGTGACATCTCCTATGCTGCTGGTGACATGTTAAGTGTCGGGTATTGTAATAGGAAGGGTTTCAACCAAGACCAAGCATGACTGATTCATAACTTTCAAAGTACCAGAGCTGTTCAGAGTTCCATTTGTGATTAACCATGGTGACTGTCAAAGTGGGAGATTCTCATAGCTTCAGGAGTTAGTTCTAAAATGTTTTTGCAGGGCATACCTTTTCAATTAATTCAATAGTAGGCAGCTACATTGCAAATAAAATAAATAAATCTCAAAACTTGGAAGTTACTCAACAAAAAAAAAGAGCAGCAATTCATTGACTTTCTTGCTTCCCTTTGTGACATCATGGGAGGTCTTGCCAGCCACTGCTACCACTTCATTTCACATGATGTACCCAGATGGCACAGCAATGGGAGCAACAGAAACAAGTTTCATATTTCATTCACGAGTAGGTGAATCATTAATAATTCAAATCACTGTTAAAAACTTCACGAAAGCTTTTAAGATTGTTCCTAGGATTTTTTTCTGGTTCTCATTTAGTATTGAAGACAACCTCAACTGCTTTCTGAATCAGCCTCAATAGTCATAGTTCTTCTAAAAGTCCATGGAACAGTCACACTATTACTTCAAACAGGACTAAATATCAGAAGGGCAATAAAAGAGAGATGTGTTAGCTCCTGTTATCCTCACCTTGCAAACACTGGTTGTTGTAAATAAATCCAAATTTCCATCCTAAATATTACTGCTTAGACTTAAAAAAAACGCTCATTGAGGTAATATACACACTCACTGGCATGGTAAAGTGATGTTTTAACAGTTTTGAGATTAAATCATGACTTTAGAATGTCAAGGCACTGAAGTATCAAAACTTCTATTAAGTTAGAAAAAAAGTTCACACTGTGTTTCTGTATCACGTGCAAGCCAGTTTATAGAGAGGAAATGATGTTAGCATCTTCTGGCTAAAGATAAGATGTAGCCAGCAACGTAAAAGGAAGAAAAATTATAAACTTTTCCCCTCCTTCTCACTTTGTGTTGTACAGTGCAGTTTGGCAGCCCCTTTCCTTTTTATCTCTTTATGTTTAGACAGTTACAGACTCAGCCAAAGATACCACACCAACAGGCTACAAAACTCATGTCTCATGGAAGGGCTTATCCCAGTTTTTAATCACGTGTCAGGAAAGGTTTTAGGCTTTACAAGGAATGTTGTCACCAAGTTTATTGACTTAAATATCAAGACAATATTTGTAAAGTTCAGATTTAAACATCCAGGATTCAATTACTTATCTTTTTTAAAAAGGAAGAAAGTAAAAAGAAAATTGAGTATGAGTAAAAATATTTCTCTCAGGGAGATGTAGATTCAAATTTAAAGGAGAAATGGGCATTGAATTTTTAAATAAATATTTACTACAGTAAAATTCTCTGAGTCCTATTCCAAGTGCAGACATGGACTGACTGTGTAGGCCACAAACTCATGCTCTTGGTAGGATAGAGACAGGCAGAGCTGCAGCTAAAGAAACACCCAGCACAACCAGTTTCCAGCCTGCTGGTGAGAGGTGCACAGGGAAGCTGGAACCCCTCTTTCTTGTGAGGTGCAAAGATGCCCCTGACTTCGGATCTAGTGCTGGAGGAAGAGCCCACTGGCATCCTGCCAGCACCTGCAATGCAGCTCAGTCTCGTGTTTCACAAGGGGACAAAATCACCTCTGTTCACAACACGAGGAAAGATCTTCCTGGAATGCAAGGTTTTATATACATATTTAAATAAAATACATCATATATGTAGTATAACTATGAGCTCAATATTTATTATAATAAACAATATAATATATAAAATAAATATACAATACTATATGGTAATTTTGTAATATATAATATTATGAAAGTATATTGTTTTCCTTTGTAATAACCAAGAAAAAATAAAAAATAAATATTGGGCTTGGGAGAATCTCAGAGTAACAATTAAAGTTGGAATGGCCTTAATATGCCCTTCCTTCCCATCTTAGATGAACAAACCCAGTTCCCTTCCTCATCCATCATGTGCTCCGCCCCACCTCACCATCACAGTGAACCCCTGCTGGACTTGCTCCAGTAGGCAAATTTCTGTCTCATACTGAGGAGGCCCAAACTGGACTCCTGAACTCCTGATGCAGCCTTATCAGCACCAAACAGGGAGAAGCACTTCCTTCAGCTGGGTGGCTACTCTCCCACCAACCCAGCCCTGGATGTGTTTGGCTTTCATTCACACAAAGGCACACCACTCACTCCTGCTCCAGTTCATATTCTCTTGTTTAGAATGAGTAAACAGCATCAAACAGTGTGATGCTGAAAGAAATACACGTAACTTTCCCTGATTTTAAGAAGAGACAGGGTAATGGCCTTAAACTGACAGAGAGTAGTCTTATTATGCATGTCAGGAGGAAATTCTTCACTGTGAGGGTGGCGAGGCACTGGAACAGGTTTCCCAGGGAAGGTGTGGATGTCCTAGCCCTGGAATTGTTTGGGGCCAGGTTCGATGGGGCTGTGAGTAAGCTGACTGAGTGGAAGGTGTCCCTGCCAGTGGCAGGAGAATTGGAACTAGATAATTTTTAAGGTTCCTTCAAACCAAACCACTCTATGATATGATTCTATGACTCAGTACCCTTAAAGGGCAATTTTCAAGAAAGAATCAGAGGCAAAGAAAAACAGATGGAAATGGCAGATGTACAAAAAGTGCCAGATAAAACCTGCCACGAGAAAAAATAGTCCAATTAGTTAATAAATCCAATCTGAGTTTGCAGCATAACTGCCAAGGCCAGTATAGGTCATGTTCACTTTATCTATCAAAAAGCTAGATGTGCATAAACAAAAAAACGCATTGAGATTCTCCTAGGTTTCTTTACATCAGATGTTCCCTATATTTCTACATCTGTTGTTCCCATCATGTCTCTCCTGGTCAGACAGGGGAGCCAGACCTAAGCACAGCTTGGGCTTATCTATCTCTGGATAAATCTCATGGGATGTGCAGGGATAAAATTGTAAGGAAAAAAAAAAAATCAAAGTCTATAGGGAAGCTTGATGAAAGTATATTATAACATTTCCAAATGAAAACTTGGGATTCAACCACAGTTTGTACCAGCTCTGGTTTTCTGTTGTATTTGTTGTCACAAATAGTTCAAAAGCTTCTTCAGCACTGGTAAAATTACAGATACAAATATATACAACACATACACACCTCCACATATACCATGAGACTAGTACATATATAGAAGAATATCTATATTGGAATAAAACCTTATTTGCCACCAATGTACTATTTTACTTAGGTTTTATCCAGTACTAGAAACGTCAGGGTTCTGCTTCAACTTCAGCATTACTTGGCTATGGGCAATGAGAACTGCCTAAAACAAGGTTTGCCTCTAATGACCACACAACACTCTCTCACATTACTAATGCTCTGGCATAAGGTGTGTGCATTTTGTGGCAGTCCACAGAACCATGCAAGTTTCTTTCTTTGTTTTTTTTTTTTCCCTAGAAGGTAAAAATGCCCTGTACCATGTATGCTCCTGTTCACAGAGAAACATCTCAAAATCAAAAATCTAATACGGAAATCAGATGGTGATGAGGAGAGACAAGTGGATAATATTATATTGATATCCCTTTGCATAGCATAGATTTGGTAAAAATTATGGTATTTAGAGCCCATAAACCAGAAGGCATACAAAACTGAGGGAGGGTGACCCTGTTTCTCAACCAGGTAGGCAGTGTCAGGTATATGCAAGTGTGGCATCCAAAAGCCGTTTGCCAAGTATGCATGTTTGTAGCAAGCCTTTTAGAAATACAGCTTACCTCACACATACAACATCCCAGTATTTTTTGACAAATATTTATTTTTTTCATATCTCCAGAACAGTGCCATTTCAGTTTTTCACAACCTGTTCACATGTATTTATGTAAAAGGATGTCTCCACTGCATTCAGCATCTTACTGGACCTTTCCCACATCTGCACTGCAGAAAGCCAGCCAAGAGCCCCAGCACTGAATGCACCAGCAGGAACAGCCACCTCTGATACGATGACTAAAGATGAGCTATCTCAGAAATACACAGGACTGGCTAAACATGGGAAAGAACCATAACAGCTACAGCAAGAAATGTGTTGTATAGACTGCTTACATAACCCAGACAAAATTGGGGTTAAGGGTGTCAAACAAGCACGGGGAAAGACACTAGAGGGTAAAACAATCGAAACTCTCTATTACTAGGATTGTCAAATGCCTTACAGAACATAGAAACAATCAAAGTTCTTTATGTCTCTCTCTATTCCAAAACTGACATTTGAGGTCAATTACTTCACTCCAAAAGCTGATAACAACACTACTTAGTATTTCAGTTCCTTCTTATTCATAGTTCCTGAATCAAGGAATAATCAGAAGAATGAGCTCCTCCTGTGTCACTTAAGCTAAGTGTTTCTAGTCATCTTAATTTTCCACCGAAACCTTAAGGCAGTCTCTTTTAAGGAGAATGGTGAAAAATTTAGAAACTCAAATAACCTACAGAATACCACACAAAACTTTCCAAATTAGTGTAATCACACTTTTATAGAAGGAAGAAAGAGTTCTTATGTGCTGCGGCCCTAAAAGCTGGTTTATAGACTGCAATGAAGACATGCCAATTCCTCCATTGTCTTTTCAGAGAGGCAGCATCTGCCCAAGTGTGTGCATGGCACAGGGAGATATTACAAAGCTGAGATGCATGGGAAGCAACAGTTAAATACAGCATACATAAAGTATGTGAACAATCCCATTCTAGGTACAGAATATTGGGTACATCTGGGTGTTTTATGTAGTTAGGGCTGTAACTATCAAACAATCTACCTTTCTGTGCACTGATGCTCCAATAAAACAATTAAGAATGTGTGTGATGCCGTATCTATATTTTAAGCAATGAAATTTTTATAAGCTGGAGTATATTTTAATAATGCTGGATCACATTTTAATATTCAGTCATTTTTGCTGAAATCTTCAAAGAGGGGTGCTTAACCAAGGCAAACTAATTGTTGTTAGGTGCTTTGCAGGCTCAGGACTAAAGGCGTGGACACTGCAGAAAGGAGTTAGATGGATGTGAAAACCCCTATGAGTTTAGATGCAAGATGCCCCAAAATCATCATTTAAACAGACCTTTTATTTTGAATGCTCCTTTAATTTTTACTCTCCACAGAACACGTAATGTTAGGATGGCAGAGAAATACATACATTTACTATTCTTAAAATTAAGTTTCTCAGAACTTTGCAAATGTACTGATTACAAGTTTTGAGCACTGGTACATATGTGGTGTGTGTCTGTCATTTATCTGTGGTGCGATTTCTGACATGAAGAGAAAGAAGTTCATTAAAAAGAAATTTGTTTGGCTTACCAACAAAACACAGGGAGGAGCAAATAGTGATTAGTGAATGGTCAACAGGAAAAAAAAAAAGGCTCATGCCTGGAAATTATTACTTCAATCATGGTCCAGAAGCAGAAGGAGGAAAAATTAAAACAAAAATCTGCACACAGAAGCAGGCAATTCATACAACAAATCCAACCACATTGCAGGTCAAAGCAGCTCTCGGATGAATACATGCAATTCTGATGGGAGCCTTGAAAGAACATGTGTGGGGTAGAAATCAGCGCCCTGTTAAGCCATTTCTAATAAGCTAATGATGTAGCTGCATTTCTCATGCAGCAATCACCACATCAAACAGACATTGTTAGAAAAAGACCTAAAAGCCACAGAGCCTGGAATGAGACAGGAGATGCTACAGGGTATTTCTAGGCATTCCCCCCTCCATCTTTTGGAACAGCAATGACAATCTTGGGGAGGTGGGGAAGGGATTTTCTCATCCTATGAAGTACCCCAACACAAAGGCCTCTTTTGTTTTATGACAGGATGAAGGAAAGACCATTCACAGCTTTGCAGGAAGTGAGAGCAATCTTGCCTTGTTCTTCTCTCCTGTAACCAAACCAATTCCCACAGTGTCTTCCATGAGAACTGTTCATTGTGTAAAAATTACATGTAATTACTGAGCAAGAAAGGAGGACAGGATAGGACTTGGAGATTATAGGACATAAAAAGATCAAACTTTTTTATTTTCAGGTGACTCCTGAGCTGTTGTCTATGCACCTTTGTCAAGGGCCCAACCACATGCCTATTAAGTATTACATAGTTTTGAGTACATTTCTGTTCTGCTCCTTCAGATATTGCTGAAACAGTTGGGTTCAATTAAAGTTTTAGTTTTTTTCCATTGCAAAACACAAAACAAAAATATTTCACTGGAAATTTGCCATCAGCCTGAATCCAGAACAGGAATTATGCTTCACTTGTAAAGATTTATAGTAAGATTTTATTTTCTTTCTCTCTTCAAATTGTGCAGTTTCATTGTATTCAATGTGTTGATGCCTTTATTACCCCTTTCCAAATGCTGCTATCTTCTAGGGCTCCAGGCAAATGAACACTATCAGGACCTCTACACTCTCTTGTGTGTCTGGGTAAAGTTTTTTATTCTCTTTTTGTCTTCTATAATCACGTACCTTGTTTATATATAGCATTGGTTTCCTAGCATTTTCCTGTTATGGATCTTAGAGTAAAATTGTCTGGTAAAGTCTGTTCCTTTCATTAGGTAACAGAACCTTGATTAGGCACATACTAAACTAGGCTCATGCAAAAATAAAAAAAGTACCATGACATGTATAATGGCATTCTAATGCAACTTAGCAACCAGAAACACTGCCTGACTAGGCCATTTTTCAGTAGTTACTGAAAATGCATGAGTTCTGTAGGTCACAGTCAAACCAGTTTAAACATGACAGGTCTTCAGGAATTAGTCAGATGTCTATTAAATAAAATGTGCATGCCCTGTTCTGGGCCCCTCAGTTCAGGAAAGATATTGAGGTGCTGGAGCGGGTCCAGAGAAGAGTAACAAGGCTGGTGAAGGGACTGGAGCATAAACCCTATGGGGAGAGGCTGAGGGAGCTGGGGTTGTTTAGCCTGGAGAAGAGGAGACTTAGAGGTGACCCCATCACTGTCTATAACTACCTGAAGGTGAGTTCTAGCCAGGTGGGGGCTGGTCTCTTCTCCCAGGCACTCAGCAATAGGACAAGGGGGCACGGGCTTAAGCTCTG
>JAWWEV010000083.1:83517371-83527913 GCA_035583235.1 Hafferia zeledoni | reverse complement strand
AGAGGTGGTGGATTCACCATCCCTGGAGATTTTTAAACGCAGATTGGACGTGGCACTGAGTGCCATGATCTAGTAAACGGACTGGAATTGGACCAAGGGTTGGACTTGATGATCTCGGAGGTCTTTTCCAACCCAATCAATTATATGATTTCTGATGAGCAGAATAAATGAGAAGTAACTGTGTTTCTTTTGAACACTACCCTGATGATCTGTTAAGCAACGGATGTAACAGTGAGATTTCATGTTTTGGTAATAGGAAGATAAGTAGATAATAAGCAACAGGATATGAAACCCACAGGGAATTAGAATTCCGTATTAGAAATTAATTTGCAAACTAAAATCAATCACAAGGATAGTGTTTGTGTGCCTACATAGGGGAAATATGATTAAGGCCATTTGGTACCCCTTTTTTTATTTATGACAGAAGAGTTACATGCCAAGCCTTCACACCAGCCCTCTAAACTGATGTATGATGTTAGCCTTGAACTACGCTGCCTCAGCAGATGGTCATTGGGCTGAACCTCTGGCAACCGGAAAGTTTTGAGAGAAAGGCAGTTTCAGCAACTTCTTTTCCTTGGGCTGGGCCAAGTTGATATTTCCTTAGCTGTGTTACAAAATAAAATGGGAGAGGAAAAGACTTTTTATGAACTTAATTGCAGACAGGACTTTATCTTCACTGCCCTCTCCAAAATCCCTTTCATATCACACTCTTTTAGCTTTTGTTATACTGCTGAGTGACATCTTGGTTTGTGAAAACAACTAATGTAATACAAAGTCACCTTAGTCAAGACAAAAAGCAATCCATTTTGAAGAGACAAAGGATTCAATAATGTGTTACTAAGGTAACTTACCTCACGCCAAGCATTTCAGTATTTGAAAGGCATCTACAATTAATCAAGTCATGCAACAGTTCTACGATGGATGCTGCAATGGATCACATTTTACGTGTGGAAAAGCTGAAGTACTGTAAACTTGCAAGGCAAACAGAAGATGTAACATTGCATCTCATCTCTTCCTTTTTAAGTCTCCATGTAAATATTTGACCAATGTGTGTTTTCAGAACTATTTTAAATTCCAAATGTAGGTTTGAGATTTAAGATTAAATCACTACTGTATCATTTTCCTGAGTGATTAGAAACTATGTAGAAGGAAGTCCACTTGCTCCATATCAATTTTCCATACCAAAATACTTTCTCCCTGTCATAGCCAGACCTCTGATTTATATAGGCCAATATGTAGCTGATGCAAAAAGAAATTTCCTCATGACAGCGGCAGGGAGTGCTTCACAAGTTTCAGACCCGCAGGATGGTTGATAGGGGAACTGTGCACAAAGCAGCATCTCAAAACTTCAGTGTCTTCATGACTTTAATTCTCCTTCTGGCCAAGGCACAGAATGGCTCAGGTGGAGCTCAGAGGTCACCCTGTCCCTGCCTGTGAAAGTCATCACCAACAAAATGTGTAGCTCCAACAAATTATGGTAAAAGGCAAAGGAAAACAGAAACAAGAAAACTATCAGAGTACCTTCCTTTGGAGCCTCCTTTCAAAATTAAACCCACTCAAACACACGACAGCCATGAGGAGCACTGCATTCTCACCCATGTTTCCTTAGGCAGCTGTGCTGTCCCTCCCACTGCCCACTTGTGGACTAACTCTTTGCTGTAACTATGGGATGTATGTATGTATGGCCAGACTTCACAAACAAAGATTTGGGAAGGGCTCTCCCCACGTGGGTGAGCTCTTCCAGCCTGCACAGTGGATTTTTTAGGTGAGGCACAGCGTGTGCAGAACTGGCCCCACCGTTTAAGTCCTGAGGTCCATCTGCCACGGCCGAGCGAGCTTGGACAGTGACAGTGAAGTCCTCGGGACTGTCACAGCACTCGGTACTAACCGGGGCTGACCCTGCTGAGCATTCGAGATCTGACGGGATGGGATGGCAGGGAGGCCATTTACTGCCAAGGGACGGTCCCCACTGAGACTCAAACTCAGGACCTTGGGATTCAGAGTCCAGAGTGCTCTCCTTCACACCACAGGACTGCCACACTATGGGATGTATGTGCCACTGAATTCTCACACTTGACAGTAACTGAGCTACATTCCTACTTGAATTGCAAGCAGCATTATAAATGACTCCAAATCAACATTCCCGTAAGAGAAAAGGAGTTTCCAGTCATTTTGAAAGGGAGCCAGCTAGAAAATTAGTCCTCATGTAGCCTTCTACCAGCCATGCCACAGGCTGCCATTTGTACCAAAAACAGACACAGGACACAGAGCAGGATGGAGGCACCAAGAGCACGTGAGATGGGAAGGAAAAAGCAAGTGAAGAGGAAAATGAAGATAACAAATTGCTTCATTAGTTCTATAGCTTATGAAAAAACTTGGAGTTAGTGGCCTTGGCTATGTCCTGTTTAAATAATATCAAGGTTGAGTTCAAAGACCCTAGGGGAAAAAACTATTTGAGTTTGCAAGTAGAGTGGAAAACTACTCTATTATTATTCTATGGTTTTATGCAAGTGAAATTTGTTCTTTCAACAGTTCTATTAAAAAGCAGTCATATTAAATACCAAAACTATGGCTGCATTTAAATAGCTTCACCTGAAAAACCCTGTAAGTTTAATGATGTGGCTGCAAGTCTTTTCCTGACACTGTGCAATCTCATAGAAAACATTTCAGCAGTGAAAACACAGAATCATATTAACCTACGTATAAAATGTGTGGAAATGGTTGAAGATAGTATGTCAACAAAGACTCCAACCCATAAAATATTACCTATTACAACATCTTTCTTAAGCAAACAATTGTTAACAGGTTATCCTTTTTAAGCACTCAAAACAGCAACATACAAATGGTTTGAACGAATGAAATGATAAAACTGTTGAAAGAACAAATATCACACAGAAAGCCATGGAACAAACCCACCACAAACTTCTCCTGAAAGAATAACTAATAAAATAAAACTAGATAAAGATGATATACACATATATGTATATATTCCACTTATTACTGGAATGGTAAGAGTACTAGTATTTCACTGTATGTATAGAGTGAAAATTTTTCCCTATTCTCAAACTTCTGAGTTTGGCACAAAAAGGAATTCAGAAGGAGTTTTGACTGCAAAACTAGACACACTTATTTACCTTTGCACAATTTGCCAAATAAAGTTAATGAATAAAGATGCTTTCTGAAGGACATCTGAACATAACAGAAGCAGACAGATTTCTCCAGCAATCCTCTGTTTGTCTTTGCTTTCCCAAATCTGGAAGAGGTCGCTATCTTCAAATCCAGTTCCCATCACCACTCTAGTCCAGAGGCTTTTTCCTAAATCCACAGAACTTCATCATGAAAACAAAATTGTAACTGAGCCTAGACACATTCCCATGTGGTAGGTTTCTGAGGTGAGTGGCAGAGTCTTTCACAGAGCCAGTTACAAATCTGATTTATGGGGACACAAGTTGCTAGCAGAGTCCCTATTTCACTACATTTGACCCTTAGTGCACTGATCTGAACCTAAAGAGTAAACACATTTGATCAAGCCACTGCCCAGTGAGATGTGCCTTTATTGTAGCATTATTTAATGCATTTTTCAGTTCTGTTTTGTCAGAATGAAACATATTTGAGATGCAGTATTTAAGAATTATTCAGCATCTGGGACTCGTATAAGTTTTTAGCCAAATAATTGCCACGACCATTCAAAGAGCTGAACCCACAGAAGCATGAGATCATAATCAGCAGTGATTTGACTTGCATCATAGATCAGATCTGGGCTGTTGTTTCAGTTCTTTGGGAGCAGTACAGACACAAAGAGGGAGAGGGAGTGGAGATGGAAAAAACCTCAAAACAACCCTTTCTTTTTCCTGAAGTAACCAACCATAATGCTTCCACTTTCTTCTGAAGTCAAGAGTAACTGCAGGCAAAATCAGTAAATACAGTGATGCTCTAAAGAGAGGCAGCAGTTCACAAAAGCAGTAAAATAAACTGCCGCAGAACATGATCCTTTGTATCCAAGAAAGCACAAGTGGAACACACTGCAGTAGCTGTGTAATGTCTGATGGGAATATTTCCTATAGATTTAGCCAAAAGCAAATGTAATTGAGATTTGACCCTTTCAGCTACTCAGTACAGTTCAATTTTTGAAGAGATGACTTTATTAAGAGTACTAGAAGCACACTGAACTCTTACTTTTGGGGTTATTTTGCTTGCTTTTAGAAAGTGTTTCATGTTTGGCTCTCAGAGAACATAGCAAGGAACATTTACTGAAACATCTAAAGAGTCCCATAAAAGAGATGAGAAGTATAATGGAGCAACTGTTACACAGTTATACGGTTAAAAGACATTACCACAGTGATTGTGGAAACACCAGAAAAAAAGAAAAATCTGGGGGTCTTTTGTTGGTTTTCCCATCCCCCCCAACCTCCCAAATTCCTGCATGGGCACACTTCCTTTCATAAAAGTAAAATATCTCAGAATATCTGAAATAATTATTTTAGATTTCCATATATGGATTTAATTGTATAGTTCTTGACTACAAATATTAATAACAAATAAAAATAACAACAATAACAACAGTTTTGTCAATGCTACAGAGCAAATTGAGAGTCTTGATAGTCAGTCACATGTTTTAACCAGGAAAATAAGATCTCAGAACTGGATTCCAGTATTGCTGCCAGAGATCTCTCTGAACTGCCTCTGAGTTGTAAAGTCGATCCGCCTATATGTGTAGTGCCAAACTAAAAAAATTGCAAGCTGAAAGTCCTACTACTTCTCCCTATTACTGAGTCATGTTTTTTCTAATCCACAGCACCATTCATAGGAGGACCAGTGCTGCTCCAGGTCAGCATAACCAACTATAGTTCGTGCTCTGAAACTGCATCTTTCATTGCAGTTTTCCTTCAAGCTCCCAGACAGCCTTCCACAAGTGGGTATTGCCAGAACCTTTCCTTTCCGCCTGTTTAGGATGTTTGGGTGAAGGCTGAAAGGCTATATAAGGTATAGAGATGAACAAAATTAACCAAATAACAAAGTAGAGGCAATAGGTACAGATTCACAGAGAAATACTTCACATTTGCAGCCCCAAAACATGCTCATGTTCTGCGCCCCCTAGAAAAACAAACACATAAACCAATTACTTTTAAAACAGAGACAGCCAGTAGCTGCAGCTTAAATATTTTATAATACATCTTCCCCAGCCACAGGAGTGGGATGAAGATGTGCTTGCTGGCCTCTTCAAAATCCATGCTCTGGCAGTATTCCTCAGCAGGCAGCTGCATAATTTCTTCCCAGCACCCTGAACTAACACAGACACAACCATAAATTACATGATAACTAAAGCCATCACTCCAATTAAGCTTGAGGTGTTAAAAAATACATGGGGCCAAGGAGCACAACTCCAGATTACAAAAAATATCCCAAAATTGAAGATGTACTTCCTTAGATATGCAGAGAGATTAATTAGCTGTATAAGAGGAGACTGAGGGGAAATCTCATTGCAGTCTACAACTTCCTCATGAGGGGAAGAGGAGGGGCAGGAACTGACCTGTTCTCCGTGGTGACCAGTAATAGGACCCAAAGGAATGGCCTGAAATTGTGTCAGGGGAGGTTTAGGTTGGTTATTCAAAAAAGGTTTAACACCCAGAGGGTAGTTGGGCACTGGAAGAGTCTCCCCAGGGCAGTGGCCACAGCTCCAAGCCCAACAGAGTTCAAAAAGCATTTGGACAACACTCTCAGACACATGCTGTGATTCTTGGGGATGGTCCCGTGCAGGGCTAAGGGCTGGACTCAATGATCCTTGTGGGTCCCTCCCAACTCAGCATATTCTGTGATTCTGTGAAATATCCCATACTGAAGGGTACCAGCTGCCTGAGGAAAGGACAGCTCAGCTCAGCTTGTATCAATGACCTGGGCTAGGTATTAGATGGAATAGGAGTTTCAAGGCACGTGGTCCTTCTCAAACATTGTAATCTCCCAGAAGCATTTTGCTCCAGTCCTGTCCTCAGACTGTTTCATATCCATCTGCGCCTGCTAGGTGGTGCTGTGGGATGGCTTTTCTAAGGCAGAAAAGGCACTTGTGTTTTTCGTTCCCCTCACTGATACTTTATTCCTTCTACGTGAGAACAGCCGCAGTGTTTTTTGTATCTTGGCTGTCCAGGATGTGTCCTGCCAGGTCTCCTTTCTTGTTCTTTACTCTCTGAGGGCATGCAGTGGCCACTGCTGAGGATGCTGCTTCTCCAGAGCAGTCAGAGAGTATGAGTGCATCAGTGTTCATTTGCACGTATCCATACCCATGCAGGAAAGCAGGAACCTCAGATGGAGGCAGAAGGGACTAATATCTACCCTAAAGTTCTCAAAATTTTCCTATTGCTTTGGTTCTAAAGGATACAGGCCATTTAAAAAAAAAAAACACCTATTTTTATCGACAAAGCATGATTTTAAATTAAATCAGACACACAAATCAAAAGCATGGTTTCAAAGGAAAGAGTAAGACTAAAACTTCCTGGAGGTCAAATGATTGAAATATCTCCCTTTTTTCCTCTCAAACTGCAACTCACTTCTATGAGGAAAGGCACTCTACTGCAAAAACTTTAGAAGTCAACGCTCTGAAAAAGGAGGTAATGGGCAGGATATTCTTTTAGGTCTCACTTTCATTCTGGAATTGACCAATAACTCAAGTGGCAGGATGCTATCAGAGCTTTAACATCCATAGCATCATAAATGATGCAGAAGGGAATGAACTATTTCGACCTGTAGGTAAAGTAAGTCTGGTGATGTCCATCTGTTCCACATAACTTCATGACAGTTTAGCCAAAGATGACGAATGATCCTAACCCACCCTTCTGAGCAAAAGGGACGGAAAACAAAACAACCCCCAGGATGAGTAATTGCAGTAATACTACATTGGGTGAGGACATCAGGAAAATCTTGTGCCTTGGGACACCCTCTGAACCCTTGCTGTTCCTATGAAAAGGCCACCCTAGTTAATGTCAAAGCTATTGTCTTTAACATAGACTTTAATTTCTGTGTAATGAGTTGACATTTTCTGTTTGATGCTCTGGTATGAATGATCTTGCACTGTCAGAAACTGAACTTGGGCATTGCATCCCCACATCAGAAGGGGATGACAAGAAAACAAGAAGGGAAAATTTTGCAGGCCAGTGACAAAAGTATGTCATGATTCTAAGGAAGTTTGCCACAAATCTTACTATTGGATCCAGAGCTAGTAGAGATGTCAATCTGAGCAAATCACCAGACACTGCAGATCTGGAAGCAAACCTACTTTCAGGTTGTCTACTGCATCCTTCCCCCTGCAGCCACACAGAATCTTTATTGCAGAGGGTCTATAGCTCCCCTGAGCAAGGAAGAGTAGCCCAACAGACATCAAACATGAGAAGAGTGTGTATACGGGGAAACTAGACTGCAGTGAGAAAGACAAGCACAAAAATTACCTGAGCACAAAGCACTGCAAACCACAGAGAGTGGTAGTGACACAGAGGAGCAAAAAATATGAAGTGGAATTCTATCCCCTCTATTTAAAGCAAAACACAATGAACTGAAACACAATCCCCATGGGAATAAAAGATTTGAGGCGATTCCACCTGTGAGGGTCTCTTGTCCCACTTTACTCTTTCCAGGCAGGAAAGCCTGTCATATGCAAAGCTTGACTGAGGAAGTGGAAGCATTCAAACTGCAAGTCAGCAAAGTGTTACATTTCCCTCCAAAATCATGACAATGAGATGCTCAGACAATCACACAGTGACATTTAAAGTGCAGTGTAGAAAAAAATGCCTTCTGAGAGGTCACTTTAATTTTATTACTAAGCTAAAGAAGGAAGTAGTTACACACTGCTGGAAAAGAAAAAGACAAAGCACACGTTTGCTACAGTTCTCTATCTTTTAATAAGAGGAGAAAATTCCAAAATGAAAGGGACCAGTCCATAGAAATGCCATGCTGGCTGAGGTATTAACAGTATTTTTCATATTGAACACCACATTGTTGTTTTTTATTGATGTGGTCTTCAAAAAGGAAAATAGTGGAGAGATAGAGGGGGGCAGACCTGGAAGCATCTGAAGTCCTTGTTCAATTGCTGTGATCAAAGAGGATCAGAATATGGAACGAGAGCACACAGCATGCCCAGATGCGACTCATTTCAATGTATCATGGGAACCAGCTAGAGAACCTGCTGGTATGCTGGAAATTACTCTGGAAAGACTATATATGGTATAAACCACTACTAGAGCACTGTGGACTTAAAAAAAACCCCAAAAAACAGGAAGAAAAAAAGCCTATCAGAGAACCTTCTTTTTGATCTTATGAAAAGTAATTGAGGTACACATACCTTACCAGACCTCTTCCTTCCTAAGGACTGATCCTGTAACTGAGGAGACCAACATAAAATCTATGAGGTAACCACAATGAGTTCTGAGCAATAACCTATGGGACCTGAGCTGGTTGCAACTCAGAAGTCCCTTGGGGTGCAGTACATGCTGAATATAAAGCCACTCTGTATGTTTTGGTGGCTTCCATTTTTGACACAGCATATTTTTCCCTGTTATCCAAGTATCTTCAGCTAGTAGCCATAGCTTTAAAGAACAGCTATATCTAAAGAAAAGAATGACAAACATTTGTGAGTGATGCCAGAAGAACAGATATGGTAACAATTAGTATTAGGTTCAACTTTCACCTCCGTATCTGTCTTCAACACATATAATCTGTCCTTCCACTCCCTTATGTTCTTCCCCCAGGGCTCTAAAATCCAAATACCAATTTTCCAGATGAGGGACCATGGCAAAAAGGGATTTGAAAACTGGTTCAAGAATGTGCCTGGGAGCTGGATTCAGTTTGGGTCTCCCAATGTACAGCCTCCCTCCCTAGCTGGGCCATTCTTCCAGGCTAAGCTACAAGCAAAACACTGGTATATTAACTGCTGTGTTGGCTGAACTGTCTCGGATCTGGTTTACATGACACTGCAAAAAATGTTGGATATCACCTTCTTTCCTGCAGGCAGAATTCCACTACTGCTCTATATATATGGGAACAAGGACAGATACTAATTTAAGAGGAAAATTAAGATGAATTTAAGAGGAAAAATAAAGGCAGTGAAGTATATAGTAATTCAGTTTCTGCCTCAAGAAGTTCCAAAAAGAGGACATTCAGAAAAGTTATTGAGAGAGAAGATTAAACAGCAAAGCTCTGCAGAAAAAGGTGGATCCTATATGCCTCGTAACAGCAGCCACAGAGTACACAGAGCAGATTCAATTCATACTTTTAGAGGAGTATGAGATACTTTCACAGACAAACATTTAAACATACTTTTTGTGGAATTTCTGCTGTTGTTTCCCTGAAAACTGTACTTGCATTTCTGAAAAATCCTGTAAAAAAGATCTATACTAACTGTGCAGTTCTCAAAAATCTTTAATAGCCATTCAATAATCACCAAAATAGAGATGAGAGGAAGAAGCAACTTGGTAACAAATTTGCAAGGTTTACTATCAAGAGTGAGATAAACTAAGTGATTAACAAAAGCATCCTACCCACATCCTATGAATTAATTAAACTATGCTTGTCACAGAATAAATATTCTAGTGTACAGTGATAAACAGTAAAGTTAGGTCAAAGCTCTTTTAAAATAAGGAAAGAATACCTATATTCTTCAAATCTGATGGAATAAGTAAAAATTAACCATAATGCCCTTTTTCAAGCAGTCCTAAAACTAACCCCAGAATGTTAATACCCACTGCAGAATGCAAAAGGTTGGTCACCTGCTTTCTCCTATAAAAGTATGAGAGTCCTCTTAGCACCACCACCTCAAGCATCCACTCTCATCCACTGTTTCTGCTGGCAGAATAACCAAAAGCTCTGCCTAAAACTCAAAGACACTTAATTAAACCTCAGGAGATCTGGATGCCAGGTTTGTTTCATATACTGGTCTCACTAAGCAGTACAGGTGAAGTACTGGTAGTTGGTACTTTGTGGAAACATACCCACTCAGTATGGTGCACTTTCTTATATTTCATAGTGATCCATCTCTTATACCACATGTGGCATGGTTATGGTCCTGTGATCGAAGGCAAGATACAAGGACAGAGCACAAAGGATATTTGCTACTGACATAAGCCTGTGATTTCTGAGTTTTGATATCCATTTTGATACCAATTTACCAATAAATATATAAACCAGAATCAGTCATCCAACAGACTAGTAAATCAGCTAGTTTAACACATATCCATGTTTGATAATGGATGTGGTCATTATCAGATCGAATCTGACTTCCAAAAATCTTCTTCTGTTGTCAAAAGTTGAGTTTGGCAGCACAAAGCATTAGTCTTGGAGAACAAGAAGAGAGAGAAAAGGACTGTTCAATGATGCCCCAAATGGAGGTGCTTGTATGAAGGGGCACTTAGCTGTGCAGTTTGTATCCTGCTTCTGCCACAGTGCTAAAGATATCACATAACTCAGCAACGGACTGAGTGGAACATGTCTTGGTTTGAGGGGAAAAACCAAGATGCTTACTCACAAGAGGAGGAGGGGGCTTCCTCCTCAATAATCACGCCA
>JAWWEV010000083.1:83487572-83517271 GCA_035583235.1 Hafferia zeledoni | reverse complement strand
CGACTCCCTGGGCAGCTGCTGCAGATGGTCCATTGTTTGTGGGAAATGAATAGAGGGGGTAGAATACACAGCCTTGAACAGCCCCACACAGTGCCAACTGGTCCCACCTGCTAAACTAGGACACCATCAAAACTTTCTAACAGCCCACATGCCCTCTGCCAAGCACCACAGCCACTGTCAGAAAAGATACATCACTGTATCACCTAAGAACAATATCAGAAAAAAAGCAGCCCTGTAAACTGAATCATTATGAATCTGAGTTCATGAAACAGTGCTCTGAGAAAAGGTTCAGACAAAACTGCTTATTTTGATTTTAAAATGCACCTAAAATGCAGTTTATTAAACTCCTGACTTAGGACTAGTGATATTTCTACCCTGCAAAACAATGCCATAGCTATCCCAAAAGGGCCGGCATACTACCACAATGTGCTTTATACTGGCCAAGTGAATTTCTGTGTTTAGATAGGCATAAAAAATCTCCTGTGTGTACTATACCATAAGCCTGGATTGTAACTAGCTTCTTTTTATCCTGGGAGCAACTCTTTCATATTTCTTCATTCTGTTTCATCCGACAACTTATGCGTTAAAATTTTCTATTTTTGTTGGTCAGACAATTGATTTTATAGTCAAAGACATTTCATACTGGCAGCTTCAAGCATGCTGGAAAAAATAGGCTCCATTTTCTTCAGCCTCAGCACTCAATACAGATGAACTTTCCAACTGCACCTTCTCCTTTCACAGCAATGCTGGACATAATGTTTGTCAGAGAACATTAATAGCTAATAGCAAATATTAATATCCAGGGTGTGAAGCACAGCACTTTGCTCACAAATGTGATTGGTAACAGATATATTACACTGAACTACGGTAGTGAGAAAAACCAAGGCAATTCTGACAACTAACACAGACTTTTAGGTTGTTTTTTCAGTTTTAACCCCAACTAACGGCTAGTTTAACACTTGCTTTTCCCTTTCTTCATACCTTCTCTTTACAACAAGAAATTTGTACATCTCCATAGATGCAAGGTATTTTCTGGGAATATTTGGACATACTTCATTCATCGTTAACCTGACACTTTCTCATACAGATTTAAACAGATGAAACTGAGTGAAAAGTTGTATCTGAACATTTGCCAGGTTGTTGGCAGTTAATAATTACATTTTCCCATTCCCCACTTCAAACGAGTTGAAATCAGATCTCCAATGTGATGTAGGGGAGCTATAGTTTTCTGGTATCTCCTTAATCTAAAGGAGTTCATTCTGAACACATTAAAATGTGTACTTATCCCTTCAAAATACTCAGAACTGAATGCAACAGATGGAACTACAGGAACCATTACAGCTGCAGGACTCTGTTAGGATCTGGTTATTAAACTGTTAGAGAGATGCCTCTGAGTAGATTAAGGTGCGAATGAGACCATACGCCAAAGTCAACAGTACGAATTTTATTTAACAGTAAATGAGGAGTTCAAGGAAGGAGAGAGATAGGTGAAAGAGGATGGGAGTGGGGGAAAGGAAGAGAGTAACAGATTAGGTAGAAAAAAGATATCACTATTCCACAGATTCTGACAACACCCCACTGGCCCTCTTTTGATCTTCTTGGTGGTTCCAGACTGTACCTGTTGAGTGGTGGGGGCGAGAGTGCACACAAAACTCCTATTTCATGGGGTTCATATTGTGCGGGCTAGTTGGAAACGACCCCTGTAGCTCCCCTGGATGATGCAATACTGGGTCATGGGACACTTCATGAGTCTTTGATACATTCTAAGATGCTGCAGCTGTCTCCTATGTCAGCTAGTTGAATCAGTCATGGCCCATTATCGTCCATCATCCATACAGACTGATAAGTAGCTCAGGCAGGGGGGAATGCCTTTAGTGCTTCCCAGAAGGGTTTTCACAGCTGAGTCATCATGTAAAGGAGGGCATGGGCATGATAAGAAGAACTGCCCCACCTCCCAGGATTTGCCTCTTATCAGCCTCGTCCCTCATTTGGAAGTCCAGTTTGCAGCTTCAGGTATGCACACCCTTCTGCACCAGGGAGGCTGCTCTGTACCTCACTAGCAAAGCAGCCATCCAATTGTTTGAGCCATCAGCACCAGCCTCTTACAGCACCCAGGTGGTTACTGCAGGTGATTGAATGTAAGCAGTTCAATCTCTTACACTTCTGGATACATTTTTCTTCTTTGACCTGGGAAACCTGGACAGTAGAACGGCCTTATCTTATCTCAGGGTTCTTTTTCAGTCCCAGTTAGGAGGCGTATTCAGGGAGGGGTGCACTTCTATAGATGAGCAGCTGTTTCTTTGCACTTTGCTGCAGTGGACAAAAGTCTTTTGGTGATCTTAACAATGTCTAAGCTGTTTACCATTTCAGCCTCTGACAGACTGGAGTACTGCAAACTCTCAAGTTTGTTGGAAGGACTTTGAAGCCTACTTACAAACATGGTTGGTAAACAGCAGCAGCACCTGTATCAGTCTGTCCACTGAGTTGGAGAGACCAAGTGAGCACTTAACACAGTCTGCGCTGGCTGATATATCCTATTCCAAGTTTATTGCAACATCCTGATCCTTATCTTCAAAGCACTACTCAAATACAATTCAAAATAAACTCTGTTCATGCAATAGTGCTGATACAGTTTCTCAGTGAAACAGGAGGAAAGCTCTCTGGTGACCTGGGTGAGCATCGACTCAAGTCCTTGAGATGCAGGAAATAGGAAAGTTCCTCTAAATCCAGGATTTTGCTTCTCCCTCACACAATCATTTTCATAACAATAGTTCAATGGCCAAATGCATAGTAGATTAAATATGAGCCAGCTGTTTAGCTGTTATGAATGTTCAGAGTTTCACTGAACTCAAAGTAGTTGTACCTGTTCACCATAGCTCAAGATCTCAAGCCCAGGGCAGCCCATGGGTGAGACTGCAAAGATTTTAGGGCTTGAGGGGAGATTTCAGTTTTGCTCTGAATCCTTCAAGGAAGAAAAAGAACCTAAAAGCCTATAGGACTGACACTTAAGTGACATTTCTAACTGGTCTAGACCTGGAAACTGAACAAAACTATAAGCTTAGCAGAGCTGAGGCTGGAGGTAAGAGAGATGATGCAATTTACAAAGTATAACCTCTGTTCTAGTTGTATGTGGGGCCTCACTTGTCAGAGGCTGCAGCAGAGTTTTTTAATCATCAAGGCAGCAGATTGAGAAAAACATAACATGTAAAATTAATCCCAGGAAGTCCCCAAGCTGTGTGATTTTTTCCTGGATTCTCAATTCTTTTAGCTGGCCAGCTTTTCTAGATCATCTTCTAAACACATTAAGAATAAAGTGCAGGGCAGTTCTACTGCTCACAAAAATCAGGCATATTCCTATATATTAATTTGCATCATCCAGGCAATGTTAGCTCAGAATAGACCACCCATACACACAATTGCTTTTCAAAATACATGGCCAGAAAAATGAGTGAGATGCAAATACTCAGTATTTCCAGGACCTTCAACAGCAGGATATACCATCCAGGTTGGCAGTGGTTTCATTCAACATGCTTTGGGGTTTAGTACTACTAATGCTACAATTTTAGTCCTATTTGTATCTGTTAAGCCCTTTAGATTTGTAACTTTCTCCATGACTACAAACCATTTTTTGATATTTATTTGGAGACCCATGTTAAAATCCCTTTGCATAAGACTGGGTGAGAAATTACCCGAGGAAAAGAAAAGAAGAAATCAAGTTATATGGTGTTCTCGACTTCGCCAATGGCTTCAGTTGAGCACAGGCATAAATGACATGTGAAATGAAGACTAATTTAATCAAGCTTTTCAACTGAGTATTCACCTCTACATACCTTAAATAATTCATTTGTAAACAAACAAACAAAAATAAAAGTTAGAGGGTTTTGTGAATAAGAATATTGTTTATCTCAAAACTCTCATGAAATGATTTACCAACCATGTAAATGTTTTAACCTGCACTGGCACCATGCAGAGAAAGCAGCCCCTAATAGACTTGTTCAAAGCCAGGGCGATGAGGCCCTGAGAAACCTGGACTAGTGTGAGGTGTCCCTGCCTGTAGCGGGGGAACATGGAACTAGATCATCTTTAAGAACCCTCCCAATGCAAACCATTCTGTAGGTCTGCAATCCTATGACTTTCCTTTTGAAATCAACAAATTTGCCCACTACAACTATGTTCTGTGTGAATGTGTTGGGATTTTTTCCCCTTTTACTTTGAAATAAGGGTTTTTGCTTCTTTTTGATTGAGCAATGCTTTTAAACATTCAAAAAGACATTACTTTAATACCAAGGGAAGCAAAAGATCCACACAAGGCACAGGGCACAACTTGCTGGTTAAAGTTTGTAGTTAACCTTGCAATCTAGGACCCAGACAGAAGCAAAGTAGAAAAAATTAAAACAAGATGGGAGATAGGAATCTTTAATCAACCTCGTTGTATCAGCTTGGGCCCAGCATTCCACCCTGTCTTCTGAGGTTACCCAGCGTCACTTTGAAAATGTATTATTTTCCACTGAAAACAATGCCAAAAAGGGGTTTTAGCTCCCCTGGGGGAAATCAGAACAGCCTGGATCATCAAATGGGAAAAAATAATTATTATCAGCAGCAGTAAGAAACAAGGGGAAAGAAAAGTCGAAACTCGACTCAGGTTTTGGGCCACTTAATGTCTTTTATGTGCCTTGGAAGAACAAGGTAGATTGGCAAAAGCCTATGGGTTTGTGATGCAAAGGAACGTTTGCTTTTCTAGAGAATGATATAAACACCTGCATTTTTTTCCAAGATGTTTGGTTCAGAAATGTGTTTTTTGTAAACAGTCAGTAGCTAGTCCTGGAGAGGTTAAGGCACTGATACAGTATTGTACACTTTCTGTTACCAGGTCAAAGAAAATACCAATACACATGAAAGTTAATATATATATTACCTCATACATGCTAACAGATGAAAAAATACATTGTAAGACTCAGTATGGCTTTATACATACATGTCTTTAACCTGGAGTCCCTCATTTTGGGTAAGAGAAATTTTGCAACAGCCATCACCATTTACCTTCAAGTGATGCACCTGAGAGCTCCAGAGCCAGCTGCCAGCATAAACAAATGCCTCGTGTTCATTTACAGCAGCTTAAATATATTTGAAATACAACACAAGAACTTAATTCTGACTTCAGCAGTAGTAATGCATAGCTGGTAGAAACACTGAGAAAGTGGTGAAATATCATCTCCCAGACAATCAGCTTGAAATACCCTACATGTGCTACAGCACATGGTCAGTTAAGGAATTGCCCCTGACAGGCTTGTTTACCTGCTTTAAAAAGAAGATAAAAATTAGGCAGCAATTCTGAAAGCAGTATTAACTAACATTCACTGGCACCTAGTTTTGTCTGCTAAAAAGCAAACTCTCTTGCATGAATGTCCCATGAAAGCAAACAATGCTAAAAGAAAGCTTGGTTGACACAGATATTTCCTATTTACAGAACTTCATATAAGATGGTTAGAGCTTTGGCCCTGCTATAGCCCTCTTTGCATGCCGACAGCCGTACACTGCTGACCTCAGTTATGTGTTGAAGTTATCTGGAAGCCAACTACACATAACCATACACCCATAATTAAGTACATACTTGAATGCTTTCTCAAACAGGGAAAGATGGATAAATTACTGCCTATATAACTAATAATAAAATAGTAGTAATGTACATTCAATTTGGGCTTATGCTGTCAGTGTTTCATGCCAGGGATGTAACAGCCACTGATAACTGGCAAGTGGTCTATAGCCCGCTTGTGAAAACCCAGTGGCACACTCTGGAATGGCCAGAATGGTTGGACACATCTTGCGAAGGACCAGCAGTGGCACTAAGAGTCTGGGATGTGCCAACAATGCTCTTCTCTTCAAATAACTTTGCAGAAGAATGGTACTGCTATCAACAAACTTCCAATCTAGTGCCTATATAATTCCAATCTGCAAGAGATGGTTCTTTTTGTGCCCTAGCAAACCAGTTATGTAAGACTAATTTTCTTCCTGTTTTTCAGTTCTTCACATTGACACAACTGGTCCTTCTGATCTGGCACAAGGGCAACAGTGCCAGTGTGGTTGCAGTGTTGGAATTTTAACCACCTCCCTAGAAACTTTATTCAGAGCAAATTTAGATAGCAGCAGTAAGATTAACAATAACTTCTGATAATCCATCAATATAAGTATCCATTGATGCTCAGAGGGGTAAAATTGCAGCAGAACTAGCAATACTAAGGAATCCAACAACAATCTAGACAGGCTTTCAGTAAATTGCTTATAGTTTTTCTTTCTCACTAATTTAAAATTATTTCCCACTGCTTTCCCCTATCCCTACACAGAAGTATTGCTAAGTGCATGAAGTGATCTTGGAGCTGGGTACCAATATGTAGCTGTTGAAGTGCTGAGCATGCCAGACCCTCAGGTCAGACCCTCAGGTCAGACCAGCACACACAAGAATACACTACTCAAAGCAAGCAAGGGTTACAGAGCCAGCAGCCCTATGCAAACAGAGCAGAGCAAGCAACAGTGAAACGTCAAAACCATTACAGAATTTGATTAAAAAAAAAAAAAAAAGGAAAAAGTATCTGTGGAACTGATTCAAAAACCTCCATTGCTAAGTACATTAAATCTGGTCACAGCTTTTGAGAACGCAAGAAACCATGTGTCACAGCTGTGGCAGCTGAATAACTATATTCCTCCTGAATCCTATTAGAGGGATTTGTTCCAAGACTTAATTGGCAATTTCACTATTCCTTTTTTGTTCAGTAATGTTAATGTATTTTCTCTCGTCTTTGCTGTGGAGAAGGCACCAGCATAGCAGGGCTGCAAATTAAGACTGTAGGTACATTGCGAATTCCAGGGGTTCATTTTTCACAGAAAGTCAAAACCACCTCTAAGTGCATAGAGCAGCTGTCCCACCACACTCTGACAGTAAGCCTGCCATACCTTGGGTTAACTCTGGCACACAGACAGGGACTTAGATCTCTTCTAAGACAGTTGAAGAATAGTGAAAAAGCAACTTTGATGCTACCTGAAACCAAACTATTCAAAGCACATTGCCTGCATTCCTCAGCTGCAGGCACTGAGCCAGGACATGGAGATAATCATTCAGGCTGCTGATGGGGGAGGGAGAAAGGAGCTTAAGCACCCAAGCGCTGAAGTATTCGGGGAAAGAAAATCTAGACAGAAGTTAATCTGCAAGGTAGCAATACAGTCATGTTTCAATCCCACCCCACTCCTATTATGTGTATTAGAGAATTAAAATTATCACAGACATGGGAGTACTTTTTTTCCTTTTTTCCTTTTTATCTGTTCAATAGAAAATGAGGATGTATACCAAGCAAACCATTTCTCTCATCTCTCATCACAACTGCGGCAAACATTCCCTGTTTCAAGAGCACAAATGGCCCAGCATAATGCCCAGACATCAGTGGAACATTTTAGGTGGGCGAAAAGTTTCTCCTCATTTTCTCCCAATCATGAACCATGCCCTTCAAGCCTAAGATCTGATAACCATAATTATCTTATTTTTACTTATCTACCAATATAGGTATATCAACCCAAGATAAATGAGTTCTTTCAATACTGTAGCATCTGTTCTTTGACCTAATAATCTGCTGCAGCAGTGAAGCTTGCACATTGCAGAAAAAATTCTGCTGTGGTTAAAAATGATCCCTGGGACACCAAGCGCTTTCTCCATGAGTTATGAAAGCTGTCAGGGGAAAAGGGGAGAATAGCAGTATCTCTGTGACACTACAGTATCCAACAGCAATTTTCTGTGACTCAGACATTTGAGGAAACATTCCTGGAAATTTCTAAGTAACTACAACTATGGATTAAACTCCACTAAATACAGCATCTTTTGAGTTGTTAACAATAACTACCATACTGTGTTTCAGCTCTTGTGTCACTCAGATCTATCTATGTAGAAGTCTAAATGGCAAGAGCAGCAGCAGTCCCTGGCAGGCCTTAATAAACTTTCTAAAGCTGGAGAGCCAACAGGCTGGAGAATGGTGTATTTGTGAATTACTTCCCCTATGGCCCCTCAGGGTGACACGTAAGTAGAGTCTGTGTTCTGCTTCCTTGTCCAATTCTAGCAAAGATGGCCTTAAAGGTGGATTGTGCAGTAAATAAATCACTATTCCATCTGAGAAGATCAACTAAAGTAGCATATATTCTGACTTCCAGCTTTTGTCTCATATGTAGGGACCAACAAAGAATACTCCGTAGGTAGTTATCAGACTTTGCCTTCCAAGGCTATTCAGGCACAAGAAGATTTAACATTAGGATGTATTTCTGTACCTAGAGGGTGAGTAAACACTGAAACAGGCTTACTAGAGAGGAGGGCAATGTCCCAAACCTGTCAGTGTTTAAGAGGCATTTGGACAATGCCCTTCATAAGATCAAGCGGTCAGGCACTTGAACTAGATGATGGTTGTAGGTAACTGCCAACTGGACTAGTGTATTCTAGTCTGAGAAGTCACTCTGAATTGTCCTCCCCCAGTGCTTAACAAAGTTGAGCAGTGAAGAATGGTGAGTAGAAAAGGAATTGCATTTATAGTATGGTAACAGTAAAAAAACCAAAGTCCCAAAAAGTGTTCCAAAGAATGTCTTAGGAACTTCAACTACAAGACTAAAAAATCTTCTCCAGTCAAGTGCAATGGCAGCATAGAGAGGAACAAAGGCATCTTTGCTTTTAAGAGCAGAGTATGTACGAAAAATGAGTATAAAAAAGAAGAAAATAAGTAACAGCTCTGTGTAGCCTGGTTTTCATGCAGACTGTTATGTAATATTTTAAAACCTAACACACAGCCTATTTACACCCTAAAAGAATATATATTATACAAATAAAACGCATTTAAAGAACACTGAAACCATATAAACTGAGAGTGCCTTACCTTTGACCCAATAAGTGTGTACAGCCATTGGATGGTTTCATTATGATTTATCACTCCATTCATGCCATCGACATAGAGCATTATCTGGCCCAAAGCTATTGTAAAGAAAAGAGAGAAAATACAGTCAGAGCTTGTGAGCACTTTTCACAATTCTAAGCGTTGTCGGAAATTTTCTGTAGGTAAGGTTTTCCAGAGATGTGGAGAGCTCAGCTAATGAAAGATATATTGGGCAAGATTGTGCTGGACAAAATCCTGGGAAACTGTACTAACTTTACTGACGTAATGCAAACAATCTAAGTGTCACTGCCATCCAGGTACAAGCTCAAATAGTCATTCCTTTCTAGAAGAGGACACATTTTACAGCCCCCAAATTTGCAAACAGAACTCCACACACTGCTTACTGTCACAGTGGTTCCATCAGCTTTATATATTGTGAGCCAAGACTTCTACCACTTATTCCAGCACTATATAATGTTTTGAATTAGTATATTTCAATTGACTGTTTCAGTGAATTGTCAATAATATGAAATTAAAGCCAGGCAGATACTATTGATAAAGACACCAAACATTCACCACAGTGCACTCTTGCAAATGAATTTTATATTTTAGTGGGAAAATACAAAAAACAAAGCATGCTTATATCAAAGAAGTATCTTTAATAATTTATCCTAAATCATTTACAGCAGCATTTCAATACATGCTACTATAGTACTTCATAAAAGTAATTTCATGGTTTGCAATCCTGATGAGACTTTTCTAGAGACAACAGCTATTAAATCTTTTTTGTCTGATAAGGACAGACATTTTTGGAGGGATTATGGAAAGTGAATTAGTAAAATTCATCTATCATTTCCAAAAGTTTCCACTCTTAAGATCTTGTTTATAGCAGAGATCAAAGCACAGTGGGATGAAAAAGAAATCACTGATGTAACACCTTTCAGCACAGCCTAGTGGCATAACAACTCAATTACCTATGCACAACCTGATGAGCCTCTAGTACACTGCTTTATGGAGCTGGGGAAAAGGAAAAAAAGCAACCCATGGGGTGAGGAAATTTATAACAATGTTACCCTCCCAGACACATTCTGAATGTTTGCTAACTTTTGTGCAGTGCAGCATCATTTACCTTGAGGGCAGATTTTCAAAGACAGGAATGTCAGGCAAGCACTTAAGTACCCCTGTAGCTAAGAAGGAAACATTAATTTTTGCATTGTCTCCTCCTTTTTTCTTTTCTCTAGTCGGTCGATTTACAGTTAATAACCTGAGGTACCAGTTTGAGGTGTTGCTTTATCTAACCTATCATACCAAGCTGGAAGCGAAGTCATGTTACGTGGTCAATGAGGATTGAGAAAAGGCAAGCAAGGGAGGTCCAGCATAGAAATAGCACATCCCTTAGGCAGGTTGAGCTGCCACTGGGATATGCCCATCACCCTCTGCTCCTCCCCTCCAGGAAGAAATCATTCACCGCCCTCTGAAGACGTGTCTCTCAGGTGACTCAAATCAGGCGAGAGGGACACAGGCCCAAGTGTTATGGTAAAATAAAAGATGCAAGTCAGTCAGCAAAATGAGATATGGATTCCATTGCCTGGATAAATGGCTGCTTTGAAGCATTTCATTGCAGGTAAAGGAAATGCTGCTATCCCTGTAGTAATCAGGGAAAGTTCTTAATTCTTGTTTTCACTTCCTTTCAATGCTAAAAAGATTTGGCATTGGATCAGGATGAGATCGAGTCATGATAAGATCACCAAAACCATTTTTTCCTTCCTTTGCAATGGCTTTGGTTGGGGGTGAAAGGATTTAATTTGAATTTGAAACAAATGTGAAACAAATTTTACTCTTGGCACATGGTTTCCAAACTAAAACAGAAATCAAAGACAGCAAGAAGTCTGCTTTTAAAGGGAAAACATGCACACAATACAAAATTACTCCACTGCTTATACTTAAGACCAATTAAACTGAATGCCTAAGTGAGATCTGGCATGAATTAGTCTTCAGCCTCTTACATGTGACTTACAGCAAGAGGTTAGGGCAAATCAGTAGACTTTAGAAACAAGCAAAAAAATGTTTTAGGGATTCCTGAAAATATTCATCTGCTACCACTAATCTGGGTCATCTTGCTCCCTTCAACCCCTCCCACCTTCTAGTTATTTCTTTATTATTTATGCTATCCTAGGTATACAGCAGTATCTCTGTCTTTCCAGAAACAGAATGGGTCTTTTGGATACTGTGACAAATCAGGAATACAAGAAAAAGGACACTACTACTTCTGTTTGAACAACTGTCCAGTAAGTTTCACAGGGGAAAGATTTACAAAGGATGCCATGAAATGACCAAGATGAAAATAGGTTTGCTGTGGAGTCATGCTGACCACATACAAGTCACGTCTCCAGTAACTACTGTCACACATGAAGCTGTCAGCTGCTGCCAAGACCTTGGTGCAGACCCTCATAATGGTATTTCCTGTCTTCAGCGGTCAGAAAAATGAAAGACAAGATACACAGGGTTGAGGAGAAATCTCTTCTCATTATGAGGTAGAGTAAGACAGGGAGAATCTGCATGTACTTTGTACAAAGGTGATGGTGCGTAAATTCAAAGGAAAAGAAGGCCACAAGAAGACCTAAAAGAAGGAGAATGTTGGTTTTCATACCACATCATCTGTCTATACCTTCACCACAAGCAAACAACACAGAGGCAAAATGGAAGACACAACCAAAGACACTCGTGTAGGAGCAGGCTGGTGGACTGGAGGTGCCTCTGAGCCCTCCCAGGGCTCAGGTCTGGCTGAGTAGGGCACAGCAGCTTGGCACCAAGTGGGTACTGACTGTCCTCAGAAGACTCTGCACCCTTTTACATTGTTTTCAGCTTTTCTACCCAACTGGCAGCTCACCTCCCAGCCTGTGATCGCTGTCTGCTGAAATGGCTGTGGCAAAAGTGCAAACTCCACGTGCCCAGAGTGCTCACACACCCACTGTCCACATGCAGGGCCTCACCAAGGAAGGGCAGACTAACTTTCAAGGCAGTCTGCAAGGCCAATCTACTCCAAAATAATTTAAACTCACATTTGTATGTGCCTTTAACCAAACTTTTTTTTCCTTTCACCGAAAAATGAGGAGCCTATTTAATCCATTTAATCCCATCCCTCAGCTAACTGGAATTCTATTTGGAAGTATATCAACAACCTACTTGCATTAGGAAAGTTTGCTATTGTGCAACTAAGAGGCTGAGAGAGTGGGGTTTAAATAAATACGGAGCAGACTTAATTTGGAATCTCTTTGTTCCCACTATGCCTGTCAAACCCTTAATCTTATGTGAAAGTAGTATGTGATTTTACCCATAGCTATTTTCAAGTGGAAAATTGTTGGATTTCTTAGGAAAGGCTTAGGCTAGAAAAGGACAGATGAGCCAGAAAGTTCATAGATTTCTGTGAAATAAGAGGTTTAAAAAGCCTCTAAAAACTTGCCAGTATTGGAACTGATTCTCTCCTGGGATGTTTCCTATTTAAAGTTAACAGGACCAAAGAGGAAAAGCTCTAGCACAAAACATCATCACAACGAGCATCACCTATTAAAGTCTGGGTTTCCCACTCAGAGCAGCAAAAGTTTCAAAGCTGTTCCTTGCCCACACATCTGCCTCTCCAGTCTGCTCTATCTGCTTCACGTTTTACCACAAGACTGAGAAAACAGCATCGCTGAATGAGCAGAAAAAGCATTTTTCTTACAGTTTCCTATGTGTTAAACTCCTATTCATCACGTCAATAATTATGGCAGGGGTGCATCTTGTGACTGCATTTGCTTCCATCAGAATAAGCAAATGTGCAGGGTGAAGGCAGCATAAGACAGACCTTGTCACTACAAGTTTCATCTCCCAGGGAAGCTTCTGGCCTAAGTTCATCAGGCACTTCTCAACTAGCAACTGCTAAAACTCATCTTTGCACTGCTAGCTCAAATCTTACCATCATCAATGAGAAATTAAGGGTATATGTGATTGCATTCACTCCATTTGAAAACAGACTACTGGTTTGTGTTTGCTGTCCTGGGCACAAAAAGGCATTCTCCATCAAAGCAAACATCCCCACCAAGAAAAGCATTTCTGTCCTGTCTAGTGGTTAGTGGGGCATCCCAGGAAAGAGGCAATACAGTTTCCTACTATACTATTACAAAGCACTAGGTGGCAATTCTGAAGAAAACAACTATACCTCAAACTTCTTTCTTAGTGTTTGCTCATAGAGAGGCAAGATCTTAGCTATCAAGTAGGACTGTCCTGAACAAAAAAATCTCCAACTCAGCTCAGCCCCACCATGCTGGATGCCAGGAGCTTCTGCTTCGTTTGCAGCACATTCAGACTGTGCTCACATGCATACCTCAGGACAGAGTTTATCAGCTCCTTATTATCCAAGGATATTGGAGAGTGTTTTCCCTGATGAGAAATCATTATTAAATACAATTTCTGTACCATCCAGCTACTTGAAAATTAAGAACATCAGAGCAGAACTCCTTGCTTCTAAGAGGTAAGGTCAGATAAAACAGATGACCTGGATTCTCCACTACTTCTGAAAATGATCTCACAAAGCAATACTGTGACAAACTTTATAACTCACACTCATTCCACAGGGCTAGAACAAGCTCAAATTTGTATATTTGGGGTTTGATTTGTTTTTTCCTTTCTTATTATTTGTATGGGTTGGTTTAAGCTTCAGTGCAAAATGTGCAGTTTATACAGCACTTCCCATTTCTTTAATCCTGTTGAAGATATCTGTAATGTCATTTATAAAGATAAAAACAATCTTGTTCCTGCACACAAATGCTTGAATATTTAGTTTATTATCAAAGTTTCTTTAAATCTCAACTCTTTTCTTAATCTTATCTTTTTATCCTCTGCTTATTTGTTCCTTAACATTATACACATTATGGTTGAAACATGTTAAGGAATTGATTTTCAGAACTCCCATATTAATCACATACTGAACCTGTATTAAACAATAACTGAACTTTCTCACAAAAAGCCCACATTGCAGAACTAATGTTAGGAACCAAAGCTGCAGAAGCAGTTCTGAACAGATGTAAATGTATTATGTTGCTAATGTACATCAGAAGTTCTTATGCTAGCCAATAGTATTTAAAGTCTAACTTTTAGTGTTAAGCAGTCTGGAAGCTCCTGCAAGCTCGTTTCAGACCTAAAACACTACGCAAAGTTCAAATCTTTTGCAGAGGCAATGAGTTTTCAGATCAAACTTACACCTCATTTTTCCCTCCATCTACTTTAACAGAAAATATATAAAGCCACAATAAAAATAATCTGGTTTTTCAGTGCTGAAAAATGAGTGAAAGAAGTGACAACCAGAATTTTCCCCATCATTGCAAGTCATGGGCAGTTGCCATCCAAGGTCACTGCTGGGCAAAGCCACACAAAGCAAAGGCTGGATGTACCACTCCCCTGTGCAGCCCATACAGCTTTCTGCAGCACTCTTGGGATGTAACTCCATGCTTAATACCAGGTCCTTACATGGCATAGCCAAGCAACAGCTTCCACCATCCACAAAAGCCACAGGAAATACTGGAGAAGATGCTTAACTGATAGTTCTGGCACAATGGAAAGACCTCTAGATCTGTGTTATTATTATTATTCTGTTGGACCTAATTGTCTGTCTTTAACAATAACATTAGTTTTGGTGAAACCCAGAGGCTGTTAGCAAAAGAAATGCTCTTTCATTGCTGATTACTACAGGAAAATGAAGGGGCTGCAAGCAGAGCTTCAATCAAGAAAGAGTCCAGGAAATCATTCAAAGTTTTGTGCTGCAGGTACTGATCTCGGAAGTCATCCACAAAGAACACAGATGAACATTTCTGGTCCCCAGGAACTGGATGGTCATAACACCTTGGCAACAAAACAGGCATAGGGAACACAGAGCATTTATTGGCCTAATTTGAAGGCAGGTTGTGACTGGTTTTTGTGGAGTAGCAGGTCCCCTACCCTTCTCTATTTCAGGCAAAGGTCGGTGCCTCCATAACTCCCTAATCTGAGGATCCTTAACTAGAAGGGCTGTAGTTACCACTTCAACCTCACACACACACACATCTTCTTCCCTAAAGCCTAATTCCAAATGGTTCGCAGTGTCCCCAAGGTCCAGCTGAAGAGAAATGCAGCCCTACCCCACAGGATGGCCAAAACATGGCAAGTCCAGGACTGCAGAAACCTTTTACAGAGGAATTTTCTCCTCTCTGTGTTTCCTCTGCCACCCTTTTCCTCTGATGTTTCTGACTTGACAAAACAGCACACAGCAAAATCAAAGGAGATACAGCACCATTAATCAGCTCACATTTCACCAAAAGCCGGTCCTTTCTACATGCCATGCAACAACTGTGGCGGTGCCCAACCAAAGCCAAAGAAGCACAACAGAATTGTGCCTCTTCCAGTATTTCTTTTATGGTATTTCTTAACATTTACTTGAGTGCAAAGAAAGAACAGACTCTCACTTGACTCTGTCAGCAGTTAAACTGCTGAAAGCGTCTTTATATGAACTGAAATCTGGCTTATATATATGAATTATACATATTAAAAAGATTTGCATGATTAGCCATAATTGTTTTAATCACTGTGTTGCAGCACTCACACTTTAAATGCACTATATTCTAGCATGCTTTACAATATTCACAACACAGCAAAGTAAAATAAGCTGGGTAAAGCCTATATAGCAATAGGTAAAAACATTTCCTCATGAAGAAGAAATATGTAATAAAATACATTATTAATAAATGAGTAAGTCTATCCCAGAATTAGACTGCTATTTTGCAAGCTGACTAAAAGCATGGAAGAATGAAAAAAAGGAAAGAAAAACCAGAAAAGAATGAAGGAAGGAAGGTGGGAGATGGGGAAAAAAAAAGGCAAAAGATTAACTAGATGGTTTTGAAAGATGCCCATTCACAGCCTTTAATTAAGATGACATCATAATGTATGCATATAGAGAGCTGAATTAAGGCAGCTGGTTCTTAATGGAATCAATATTGCCTGCAACCCCGAATAATGTTCTTCAGAGTCCGTATCAAGTTACATGTTTTTCTAAATAATTGAAATTTTCACTTTTAAAGGATTTTCCAAAGGGACTTCCCCACTGGGCCTCAGAACTTAAATTATGAGGGAGCAGCACATGATGGAGAGATTGTCAGATTTTCTTGTGAGGATGAGGTATTCTCCAAAAGCATCATGCCAGTGCAGGACATTGCCCATGGAACTACTCCCCAGTGGGCTCACCTCAGCTCCTGGCTATGACTTCTTTTACTGAGTACTGATGTTGCAGCAAACGGGAAGTGGTTTGGTTTTAGAGCAGAAATTAAGATCCATTTAAGGATTAGGTGTCTCATCAATTTGAGAAAAGACTCATCTTTAAATGTATTTAAAAACTTTATGATGGATTTATCATGCTTAGGCATCCAAGTGCTTTACAACAACAGTAAAACTGAATCAGAGGATCACGAGCTGGATGAGGTCGGATGGCACCTCTGGTGCCTAATCCAACCTCTTGCTCAAAACAGGGAAATCCATAGCACATTATTCATGACCCTGTCCAGCTGGGTGTTGAATATAGCTCCAGGGGCAAAAACTGCACAGCCTCTCTGGGCAATCTGTGCCAGTGCTCAGGCACCCTCGCAGCTGTTTTGATTTGGTTTTCAAGTTTAAATCAAATTTCCTGTATTTCAGCAAGTGCCCATGTCAGGCCTCTTGTCCTTTTATTACGCACTACTGAAGTCTGGCTCTGTCTTTACCCTCTCCAATCATATATTTAGCCCCCTTCATAATATTTAAATTGAATTAAACTGAATTTAAACCAAAGATGAATCCATAGTCAAGAAACAAAAACTACACACTAAGCTAGATGTCAGGAAAAAAACCCTTTCAATTTAGGATTAAACTAGGGAAATTTAGTGAGACTCAAGTTAAGAAGTGATACCTTAGCCCTTCTATTTGGGAGCTAATTGAGTAATTTAGTCTGGCAATGTGCTAGATGTGATGGATTTCAAGGCCTTTCCTTCTCCATTAATCATCATGAACATAAGCCTTCTGTCTGTGTAAACAATACTAATCCTGACTTTGAAGGTACAAAGAGGGAAACACAAACCAACCTCTGCAGAATGGGAAAGATAATTTCTGCAGCTCCCTTTCTTGAACTCCTCAGACACCTATTTACCCTGCACAAAGAAAGGTCCTGCAGGTGCAAACTGTCTTGTATCAATCATTATCAATTACATACAGCACATCAGTTTGGAATTCCAGCATCTGCTCTACATGCCAAAAAGCTAAGATTTGAGAATGAACTCAGTGTTTGGACTGGGAAACACCACAGAGTCAGAAGTGTTCGGAAGAAAATGCAATCAAGGCTCAGTCTTAGTAAAGAAAACAACTTATTTTGACAGTCAGACTCTGTGTATCTTTGCACCTGGGGCAGAGAAAACCCTGAGGGAATACATGAAATATTTTTTTTTTCCCGTTATATATCAGTATAACATATACATCTTTGTTGGCTGCAGTCAGGCACTTTTGACTGACTGTGGAAAAAGTGTACTGTCTGGGGGTCATCCCCTCTCTGGAAAGTAAAGAATTGTGACACAGCTAGGCTGTTTAAAACAAACACTAGAGCAGAAAAAGGACATATGGCAGGGTAAAAGTGTTCACATACCAAACATTTTTAGTCATCAACAGTATTTCTTCTGAGGACAACAGTAAACCTTCCAGAATGAAACCTGTTGGTTTTGAAGTGAGCAAATGATGGATTCTCACTGACAGCTTTTTCATCCCCTATTTCTCTAGAGGAAAAAAAAGTAAAAAACAAAAAGAAAAAAAAAAAAGAAAAATAAAACCCACCTCACTTCCTAATATTTACATTCTTCCTAGATAAAAAGGAGGATTCTCAGTAAAGGAAAAAGAGGAAAAAACCAATTCCCAACATTAGTGAATTCCTCTTATTAGAGGAATATATTAATATATTCCAATCATTTAATTATATATAGTATTAATATAATTTGACTTATTAGAGGACTATTAGAGGAATATATTATTGCATTGTATTTCTCTTATTAGAGGAATAGAAGGAAAAAACCCAGAGGCACTCTTGTGCCAGATGAAACTTCAAACATTTCTCTGCTCCACAGACATCAGCGCAGTCTTTGTAAAGTACAACACTGATCAATGATTTCTCATAGCAACATGTTGTAGCTAGAATAGAATCAGAGAATGGCTAGTGTTGGAAGGGACCTTAAAGATCATCTCTTTCCAATCCCCCTGCCATGGACAGGGATGCTTTCCACCAGATCACGAGTGACACTATTTCCCAAGATAGTTCCTTGCTCTCTAAGCTCAATCTCATTCTTCAAGGTGCAGCCCTGGGCAGAGAAACGTGGGCTCAGTCTGGCACCCTGGAATAATAGCATTGCAATTGGAGGTGTAACTAAACAGACAAACTCATGTTTGGAAGAGAGGCTTACAGAGAGTCATAATGATTTTCATGGACATGTAAAGTTACTTCTGCTACTCAAAAGTCAAAAGCCAGTCTCCAAAATGCATATATTGTGGCATTTGCTCAATAAGCCTGGACTCCTAAAAATGATACACTCTGTGTTCCTGAAGAACAGAAAAGAAAGATGAAAATCACTGAAAACAGTAATTCTACCACTGGTGTTTCACATCAGTTCTCACAGAGGGTTTTGTAGGAAACAAAGTTTGTTGCCAAAAGTGACCCTTAGGAAGCCATCCAATTTTCAGTTAAATTCGAACACTGTTTATTCTAGTCATTAACATAAGGTGTGCTCGGGGAATACCATGGAAGAGACACACTGATAAAAATGCAAGTGAACTTCTCCAGTAATACTCTGTCTATATAAAATGCTTTCTCACTTCTCATATAGTTCCTTCACCTGGCAATGTATGTCAAACACCACACCCTCTTCCAAAATGAGGGACTGCGTGTGAAAAAGTTACATAATAGAAGAAAGATTATTTCAAGAAGCACTATAAAAGACTTTAAGTAGATATCACTTTGAATATTTCACAATACTTGTTGCTTAAGTGACAAGAGCTACATGATTTTAGACAAATCCAAAAGTTCCTATAAATGGATCCATTTGCTTTCTTCTTCTCAACAGATAGGAAAGCAACAAGTGAACTGACAGCACAGATGTATTAACATCACTCGAGGACATTTCAGCAATGTTTGAAATGTTAGTGGCAAAAAAAAAGATAAAGAAGCCTCGCTTTTTAAAATTATGCTTTTCAATATAAACGTAAGATTTCTTTGATGCTTTTGTCATCTTGAACCAAGTTATTTAAAGGGCATTGTAGAGGAGCACAGAAAGTCACATTTTCCTTAGCTGCATTACAAACTGTCCCAAATCCTTGATGAATAGTACATTAAAAGCTTCCTCCCCTGCTCAGGAAGGACTGATTTAAGAGTAGAAATCAGCAGGATAAGTAACAACTTGCTATGCTTTAAAATTAAAACAGTTCTTAAGCAAAGCAGGAGAAAAAAGTGTGTCTGTTCCAAGCAAAGACAGGACTGGATGCAAGGCTTTCTCGCAGTGTCCCAGCCCCCTCACAACTGCATGGGGGCTAAAAGAGAGTCACACCTAACAGCTTGAAAACAAAAGCTGAAAACAAAAGCTGAATCAAGATCTGTGTCTTTTGTCTACTGAGGGATGCATCCCAACATCAAATGATTTTATGAAACAAAAGCATCTGTCACTTTTTATTCACTCAGCTGCCTTAAAACCAACAGCAAGTATATCTTTCAAATTTTCTTCATGGTAATTACACCATGACAGACACTAAAACTACATTCTTGATACATTTTTCAGATCTTTATTGCTCTTCAGCATGCTCAGCCTCTCTCTAACATTTCAGATAGACTCCACCCTGCAGTAATGTGCATGCCATTAAAGAATTCACTTTCATCTCTTGAATTTATGCTTGTTAGGGCAAATTAATGAAAGACTCTATTCTTTAAGTACCGGCTACACAAAGCCAAAGTCAGCACTAGAAAGCAAACCAATACAACACTTCATTAAACATGCTTTTTATTTCTTTTTGTTTCAAGTATGTCTGCTGCTATGGGAAATTTAGGGTTATACAGTCTCCTTAAAAATCTCACATTAAAGAATGTGCTCAAGTCACAAGTTCATATCTCCCATTTGAAGTGGACTTCCCATGAGAAAGGTGCAGGGAGGAGACATAATGACAAATCCTTTTAAGTACAGAGCTCACACTCTTCCAAAATATTGATTGAAAATGCTGTTTTGTGTCTCTGCTCATTCACCTCAGATAATGAGCAAAGATTCCTTCCAAATTAACTGTAATTCTCTTCTAATCCCTCTATTCTTTTTTTTCCCTTCAGCACAGTGACAGTGAGAGCTCCTTTGAATTTTGAATCCCACCTTATTACAGCAATTTTTAAAGAGAAACATAGTGAAATCATCAGTGTCATGATCAGACTTCTTTCCTCTCTGACTCAATAGGTGGATAGCTAAGCAGAATGAACACTGATTCTAGCTTTCTTCTTCTTAAAATTCTCAGGCAAAGATAGATTTACAAAAATTTATTAAATCCTAATTTCGATTGACAGATTAGAGAATCGCTGCTTTTAATTTTACTTTCTTACCATACAAAAACATAAATAAAACAGATTCAAGAACAAAAGGAAAATATTTGGGGCCATAAGTTTCATTTGACCTAAAAATGTTTGTGATTTGTAACCAGTTGTCACCTGTGTGGTGGTAGAAGAGACAATCATGTAATGGCTGAACAGGAGGAGGAAGGTGGTGGATTTATTCAGGTTTGACCATCTACGTTCCTTATTTATCAGTAACTATGTAAAGGAGAAATGCAGTTGAACAACTACATTTTATTTACAAAAAGTATTTTGGTTGATTTTACTTGATTTTGCTGATTTCTCTGTGATTCAGTGACCACAGCAGTATTGATAAGCCCCATATGAACTAAGCATGTTTCTATGACTCTATTACTGTCCAGCACCCCATTAGTGGGAGTTACATAGGGCTGTGTGGATATAGGATCCCAGGGTAACACAGACACTGGAGAAGAAGGTGAATAGGCAATTTAGAGACAGGGTAGTTTTACAGCGCCTTGTGTTAGACAGTTTGGAGCAAGGTTGCTGAGGTCTGCTCTGTGAGCAATGACATCAGGCTCCACATGGAAGCAGCTAAATTACTTCCAGACCCAAACCAGTCCTGTAAGTATCATGGACACTTCTGCACAGCACTTCTCCAGGAAGTGATGTGGACTGAACCAAAACCATCTGTGCATAACAGGCATAGCAGACTCTGGACCTATGGAATAATTAGTCCACCAACGAGACAAATCCGTCATGGGCAATTAACGGTTTCTGGGTACTTAGAAAGCAGTTAAAAGAACATTAGACGTACAAACTTCAAGCACTTGAAATTTCAAGAAATGCCAGAATTAAGATTCCTATAGAAAACTTTATTCAGTCTACTTTGTGCGCAAACTTAACTACGTCAAAATCGATTTCAAGAAACATTTCTGAGCTTGGGAGTATTACCTCAGTCAAAGCAAGTGATGAAAAACACTGTCTAGAAAGCACTTTCTCAGCATGTGTATGTGTGGCCCTAGGAATTTTTTAGTGCAAACCTCCTGTGAAGACAGAATATTTCACCTTCTGCAGGATGATGTTCATCAATACAGTGAGTGCTTTACAGTTCTGAATACATTTCCTGCACACCAGTTTTCTGCAGAGAAACTGGGGCTTCCACGAGCTTTGGGTGTCACATCTCAGACACCTGATGATCTGATTTCTATTTGAAAATACCTTTTGGCATAATAGTACTTCAAGTTTAGGTTCAGCTCTGTGCAGTATGGTCCCAGATTAGTCCCCCAGGAAACAAGGAACACGCCTGGAAAGCGATTATAATGATATTTTCGGACAAGTTGAACTGAAATTACTTGCCTAGGAAGAAGACTACACAATAATACTGTGGCAGAGGTTCAGTTAAAATATCTCTTCCCCTACATCAGGACCCTTAACATGTGTAGCACCACCATCCCTTTTCTCTCCCTGAATTTGAGGACTGGCAGTCTTATTTCCAGTGTCTGGAAAGCTTGGCTTTACAAACATTACATTCCTGTAAGAGTGGGACTTGACAATCCCGGTGGGTCCCTTCCAACTCAGAACATTCTGTGTGATCTGTGATTACCTTTTTTTGCTTGGTTGGTTACCTTGTTTTGGTTGATATCCTTGTTCCATTAAAAAAAAAAAAAAAGGATTTGTGTAAAAAAAAATCCTATATCATGCATAAGTGGAATGAAACTGGATTCTGACATTTAATTTAATAGAATAAATACTTCTATTAACTGTTTACACACCCTAAAGCAACACACAAATCTACAAATCATCTCTGGTTTATAACAGAAGTCACATTGTCAGAAGTCGCTTCACCAGACATGATTTAAAAAGTTCAGGACATCATTACAACAACACTTGGACATCATTGCAACAATACTTGGAGCTTGAAGAAGAGAGAGATATGGACAATAATTCAGGCTGACATATCTAGAGGTACTTGGCAGATCAGTTTTAATATCCCTGAGCTTCCACAAAACACCACTCACATCTGTCATGCACAGGTTGGTCATCCTCTAATTTCTCTAGATTTGGGACAGCTTCTCTCTTTATCCTTGTTTCCTGAATATCAACACTGATCAAATGTCACAGAACTCCAAAACTTTCTCACCACCCAACTGAACTCTTAGAGAATGATGAGCATCCTGCTGCCCTTCACACCAAATTCTGGCAAGTGAAGATTATGAGATGGGGAGAGACAACAGATCTCTGATCTGCTCTAGGCCACTGTTCCTCCAGGCTAAACTAAACTACAAAATGGGTGTATTCTGTCTTCAACTGAAAGCACTTCTGATCTTCACAAAATGGACACTATCACCGCTAGGATTGTTAACTTTGTTTCATAGTTGTAACTGGAAGTGAGTTTTAACTAATCTCATCCCTTCTGACTGCTGCAGGCCAAAGGGCCACTTTTCACACAGTACAAATTACGGAAAACTTAAAAAAGAAATAAAATACCTGAGTTGCTTTATTGGTGTAGAAAATAAAATGGAACTAAAATATACTCATTTTGATTCACTTCTCAAACCACAGAAATTTATGTTAGCACAAAATGCAAAAGCAACAGAATACCTTGAAAGGCAGTAATTCACATTTTGCAGTTAAATAGCAGAAAAAAAATGCAAATAATAGTTATCAATTAAATGAGGACAGCTGCTTGCTACTGTGCAAGAAAATCTCAGAGCTTGACAAAATCAGCACTGCAGTACTATAGCTGATATAAACTTGTAAAAAAGTTTCACAACTGCATAATAAATGGTAATAAATATGTTTCACAACTGCATAATAAATGGTACTAAACTGTTTTACATCTTTACAATAAAGTGCTCAGACAACAAAAGACCACTCTGTGTGAAGCTCAGAGAGCTCCATTTCTGCATAACAACTTGTGGAAGAGCTTCTAACTCAGTTACATAAATAGGTTGCCTATAATGGGTCCAATCCAAGTGATCTTACAAAGAGAAATAAAATATGAAGTGGTGAGAGAAAGAATCAACATTGCTGGTACAAGCACTAAAAAAATAAAGTCTATTCTTTCCCGCCTTCCTTAATCTCATTTCAAGTTTAACATACATAAAGACTCAGAGCCAGAATGCTTATCCAAACTACATAAATCTCTAGACAAACTGTGCAGACTATATGGCCCTGTCCCCATAAAATCTCACAATTCTTCCTAATACTGCTTTTCAGCAGGAAAGGCTAATAGGTATTTTTTTGCAACAACTCTTCAATTCATCTTTTCCTACCACATCTTTCCTTAGAAGAATTAATCTCCTCCCTTGCAATGTTTTATTAAATGAAATGGAAATGGAAAAAAAGCTCCCAAACTCACAGTGAACCCTACAGCAACTGGGTACCCCACACTGCTGCTGCTGCTGCAGCCATGCCTGGGAAAGACCCAGTTAATTCCCTCATTCCCCTCCTGAATTCCTGAGCAGGGTCAGAGGGAGGGAACACCACTTACCACCATGCAACCTATTTCAGGCAGCTGGTTCAGCTTATAATGTAAACATGGTAACACCTTGGAAAGGTCAATCAGAGGAATGGCAGCATTAGCAAAGCAATTAATTTTGGGTTGACCATGTGGATACTGCCCTTTCACTTTATTTTCCTCCCTTCCCTCACCTTTTGGAAGGAAACACCAGGAGGAGTTTTCACTCCTTCTCTGAGCAGAAATTTTCAAATAGGATTTTCTTGAACATTGAGAATGTCTTCTTTTTTTGGGATGATTTCCAATATCTTATTTTATTTATCTGTTGCCAAAAGAAACATGTTTTAGTTTTCTCATTAGTCAAAGGGCTTTAAGAACATGCTTGAAGGAAATGACCCAACTAACAAAACAAGCAAAGCCTTTCCATGCACTTTACATGCTATGTGAAAAGTGGCCACTTCATGGAAGCAGCACCTGTACAGCAACCTGTTCAACCTGAGCTGTGTTTGCCATCTCCTTAAAAATTCTTATTCTTAAATGAACATGGAAAAGATGAAGATCCTCTACAACTTTCTATCTATTATTTTTCACTAAAAAGTGAAATTCAAGGAAAAGGGAAAAATGACATGTTTTAAACTCATGAGATTCAATGCTCTCCTTTCATTTCTTTTGAGGGTTTAATTACATGACATTTCATAAAGCTGGAGAGTAAAATGTAAACCAGAGACACAGCGAGGCCCTGGAGTCCCAGGTGGATTTCCAAGGTCACACCAAGCTTGCCTGCCCTCAGAGCCCTCAAGAGCTATAAAGCTGAAATCAGATATTGCTGCATTTACCTCCTGTCTTCTTTCACCACCTTTTTTCCTAAATCTAGACTGCCAGCTTTAACAAGGCTTCTGTATGCAGCATACACCGTACACATTCCTCATCCAATAGACATGAAGAACAGGAAGGTCATAGAATGAAGAACTCCAAGACTAGCTGCATGCTATTCTCTGTGTCTGGCTGCCCCAGTGCTTTCTTCCTGTATCTCCGGTACTGTGTGTGTTTCCTTGCACAATCAGTCACAAACACCCCAGATTTAGTAAGGACAGGTGTGACTTACGCAAAGAATTGTGCCTTCCAAATAGGGTAATATTTTCCCTTTGGTTTTCCAAGCCCACCCATTAGGACCTACAATTATGATAAATTTCAGAGAGCTAGAAGATTAGGAAGTATTCAAATGCATTATTGCAGGAAATTATTTCTTCCAGGTCACTTCCACAGTCCAGCAATGTGTTTTTTCCCACCCTTCATCTTGCAGTAACAAGTTTGGGTATTTTGGTGCACATATTTTTGCTTATAAATCTAAAACATGTATACAGATGCATATCTGCAGGTAAGCATATTTAACAATATGGATTTGAATTTACATATCCCTCTCTCAAAGTTCTTTCAGTATCATGGCCACTTCATGATAAATGCCTTCATGCATGTATAATTAGTTTAAAAAGGGACTGCTGTTTATTTGTAAAAGATATTTCAAATACTATTTTCAAAGCCAGACCTTCATAATGGTTTCAGAATTCTGTTTTTAGAATAAAATGCCTGATACGAACAACAGACAACATAGCCTTGTTTAAGGTCCAAGATATTGATGTATGTGGAAAGAAAAGTTGATGTTTCACACCACTTTCATCACTAGTTCCTACTAAAATCTCATTTCAGTGCCTGCAGAGGGAAACACCAGAAAGCTCATGAAAATTTGATTCGTAAATCTACCCTTCACCAAACCAGAAATATTTTCCTCTTTTTTTTTCCCACCTCAACAAAGTTTAGTGAAGTTAAATTTTCAATCACTCCTTATGACAATTTCATAGTATTCAGTGAAAGAACAATGGTTCTGCTGCTTTCATTTTCAGAGTTTCAGTGCAAGGCGTCTTTACAGTTTGAATTTGGAACAGCAGGAAGTCGATCCAATCAAAATCATAACTAACATTGTGACTCTTAGAAAGCAAACCACAGAGGAACTGCCACAAGAACTTTCTAAAACCAAATGAAAGTGTAAGAAAACATGTAGGCAACACCTGTAATTTCTTACATTAAAGAGGCCTAAATGATGCTTTTTACCACACAACCCTGTAAGCAGGAAGAACAGTTTGCAATGATCTCATAAGAAGTAGCAGGTATGATATGCATAACTAAGAGCAGGAAAAGCCAAAGAATGAAAGAGATACTGGGAATGTGAGTATTTCCAATGGCAAAAGGTATGTGCATACAGAGAGAGGATGTTATATATGATTATATATACACACTATACTATATATAGATTATACCATACATATTATATACAGGATTCTATCTATTTAGGAGCATGCTAAAGCAAACACCTGATTGATGTATCATTAAGTAAATTATTCATCATTAATGAATCATGATGCAAACAATAGTGAGCAGAAAACTGAAGTAATGCACATGATCTCCCTGTTCAGGACTTTTTCTGACTGATTTACATATTAGCTATAAAAAAGCCATAAAAGCAATGTCAAAAATGTAAAAAAATATGAATCAACTTCTTTCTAATAAGTTGAAGTACCTCATCATTAATTTTCCTTTTTTAGGAGAGAGAATGATAGTAGCAGAGCTATAGAGATTACTTAATTAACCTAAATTATGGCAACCTCTGTTAGTACATCAGAAAAGAGATGCTGAAGAGGGACAGGCCTTTCCTTTGGACAATTTCCAGCAGTTATTAGCTGATGGTCTCTTCTGCCCCCCAACCTTCATACCTATCAAGAGAGTAGGTTCTTCCACTGAAAGCTACAGCCAGGATCCTAAATTACTACTTCCCTTCCATGAACAGAGTCTTCCTTGACTAATGACACAAATTAATGAGAACACAAGAAGTGGCAGTCATTACAAGATACATCACCAAAGCACAGACAAATCGATTTCACTGAGAGAACTGACAAAACAAGGCACTTTTCACACCTTCATAGGCCTGGTAAGGATGCCCTGATGTTTTAAGGTCAAAACTATAATGAATAAAGATCACAATCTACATTCATTTCTGAAAAAGACTTTGCAAAGACCATCCCTCTTCTACTTGTTGGATTTACGAGTGAAAGGGACCATCTAGTTAATTAAGGCTGATGTTCACTTAACTACTCCAGAGGCCACATGAATCTGTTGTTCAGTCTCACAACATGAGATACCAAGTGATGGTTGCTTGTTGCAGTCTATGTGACTTATCAGGGACTCAGTGCTGGAAAGCAGAATTTCACGTTATGTGACCTGTCTCATTGGAAGTCTGGCAGAATAGAGGGAAACACATGAATACAGCACTAAAACACATAATTTTAATTTCAAGGTAATTTACTCTGGGGCTTTTCTTTTTCAACTGCAATAGAAAAGTCTGAGGTAGAGAGTTATCTGTCATTTTTACAAGTCACATTTTGCTTAAAGGGATCCAAGACTGCCAGACAAGAGCTATGTATTTTGAGGCTCAAATACAGTAATTTTGTCACAGAGAACACCAATCATACACATAACCTTGGAGAGTCTACAATTCTCCAGCCAGTACAGTGCAAGCTGCAATAGGCTATGGAAAAAAAAACCCACACTGAAAAAAGGCAGGAACCGATAGACCCTCCACTGTATTAGGAATACACACAGGACAACAAAACCTCTGTTTCTTAGGAGGCAAACTGGGCACAGTTCAAACCTGTCTGAAGGGACAGAACAGGCTAAGCACAGTAATCAGGATTGCAAGAAGGGAATTTTGCCTTCTTTCCCAGCCAACATCTGTAATGCACTAGAGAGCTTCACTCTCCTTGTATTTTGCATTTCAAAAACTGAGTAGAACTGGTTTCAAAGAATGGGCATCAATTTTCCTTTACCTTCATCAATGAGATTCATTCAATACCATTGCTCCTGAATAGAAAAGAGTTAAATGTGAAATAAAATGAAACATAGCTGTAATCTCTGTCTCATAACACACACTAGTAACTTTTGGACTGTTATGTTTTAGTCGGATAAAGGAAAGCAATCCTGTAACAACCTTAATCCAGCTTCATATACAAGTCCTTAGAAAAAGGTATATGAATTCCTCAGGATATCCACCCCACCCTCTCTCTGACGCACTCTAATACAAATATTATGCCTATTATGCATTGTGCCAGTATTTTGAAAGCATTTACAAGTTCATTGGCTTGCTTTAGAGGAATTTCACACTTTCCTCCCAGCACTCATCTAAGTATCAGCTGGTTTTAGGCACCTAAGTGATTATCTGGCTACACTCCTAAAATATATGAATAAAAACTGGGCTTTACTCTGCAGTGTTTTCTTGAGTAGTCTGTTTCTATCAATCACCCAGTGGCCCTAGGGAACTTGGTTTCGTCATCTAGCTAAGTTCGGTGTGTAATGACAAATAGGATGAAGGCTTCAGCTTTAGTCCTTTTTCCAACTAAGAAATTTTCCTATCTTCCCTTTCTCTACCCAGTCTCTAATAAAACCAGTGGCATCTTCTAAGAAGTAACTCCAGAAATACAGTGATAGCTCACACTCACATAGTATAAGAATTTCCCCAGGGCAGCAGACTAGTGGAAGAGTCAAACAGCCACAGTGCTGCATTGCTGTGCTAAGAGACAGGTTGGTTCAGCCCGTGGGAACAAAATGAAGAGACGAGACTGCAAAGGGTGGTAGTTACTGCTGGAGATGTGTCCAAGCAGTGGCAACCACTCGCTGCTCTATTCCATCTCTTCTGGAGCAGCAGTAAATACAGGTCTCCAGGCCATTTTCTAGCTGTCCTTCCCATTTTTGCCACTGCAGCCTCCACCTCCTCATCTGGCAGCAGAAAGGGCCCTGGTGCTTCTGCCTTCAAGCAGCATAAACTGATTCTGATCACAATGAGGAGAAGCCTGAAGTGTAAGAAATACTAAATGGCTTGAGTTAGAAAAGACCTTAAAGATCCTCTTCCAAGCCCCTCGGCATGGGCAGAGACACCTTCCAATAGACCAGATTGCTCAAATCCCCATCCAGCCTGGCCTTGAACACTTTCAGGGATTTTGCATCCACAATTTCTCTGGGAAACTCGTGCCAGTGCTTCATCACCCCCAGTAAATAATTTCTTCCTAATATCTAATGTAAATCTACCCTCTTTAACAGTTTGAAGCAATTCCCCCCTTGTCGTATCACTGCATGTCCTTGTCAAAAGTCCCTCACCAGCTTTCTTGCTGGCTCCCGCCAGGTACTGGAAGGTGCTCTAAGATCTCCCCAAAGTCTTCTCACCCCCAGGCTGAACAATACCAGATCTCAATCCATCTTCACAGAGATGTGCTCCAGCCCTTTGACCATCTTCATGCTCTCCTCTGGACTCTCTCCAGCAGGTCAACATCTTTCTTGTGCTGGGGGCCCCAGGGCTGGATGCCAGATGGGGTTGTGTGAGGACAGAGTAGGGGGAAAGAATCATCTCTGTTGATCTTCTGGCCACTTCTCTTGCTGCAGCCCAGGATGCAGTTGGTTTCCTGGGCTGCAAACAGACATTGCCAGGTCATGTTGAGTGTAAGTGTTTTCCATGCAAGTTTTAGAAAATATTTAATAATATCCAATTTTTCCCACAAACAAAACAAAACAAACGAACAAACAAAAGCCAAAATAGAAAAAGCAAATATAATAGTTGTTGTAGTTTGGAATTATTATGTAAATTCTCTCCCCTGCCACTCTTAACGACCCTAGCCAACCGTTAACA
>JAWWEV010000083.1:83342687-83480388 GCA_035583235.1 Hafferia zeledoni | reverse complement strand
CTAGCAGTAGGGAGACCTTTCTTTATGGAAAGCCCCTCAGTAGCTCACATACCATTTTCCTGTCAGGCCTGATACAACATGGAGCCCCTCAGCCATAAATCTAGAACTCTTCCTCTCTATATTCTCTTTCATCCAGAAATTTTTAGATTGCTGAGCAAATTCAGCATCAATACAAGGCCCCAGTCCTATAACTCACTTCTTTTAGGAAACACCAACCTGTGGGGCTGAAATAGTCCAGCCTTGGTCTTAAGGTGCACCACCCTGTGGTCCTCCTGATTCCCATACACCCTGAATACCCCCTCCCTCTTTCTTTGATCATGTTCGTCATCTCCAGGAGTGTGTGTGAGGAAACCAAAGCACTTACAAGGTTGTAGGAGGGAAGAATATTTGTTTCCTTACTGTAAACAAACAAAAAGAGGCAAAGAAAAAAAATTTACTTATTGGCATGGCATCTGCATCAGTAAACTCTCTTCACCCAAGTGTCTCTGAAGAAACTTCAAAATGATAAATTATTGAAAAACACACCCTTAACAACAGAGGTACTTTATGTTTAGAAGTTAGTGCAAGTGCTGCTGTATTGCTTGGGTGCAGGAGGTAGGCATGGACTTCTCTCCTAGTTTGACAGCACAAGCTTTAGTGTCAAGAATTGAAATGGAAAAAGCTGGAAATGCCTCACACACTGGAAACAGAAAAAACCTCCTTATTGCCTGACAATATGGAGAGAAAGAAATCATGTTACAATTAATAAATTAACAGTTCTGCAATCCTCACTTTTTTTTAAAACTGTAGGAATGGGATAAACTTCTGGTTCCCCCCACTAGCAGACAGGGAACAACTCTTCTCTCTCTGGCTTGCAAAGGGAAGACATAACACTGTGTCTGCCTTTACATGGCACCTTCAATTTGTTGCCTTACCCAGTCTTCTCAGCCCCTGCCTACACATCCACTGTCAACCTTCACATACATATGGGGAGCAGGAGGATGCCAAACCACATTCTCCTCTTGTCACTCCAGTGCCACCATCAGCATCTCCAGTCCTGTGTATGGAAGGTGGTGAAAGCAGAGGAGTAGTGCAATAACTGGTGCTGGCAGCAGGTGAGCTGGTCCTTATGTACTTCATTACAAAGCTGCAAGAAGTTTCCCTTTTCTCATTCATCCCAAGTACACAGGCAGCTATTTGCTACTCCTGCTTTCTCAAGGGGCAAGTGCTGCTTCGACTGTGCTCATTAGGGCTGTGCAGAAGAACAGGCCAGAAGAAACCCTCCACAACAGAAACATTAATATTCGCATATGTTCACTAAGATTATCCCTTGCTGTCATCAGGCTATGAATATTCTACAGTTTTTCTTAGACAGATACCTATGAACAGAGCATTTATGAGTTAATAATTAATACTGTGCTAATATATGTAAGTCCCATGACGTAGCATTTAAGTTCTTCAATCATCTACAATTTTTTAATATTTGATGCAGTAGTGATCAGAGGCCTAAAAGTAGGTCACTGCCTTAGGATATTGAAAATAAGTATTTGAAAAGTTTACATCCTCTGCTCCAGTATTCTGATTGCAGCTATGGGAACATCATCAACAGAAATCCATATGCACACACATCTGCAAAAATTCCAGACAGGGCTAATATGTAACTTAAAATAATTCTAACATATCTGGATATGAAACTTAACTCTGAAGGTATTTGAAGAACCTCATTTTTGTCATGTCCTGATATGACACAATAATCACTTTCGTGTAACAGCAGCCAGTTCTTTCCAATTATTCTACACATTTGGCCCTGTCTTTGCCACTTCTCCTTTAAAGTCCTTCATTTTCCCTGCTTCTTCATGAGGACAGAGCACTCTGTGTGGCACCCTAGCAACTACCATCATAATTTCCTAACCACATTTTAAGATATTTTATGTGCATATATTCAATACAAGTAATTAATAGTGAAATTACTAGCAGCTGAATACTTTGTGCAAGTATTCACCTCTGTGCTGGCTGATTTTCTACATTTTTTCTCCTTCTCTAATGAGATACTCTCAGGCTACAAGATTACTAAAAAAAGGTATTTCTATATGCTGTAATATGCTTCTATCAGTTGAAATAGGCACATTGTTTTCAAGGCTTTTTCATGAGGTTTGCATAGTTAAATCATATAACATCCACAATGGCTTTAAAGGCCCCTGGGACTACTTCCCAAGTACTTACTCTTTGCTTAGTAGTTAAGGATGTGCATTTTTCTTGTTCAGTTCCTCATTTCACATGGAGTCTGCATAGCCTGAGGTGTCACATTTCATGGGAAATTCACAAAGCATAAAAAAAATTACACAGAACCTGAAGATTCATTTTCATAGAAAGAGAGAGCCACCCAAAGCCTCCCAGCCTCTGTCAGCTTTAAAAAAAGGGAAATCCATAATTTTATGGTGGTGTTACTGCTGAATTCCATGTAGATCATGAGAATCCTATATTCTCCTCACAAGAAGTCCTAACATGAAAGGCCATTTCATATAATGCAGAGAGCAAGGAACAGCTCAGTTTATTTGTAGATGTGTAAATTACTATAGGGTGGTTAAACTTTTGAACTCGAATTTGCTTCAGTGCCAATTCCCATCCCAAACTGGGAGGACTTGTAGTGTTTGCTGTGTGTGAGGACCATCTGGCTCTGCTTTCAGTTGGATCATGCATGAGAATCATATCCAGGGAGAAGGGAGGGAGGAGGAGGACAAAGGAGAGGGCAGTGCTTGCTCCAGCAACTAAGGGAATGCCTGAGGTTGTCTTCAGTAGGAAAATCTGTGTAATCTGGCATAGAACAGGTCTAATAAATATTTTGAAATATGCAGATGAGAAATGGAGAAAGGAAATGCTAAAAGCATAGAGAGGAAAACAAGGAGGAAGTTCTCCCCCTTTTTAAACTGCATGGTTTCCAAGGTCAAGCTCTCCCAACTACCCTTGTCCAAGTAAACAAATTAGTTTAGTCTTAAAGATATATTTGCAGTGAAAAAGGATTCAGCTACTGAGACAAAGAGGTTTAGTGTTTATGTTATTAATCATGGAGATAGTATAATGTGCCCTTTTTATCTGGTACAACAAAGAGTATTGTAATCTCATCATTTCTAATCTTAAAGGCTCATAAATCAAAATGCCAAATCCATTTGCATTTTTTGATTCCATGGCTTTTCAAGAAGAGGCACATCTTGAGGCTTCTGCATATGTAATTGAAGAGGTACTGAACTATCAGGTATGGGTCTGATTTTTCAGGACTGTTACTTTTGAAATGAACTACAACAAATGGTACCTACAAACTTCACTGATGGAAAGCTGGCAGTGCAGTCCATTTCACCAAGAGAGATGGCATGGCTGCATCATAGCCACCCTGTACGTTAGCTCAGCAATGCTGCTCATTAACAGGTCTTATTAGCACTGCTACACTAACCTGCTACTAATTTGCTAACCCAACTGTGGTTTGGTTTGGTGGGTTTGTTTTGGGTTTTTTTGGTAGTGGTGGTAGGGAACCAAGGTTGTATCTCCATGTGAACCTGCCCTGTGCAACGTGGGTGTAACAGCTTCCAGGTGGAGTTGCCATCTGTTGGTATGGTCTTGTGGGAATTGTGATCTGATGTCCAGCATAAAAATGAAGGATATGAATGTTGAAATACACACAGGATAAGTGTCCAACCCTGAAAAGCCTTCTGAAAGACTCGAAAGAAAGATCAAAGAACAGAATTTACAGGGAGACTGCCAGGAAGTCTCTCAGAAGCAACATTCCCTAGCAATCAACATACAGGAACCCAATTTCTTTTTAAAGCACAGGCTGTTACTACAGCTACTTTGAGACCAACTGAGAAGTTTACATAATTTTAGAGGACTGCACACAAGAAGACAACTTGAATATGTAGAGATATATGCAGGAACTTCACAGTTGTGTATGGATACCTGCACACTGGTTAAAAAAAGACACGGAAGTTTTCATACTTGGTTTCAAAAAAAGAAAGAAATACAAAGGTGAGCCTAATCAAGTGCTGTCTGTTCCTATTTACTTGGGGCTGGGATACTTTTCTACAGCTGGAAAACTTTAAACAGTTCTCCAGTTCACACTGAAACAGGAATAATGCAAAGGTATGCACAATATTCAATATTAGCTCCCTTTTCACTACTAAACTTACATTACTACCATCTGTTTTACTGCTGTATTACCAAACAGCAAGAATAGACACAGCCTCTCACAGACTTTACTTCTGGTCTTTTGTTATTTACACAAACTCTGCTTCACATACATACATTTACTGCAAATGCTTCACAAACATTTACTGCAGAAGAACGTGCTTCTCCATGTGAAATGGTTTGTAATATCTAACCTGTAATGCAAAAGGCCAAAGCCACACAATTTATCAAGTTGAGGGAAGAAAGTTCAAGAGCACTGGAAATACTCGTGTCCTTGTAAATAATGAAGGGTCTTTTTGATAAAAACAGCCAGCCAATTCCTGGAAATGGATCATCCCCCCATTACAGAGAGCACACTTACAAACCCCAAGCATTCCCAGTAGCAGTTGGCTCGATGCAGAAATGCCACCAGCTCACTGATAACTTCATGTCTGGCTTTCAGAATGAAAGGGTTATCAGCAGCAGCTTCCACTGCCTGCTTGCAAAACCTCACCCTCACCTTCGACTTCCTCTAGCTCCTTGACATCTGGGGGCACACACAGTGTCCTGGTGACAGACAGTAACCAGATGGTCTTTTACCATCCAGCACTGAGTTGTTTCAGGAATTTAATCTGATTTCCCAGAATACGCAGCACAGCCCTTAGTTCTAAACTTGGCATGCAGGTGGGACCGCGTGCCTCTGGCTTTATAAATAGGCACAACCATCAGTGGATTTGGTACATGTCAGTGATGGAGCTGTTTGCCTGCTCGTTTAGAAACCTGACCCCCTGCCTGGGCACTCATCAGTGGTTCCGACTGACGCTGGTGGCTCCTGTGCATGTTCAACCACCCTGCCAAACAGCTCACCACCTCCTAATGCCAACAGCAAAGTCACTTCCTGCTTTACAACTAGTAGCTCTTATAGCAATTTCTTTCCATTTTTTACTGTTGCCAGCTATGCTGAACTATATAATGAGAAGCACATGCAAAATACAGACTTACAATTACCTTGCTGCAGTAGGAAGCTGAGGTCACTAAAACTACCCAGATACACCTACAGCCTTGCTCTCCATCCATCCCTGTGCAAAGATTGGCTCCCATTTACCAGCTAGACAGGTGAAGAATCAAGATTCCTCCATTCTCATGCCTCAGTGAGGGACTGGAAAATTTCAGGCTCCTCAATTCTCATTGCCCAACTTTGGGAAGTCGTTCTCTTAGGAACTTCTCCATCACTGTTAAGTTCACAACTGTGCAAACTGCAGCTATCGGGTTTGAAGGGAATTGATTTAATGGATCCCTTATAACTTAAAAATGTAGCAAAGATCAGAATGTGCCTTGGAGTTATTTTTCACATGTGATTTTAGTGTTTTAAGATACTTAGTTCTTTCTTATTTACATTTTGGGACACATAGGACTATCTTGATAAAAGTCACTCATAAAATTACTTAAAAGTCCTGAAAAGCCTCGCAAAACCAGTAGGAAAAATAAAAGCACTGTTACATACATTCATTCTAACTGCATGAAGATAAAATCATGCCTGTAAAAATGCAATTCCAAAACAAACTACATTTACTATTTATAAGGAAAAAAATCCATGGCATAATAATGAAGTTGCTGTTCCTCAGGCTGGAGATGCTGTTGACTTTGTGTATGAACTTATCAACCTTTAATCCTCTTAAATGGTATGTCATGGTTGCTCAAAGAATGTCAGATCCCTTACCCAGGACCATTACTTTGATCTTCTGTGCTTGCATCAATATCTACAGAAACACACAGGACTTTATCACTTTATTAGAAATGCATTGGGCCTATGACAGGAAAACTCACAACTGGTTCTACTGCAACTCAGTCTTCTGCCCAGATTATTAAATTAAATATAAATTATTGAAGTTTTGGTTTCCTGTCTCTGGAGGTATTTAAAAGATGTGTAGACATGGTGCTTATGGCCATGGTTTAGTGGTGGATTTGGCAGTGACAGGTTAATGGTTCAATTCAAATGATCTTAAGGGTCTTTGCCAACCTAAATGTTTCTGTGATTCTACCTACCTTTAATTTTAGATTATAATAATGGTTTGGGGGGTTACAGGAGAGGAGTTAACTTAAAGCACAAATGTTAACTCAAATCATAACTCTTGGGCTTCTCCAAGCACTTGTTTTTCTTTATTTATGCTTTAAACAAAACCAAACACTGAAAATTCAAAACCACTAAACAAAATTGAAACCATCTCTCATCCTGAGTTGAAACTCAATTTCTGATTCCCCATATAAGCACACAGCTCTCAATAAATCAGAGAGCCACATCCAAAAGCTGAATTTGACTCAAACACGGTCTACTACAAGCACAGGCTGCTTTCCTCTTGTTTCCTCAGCTGTAGTTCCTTGAAATTTTGTGTTTTAGGAAGGTCAAGGCCTTTGCCTGCTCAGACAGGACACATGGCTTGTGCTTTCAGACCAGAAGAACAATCTCTAGTTTTAATCTAATTATGGACACCACTAAAAGAATTACAATAAGAATTTTGCTAATCCTCATCAGTTGTGGACATTTTCACCTACCTTTATCCCATTTCCATTTAGTTCTGATTATTTAGGTAACATCCACCATACTGCAATCTTGTAACTGGGACAGGAAGTTTTAACTTCAGTGGTATTGGTGAGGTTCATCATGCTTATAATCCTAGTCTTTTGAAGGAGTAACTCCTAAGAGAAGTCCTGGCTACTGTTGGTTTCCAGGCTATAGGCTAGACATGGACAAAAGGGAACACTTTGGGAAATCTACTGTCAAACAGCCCCAGTTCAGGGGACCTGAGGAGAAATAGTCGTTCCTTAGCACTTCACAATAAAGTTTCTGGATTTCTCAACATTGTATGTAAAAGCCACATTTACCTTCTCTTCATTACCCATTAAAGTAACAAAAATTTTTGTGACTCATATTTAGTAATTTTTTTTTTTTTTTTGGCAGCTCAGTCTGGCTTGAACCAAGACAAAACCCCTAAGCAGAAATTCACAACCAGGAAACATTACAGTGAAACAATGCAGACTTTTGGAAAAAGGAAAGCAATGTCCTCAAGAAATAACTTGTACCTTGAACAAACTGAACCACCTACAGCCCTTAAGCATACATATATTTGCAGCCTATTTTCCCTTCTGGGTACAAAACTATTTCTTAATGAGTACAGGCAAACAAGTTCATGGGAAACACTTAGAAATTTCTCAGTCAAGATGACAGGCAGCCCCCATGTGGGTGAGCCCTGGAAGCAGAGGAGGCAATGCCATGCCTAAGGCAGCCACTTACTGCCACAAGCTCTGCAAGCTGGGTTAGGATTGCAAGAGGAAAACAGGGAATTACACTGAAAATGCTGGAGAAATGCAGCCAAAATATGAAACTAAGGAAAAAATCCCACCCATTTATGATTTAGGTTAAATGCAGTGAAAATAAGGAGAATATATTCCATTCCAAAAGGATCTGCAGAACAAGGACACCACAGCAGCAAAGCACAACAACTCTAGACAAAGACTACTTTTTACTTCTCAAATCTCCACTACTTAAAACCAAGTTTAAAGCTTATGGGACCATCTCAGTGCTAATTGTCATGTATCTTCAGAAAAATTTATTCACCTATGTATCAATACTTCAGGTTTAGTAAAATGGAGCAATGCAATAAATACAACCGTCATAAAAACCGCCAACTAACCAATCACTATGATCTTCCAAAAATAATATATCAGAAACACTCTTACACGACATAGTTAATGTTTCTTTTCAGCACCCTCCTCAATTTATTTGGATAAGATTATCTGGCCATACTGTACTTCCAAATCTTTCTTTATCTTATTACACATGCAGACCTATTCAGAAAGTACATGCTGGCTCCTGGAACTGCAAAGTAGCTGACATAATCTTGGAGTTGTAATAAGCTTTGAACTTCCTGAAAGACAATCAAGACCAATTTAGTTTCTGAAATAAAACCCACATCACAGAGAAAAATCATATTATTGTAAAAGATGCCAGGATACACGACCCAGAGAGAAACTTCAGCTTCCCACAGCAACAAAACAGGGAGAAAAAAAGACCTGATTTCAGAAGCTACCAATGTCTAAAAGCATCTTCCTAAAATAATATTTTTAGCTTTATGGCATATTTCTACATAGTTAGCCTTTGTTGTTGTTTTGTCTGTTGTTTTTATATTTAACAAGCTGTTAATAACGATGCAACAAGAAGAGTTTGCAGTTTCATTAGTGTGATGCTGTGGATATTGGCACCAAGGCTCTGCTTTATCATTCACTGAATTCAGTGGAAAATTTCTAACCATAGATCAGGGACACCAAGCTCTTGAGAGCCACAAGAAGAAAGAGCTCATTCTATCTCCATGAATACTGAATGCATAAGGATATAAGGAGAAGAGGGTAGGGGAGGGGAGAGGATTGGAAAGGTCCCTAGACAAAAGACTAGACTGTCCTATATAGTAGTTTTATTTTGTTTTCAGTCTGAATTTTCTGAGAGCATCTATGGCCATTTTTCTCCCAGACACATTTTATTCCACATGTTGCTGTGTCCTTGTCTACTATTCACGCACAACTACTGACATAGAACATAATTTCTGTGATACTGGTTTGTTTCTTTTACAGCTCCAAAAGCTGACATTTGCACAGTCTTATCTTCAAGGACTTTGCTTGAAGCCACACTTATTACTTGAATCCTTGCTTTTTAGAACTTAGCATTACTGGTTCTTACAGAAACCTTCTTCATTTATGTAATTTTTTTTTTGCCACTCAATCTGCAGTTTGAGTTTTAGCAGTTAAATACATCAAAGCTACATTTCTTGATACAGCTATATACGTTGGTCTAAGAAAATTCAAATGAGCAATCCCACCACAACTATACATTCATTAGCAACTCTGTATTTACTATGAGATCATGCCGCAGTAAAGATCTCTTGGTGTGACTGTTCTCCTCTCAAAATACTGAGCAAGCAGTCCAAATTTTCACCCTGGGTTTCCTCCTTAGATGAAAAATGCACACATCCATTTGCATCACAATAGAGTAAATCAGCTTTTTAATCCAGTAGTAAACCTTTTCCATGTCACTCTTCAGACATTGCCTTTGCCAGTTCTCTTTTAAGTGCAAAGAACAGAACATAAACTTTCTATTACCCGTTTAACTCCAAAATATCAGACACCTAAAAATTGTTTCCAGCCAACGGACCCATTAAGGCATGACTTTCTCACTGTTTATTCCAAAGATACTGCATGATATCCATGGGTAGTGGTGACGCTGCATTCTGCTGCAGAAGGGGTACAAAAATACATCCCCCAGCAGAGGGACAGAGCAGGCTCGGTGCTGCCTCTCTGTATTTCCATGGCACTTTTGAACCGTCTAAGCAGCATGGAGAAAATCCTTGTACTTGGGAGGTCAGCAGCCACCCATTGCTGCAAGAACAGGAGGCAAACACTGGCCAGGCAGGGTTCCATTGCTGAGTACAACCTGCTCACAGCAGCTCCTTTGCAAGGGATGATCACACTACAACAAGCTATTTTCCTCTGTGCCCTCTGACAGAGTTATTGAGTCCAAGCTTTAGAATGGCTTTTCTTTCTTAGAATTGCAGATTTGCAGTGTAATGTACAAGAAAAAGTGGACCATGGGGGGACTATCTATATTCCAAATATTCCAGTTCACTCTGCCCAGTGCTGAGTATTAGGCTTCTCTTAGTTTTCTTAGGTAACATGCAAGAATCAGGGCCAGACCAAGTAGCATGTTCAAAGATATTGTACATGGCGAACTGCTGCAGACCTGTGAGGGCTTCCAAGCAATACAATCAACTTTTGGATACACTTTCCTTACCTCTCAGGATGTAGTTCTGATAATTCTGGTCAGCCTCTGCTCCCACTTTGATTAAGCAAGTCAGACCTTCAGCAATAACAAACTCATGAACCAAGTCCTTGTCATCCTGTCACAAGAAAAATTAAAAGCTTCATTAGAATTTTGAAAAACAAACAAACAGAACATATCATAATGTAAAACCAAGTGTATACTTGTAAAATTGACTTTATGTTTCAAGTGATGTAAGCAAGTTGATATGAAAGCTGTTATATAGAAGACTTGTGAGTTTTAAAATCAGAATGAAATACATCACTGAAAAGCATGAGAAAACAAACTTTTATGTTTCAATTAACTTCAGAAAATTAAAACCTGTGAAATATTACTTTTGATCTTTTCATTAAAGGCTTGAAAATGTTCTCCACAATACTAAAATCTCATCACATCACATAACCAAACATCCCTAAAGGCCTAAAGTGTCAGGATCCACAAGGGAATATAATTTCTATGCCTTAGCATAAACTGGTTTTATTGCAATGGAATATTATATTCATTTTCTTAACATAATATTACTTCATTATATTCAGAATGGGAAAGTATAGCGTTGACAATAAGGACACCAGCAGATAATATTCCCACAGTGTGATGGAAAACACAGCAAATGTAAGAGAAAATTTCATGGGATCTTATGCTTGCTAAAGTGACTCGCTGTCTTGTAGCCATCAGTCCTTCACTCAGTGCAGCAGAATGACCCATATCACAGGTGCATGTGACACCAGGGAGAGCAGGGGTTTCCTGCGCCCTACACAGGTAACTGCTATGCCAAGGGGCATTCGCTTACTGCAAGTTTCTTTCAGCCTGACAGTGTATTTCTTATGAATTTCCTTCTTTCACCAGAGATAATTTACAAAATTCTTATATTTAAGACCTTAAGGTGATTTGGCAATTTCTGAGAAATTTGGAAATTACGAGAAAAAAAATCATTTATTATTTCAGCAGGTCAAATTTGTTAAAATAACTTAAAAATAGTATAGTGTCATGTATAGATACAGAAATTTATCACATGATAAAGGTGATTTATTTTTAAAAAGTATATAAAGAGGAAGCACACAATCATATCCCACATCCTGGCAAACATATATATTAAAAGCCCAAAATACATAAGATAAAATTCACCACTGTGTACACCTGACCTAAAGTTTTTATTTATTTTTTATTGTCAATGTTTTACCTTTTGAGAGTGCTATTTTTTTTTTTCAGTAGCTAGATACAAACCTTGATAGTGTTTTCTGAAGAGTTAAAAATTTGACAAAGTTCTGTGTCAGACAAGGGCACTACAGATGCAAGCCCACAATTTTATGGAGACAAGCAATTTCCTGTATCCATTTACTGTGCTCAAAGGACAGTGAGATTACTAGAGGGGTAGCAGGAGGGTACATGGCCAAGCTACCTGTTAATGCAGGCAGCACTAGTTACACACTGATTTCTGCACCAACAGTGTGTTCAAGGTGCATGCACAGACCCCCCTCCCCTGCAGCCCACCCCTCCAACATTCTTGGAGAAAACAGAAGAATTAAGATGCTTATTTATACTGAGCAGCTCAGAGTAGCTTTACAGAGGGAACCTTTGGCTGGCACTGAGGCGGATGCATGTTTGGCCAGGTTGCCAACCTAAAGAGCATGTCCCCATGTATGGGACAGGGGCATAGAAAGAGCATGGTCAACCAGGGCACATGGACCTCTGACCGTCAAATCCTGCACTGTGACCTTCAGCAAAGCCCTTTTCAAATGCCACCAGTCAGAGGACTGAATTTTAAATTCTGAAGCAATTTATCTCAATTAGTGTAGCAAGTGATGCCAAAATTCACATGGTAAACGTCCAGAGCAACATTTTACAATAACTGGAGTCTTGGAAAAATAAAACAAGGACCCAAAATAAAATGCTCTCTGATGATCAAATCTAAATTTCAGGTTCATTCACCCTAAACTTGGGTTTCTTGATTTAAAATAAAGTAACCACTAATAAATGCATAAATAAATCTTCATGTGTGCAATAGAGAGATCCAAATCACCCCAGACAGCAAGCAACATTCCAGCTCACTTCATACAGAGAGTGCAGGGAGGCAGAACCACAGCCAGAGAATTCAGAGGATTCTCCCTTGTGCCTGCCAGGTGACTGCTCCCTTCCATACATCCCTTTCTTCTATGTTGTTTTTAACTCAAAGATACCTGAACAATTTTAAATTTTGAACCTTGTCTCTCCTAAAACTTAAGAGAGGAAACAGAGCCATGGAATCAGTCAGCTAAGCTTAATGGAAAGCATATTAAGGGTTCAGGTAAACTAAAGCTACACATCATGATAATTCACAAATACTTTGCATGTCTAGAAACCAAGTTACTTTGTATGCCAAGATCAGAAAATTAAAAATGTCCTGATTAAAAATTCCCTGCTATTAAAGAAAGAAGGCGCCAAATTTCCGCTACCCAAGTGGGCAGTAGTGGGAGCAAGGGCAAGTAAAGACAGGAGGACGTAGAATTTAGAAGAACTAACAGAAACTGGTAGAATTGCGCAGAATCAAGAAAGCTGTGGGGTAGGCACCCTCAAAAATAGTTTTTCTAAAAATCAGATGACAAATAGATGCACACTTAGACAACAGAGTTGTCTAATTAAAAGAAAAATATATATAACAATTGAAATTGTTGACTGAAATAATAACCATATTTTCCAGATAGTATTATCCCAGCTCAAAAACATTTCTTTTTTCTTTAAATATCTATTTTTGATACCTAAGTATGCATTTTGATTTTGCATCAGGTGTGTTTGCACCCTCCTTCAGTCAAGAAAAAAGAAAGAAATTATTCTGGATTGCCACAGTGAAATAAAAAATACCGGAAAAACAGGAAAAAAGAGAAATAACTGTGGTCTGTGGATTCTGACACTTATTAATAGACGTACCATGCTTCTTTGGGAAAAATATGACAGTTGGATGACCAAAAAAAAAAAAAATTAAAATTGTCCCTATATCAGAGAAGTTAACAGCAGTTCAGCTTCAGAGTCCTTCAGTTTGAACCCAAAAAACAAAAAAAAAAATTCACAGCATTTAGCCATTAAGGGCTGTTGACATTCAGTGAACGATAAAAACTGAAATACTCATCATAACTTTAGGATGTTCTCCATAATCTTAAATAGTAGATGCATATTAGTGCATCACCTGGAGAAAAATTAGAACCTAGCATTTAATTGCCCAAATAAATAAAACTAAAAAAAAAGTTTGTATGTTGTTGACACCTTTTTTTTTTTTTTAAGCAAGGATCTTTCCAAAGCGAATTTTGAGATATGCTTTCTGGAGCTTTTTCAAAGCAACCAAATCATATAGTCACTCTTGACTGAAAGGAGATCTATTGCAGGGGCATAGCAGAGGAAATGAAGGGGGATGAGGAACTCTAACCAGACTGCTTTGGGAAAGCATTGAATAAACAAATCAAACCTGAATTTAAAAAAGGCTTTTAAGGTTCTTCTTTCTCAAATAAAAGGGAAAAAGAAGATGCAATGAAGCAGAGTACAAACACATCATGCACTAGACATAAATCTGAACTTAGTACATTATCTATCCCATCATGTATACATGTGATGAGAGGAAAGAAGCAAACATCTGGAATGTGCAGCAAAAGATGAAAGGCATCCAACCCCATACGTTCTACATTGAAAGGAGAATGTTTACATCAATTTTGGTCTAGGATAATCTTTTCAGACCCATTAACTCACTGACTCACCAAGTTGGGTGACCTTAGGAGCAAAGGCTACTCTCTAGCAGTGGTAAGAGATTCAGGTTTCCAGGAAGAGAGCATTCTTTTGCACAGAACATATGGCATGTGTGTGACAACAATACATAGAAGTATCTGCCACATTTGTGTGATAATAGCCAGGAGGAGGCAGGGAAATGTTGTCATTTGCTGTGGAAATGGACTCCTTTGCTAATATTGCAAAGATTTATGATCCCTTAATCAGCAGGCATTAAGGCATTGATGAGAAAAGCAGCAAAACACAGGCAAAGCTCTCTAAGCTTCCTGCTAAGCTCCTGCAACCATAAAGATTGTGCAGTGGCACAAAGGCTGGCTACTTAATTCTCTATGGAAAGATACCATTGGCCTCATCAGATAACTACATTTTACTTGATTATTCACAGACTTGAAATAGGTCATCTCTTCCTTTCTTGAGGCATCTCAAATAAGAAAAAACAAGTGAATGTATGTCTGTGCAACAGATGCCTATTTTTGTCCAACATGTAATGAAATAAACATCAAATAAACTGGTGAGTTTAAAGCTTGCTTATATGGTTGACAAAATGCACAAATCATACTTTCACCTCCATAACTCAGCCTAGCTGCTAAAAGGACACCACAAACTCTGTGATCAAGCAGTCTGTGCAGTTTGCTCATTTGCCACCAGCAGAAGCAGTGCAGGAGGGGGATTGGCTTCTTTCCTACCCATTTTCCTATCTCTGTACCATTCCATATATTCTCTATTGCAGTTTTGCAGGGTCTTACCTGAAGATGGAGACCAAAAACCTTTTATCAAGGAATGGCACTTTGCAAGAGTGCATTTTGTCTGATATGCAGCTTCCACATGCAAAGATAAATTGTTTATATACTGTAAATCTTTCTGAAGCCTGCTATTTCTGTGGGCCATATGTTTGAAAGCTTTCACCCAAAGCATGATTATTTTTATGCCACAAAAAAATTGCTTCGTTTCCTAACAAGAATCAAGGTTTTGGAAAAGAGATTCTGAAGGGGATTTTTTTTTTTTTTTTCAATCTAACAAGTCCTGCTGAAAGCTCCATTCCAAGTATTTGGGGAAACTGGATTAGTAAGTGAATATTCACACTTGGATGTGCATATACATATTTCTCTCTTACGTGGCTAACAGCTGTGCAAAATACTGTCTTTCTTTCCAAGGAATCATAACACATAACAAGTTCCTTGTCTGTAAGATTTCCACCAAGAAGAATTTGATTTTTATGGGTTTGGGTTTTTTCTCCATTTCCTTTCATAACCTATCCCATTGTTTCTGGTTGCTTGAGAATTCCCATATTTAATTCCATGTTGTATAATTCTCTCCTGTTTCTGTTACAAAGTGAAACGTTGCACATTTTATAATGCTCATTTCTTTAAACGAGGAAAACCATGGGGTTCCCCAGCCTGTGCTCTCCACATGACACATTACCAAGTGAGCCAGCAATCACATTCTGTACTAATCAAACCTTCCAAAATGCAAGAGTTTCTATGATCCAGGCTAGAAGCAAGAGCAGCACAGGCAGACAGGGTACCAGTCACAGCCAGAAGAATCTCCTTGCTAAGCTTTGCCTGTGGGTTTACAAGTGGGGATTGCATTCCCACTGAGCTTCAGCAGTTGATGCACTTCACTCTCTGCTTGAGAAAGAGCTTCCCTCTCTGCTCTGTCACTCTGCAACATCCCAACCAAGAGAGATTTAAACTCTGACTACTAGGCCAGCTCTGGTTTAGTCTGTAGATCAAAAGTGGTAACTTCACAAACAATATACTGCATTCACATTTTAACATTGTGATAATTCACCTCGGCAAAAGACAAGATGAATATTGGCAATTTGCTGTGCACTGCGATATGATCAGAAATACAAACCCTACCACACTTAAAGTGGAGGAGTATCCTCCTCTGCTGCCTGACATCTTCTGGGACAAGATGCTGGCAGCATATCAATACAGTGTCCTACAGGCAGAAAGGACACAGCTCATTCAGACACTGTCTGCTCCTGAAGCAAACACATCCCTACTTGTTAAGAGGGAAAGCTAGTGAAATGTTCACTCTCCTATGTTCATCTACGAAATAGATACTGGCAAAATGCACTGTCCCCACTCCACATCAATATGCCTGAGCAAGGGTCTTTGGAAACCACTCTTCCTCAGATTTCCCTGCCAGGAGTACACAATGCACAGCAAAGAAGAACTGAAACAGAAACCCCAGATGATTATGCTCAATGTAAAAGAATAAAATAACAAGGAAAAAATATCGATCAACGTGCACTCACAGAAAGTCCTCAAAAAACATAAATGATGGCTACACTCTTTAGAAATTAAAGCACATTTTTTCACACCCTCCCTTTTTTTTTAATCTCCTGCAAAGTCAAGATAGGATCACAAAGTTCAGCTGGTTTTAGGAGGATTAAGCTTTAGGGATTAAGCTTCATTCATTTGGGGATGTAAATTAGTGGCAGAGGGACAGCAGCTGACTGGCAAGGAAAGGAAGGAAGGAGGAGGCAGGTCAAAGAGCACTCCATGTGTGACTGCAGGCTTTCGCTGGCATAAATCTCAAATGACAATACCTCTGGCACTCCACCACAAGAAGGTAAAACAAAGGACTATTGCCCAATATACTCGAAAATCTTTCTTTGTTACTAAGTGAATAAAAGGCAGGATGATAGAATCTAGGTTTCTATTAGCAATAGCACCAATGATAGGTAGGTCCTTATTCTACCGTTTCTACACTTAAGAGTGCACAGGGAATAGAGATCTACTATTCCTAAGCATTCCTCTGACTCTGACACATCCTCACATATACAAAAAACCCCAAAATAATCTCATACTTTGCTCTCAATCTGACTGCCCTGGGCAGCAGTAGCAATGTGGCAGCAACAGGGCTATGGCCAGAACACACTCCCATTACCTGAGAGCCTTCATGTCCAGAGGTTACCCATATAATTTCAAATGCTTCCTCAGTGCACCATTCCATAGCCATGGAAAATTAACAGGCAATTCCTCTCAGCCGCCCTTTTAGCTACCAAGCTCTGCAACCCCAGTCTACATTAGAAATATACCACAATTAAGCCTCCACAAGACATTTTCAACTATTGCTACCTGCCTTCAGGATGCATCACATCTGCTAAAGTTACCAGCAAAACAATCACTCCGATGGACAAGACTACAGTGATGTAGTAATAAGAGTTACGCTGTGCTCTATTAGAAACAGAAATCCCAGAGCATTTCTGTAGTCCAGCTTTTTTACTGGCTAAGTGACAGGTTGCATTTTACAGATCAAGATTGGCTTGCAATGTTTGCAGTTAAAAAAGCTCATTCTGGCTTGAAAACTGAGTAAACATACTCAGGAAGTGATTGAAGGAGCACAGATCGCCAAAATATAATTTATAGTTTCTTTCCCACACTTTAAATCATAGTTCTATTATTTGGACTCCAAAATTATTGATACAATTAAAATATTAGATTGTCAATCCAGAAGTGTCTGATATTATCTAATTCATTGTCACTGTTTATTTCAGTTCATTTTAAAAGCCAAGTGATCTATTGCAAACAAATCTGGAAAGAAATCATTCCAAAAACATACACACATGCACATATATACACACATACATACATAAACTGAAGCCCTGTGAGTTCCTCAAGACCGTATTGCCATTTCAACCTCAATTATTTATGCAGTTATAAAACAATTCCATGTATGGACCAGATAAGCCAATGGTTAAACAGGGAAGTCTTGTTCTGAACATGAAACCTCAGCTGTACCTTGTGTAAAGACACCAGTTTTAGAAGATGAACCAAACACAGGTCTCAAAGTCTTCTGCTGTCACAAGCGCTGCATTTCTCTAAGACAAGTATTTTGACTCCCTGATACTTGGCAACTCAGAAACTACCCCAAGACAGGTGCTAGGCAAGTTCAGTTGCTGTCTTCCTTCTAACACATTCCTGCCAGCACACCTAGAAGAACAGCTTGAGAACAATGTTGCCCTGGATTGGGATGTCCCAAAACTGCAGGCAGAAGCATTTTAGTGGTGAAGGGTTTGCAAGGACCAAGCAGCCGGTTTGTCTCTCAGTGGACTTTCCTTCCCCTCACTAAACCTGCTGATTGCAAATCCACTTCACCCACTTTAATGCCCTCACCAGCTGTGCCAAGCTCTCATTCCTCTTCCCTCCAAGATTCTCCCTGTACTCCCTTCCCCCTTGCTGACTTCACAGCTCATTTTTTCTGTCCACCAGCCTTTAGACCTTCCCAACTTATTTCATGTGTATCTGTGCAGACACATGGCCATAATATGACACAAAGACATCAGTATTTTTAAATTGTTCCCTTTTTTCCTACTCTTTTCTCTACTTCAATGGAGCAACATTTTACAACAGCATGCACAGGAATTACCATCTCTCTTTATTTTCAGTGAAGTAATATATGTAAGCAACCTGCACTATAAAGTTTGGGTTCTTGTGATGACAACAATGACAATTCATCCCCAAGAATCAGTTCTGTTGCTGGAGGGAAGGGACACTATCCAGGGGGACCTTGACAGGCTTGAGAGGTGGCTCCAAGCAAACCTCATGAAGTTCAACAAAGCAAAGTGCAAGGTCCTACGTCCAGGTTATGGCAATCCCACATCTACAGGCTGGACAAAGAAGTGAGTGAGAGCAGCCCTGCGGAGAAAGACTTGGGGGTGATGGTTGATGAAAAACTCAACATGACCCAGCAACGCGCACTCACAGTTCAGAAAGCCAACCATGTCCTGGGCTGCATCAAAGGGATTGCAGCCAGTCCATCAAGGAAGGTGATTTTCCCTTTCCACACAGCTCTCATCAGACCCCACCTGGACTACTGCATACAATTCTAGTGCCCCCAACATAAGGTCATGGAACTGTTGGAGCAAGTCCAGAGGAGGGCCACCAAGTTGATCAGAGGACTGCAGCACCTCCCCTACAAAGCCAGGCTGAGAAAGCTGGAGCTGGTCAGCCTGGAGAAGACAAGGCCCCAGGGAGACCTTACAGCAGCCTTCCAGGGTCTGAAGGGGGCCTACAGGGAAGTCACAGAGGGACTCTGTCAGGAACTGTGGTGATGGGACAAGGAGCAATGAGTAAAAACTGAAAGAGGGGAAATTTATGTCAGGTACTAGGGAGAAAACTTTTATTGTGAGAGTGGTTAGATGCTGGAACAGGTTGTTCAGGGAGGCTGTGGATGCCCTAACCCTGGCAGTGCTCACAGCCAGGTTGCGTAAGACCCTGAGCGATCTGGTCTACTGGGAGATGTCCCTGCACATGGCAGGGTGTGGTTGGGAGTAGATAATCTTTAAGGTCCCTTCCAACCCTTTAACATTCTATGATGGTTCTCTGATATCAATTTTCCCCCTTTTTAAAAAAAAAAAAAAAAGTAATGAAACTAAATTAAACTAATGAAACTAAAGTAACTTCTTACAATAAACGTGGTTTTCTATGGGACATTTTATGCCACTGACTTGTTGGGGACAGAATTTCATCCTTTGCACCTTTAGTAGACAGCAGATACATCAACACACTGTGTGTTTTTCCTCCCAGTTAATGGAATAATTAAAAATTACTAGAAAAGTCATCTAAAGCAGACCCTGCAGAAAAGCAACAGATCCAACAACAGTCAGGCAGTGTATTACATACCTGAGGAAGCTCAAGTAGATAGAGGTTTCACACTAAACAATATTCCCTGTTTCTATTCAAAGAATTGCAATGAATGAATATTGGTGGCTTCCCAAGTTTTCAGGCTATCTTTGTGGTGGAAGTAGTTCACATTTTATAGTCCATTAAGAACCGTTTAGATCTCAGCCTGTAATAGTGTCTAGAAGGCACTCTATATGCCAATGAAACTGAGAAACTGATTTTGATATTTAATGTATCATATCTATTTTATTTATCATTTCTAAAGAGTAATGAGACATCCTCTTTAAAAAATAGGATTAAACAGATCTATAAACTGTTATGCAGAACTCCAGTGAATTTGGTTTGGGAAAGAAATGAAGGTTTCTCTCTTTCATGACTTAATCAAGAGCCCTTCCAAGAGGGATCCTAAAGGGGAGAGGTGGCAGACAGCCTGCCTCACAAGTGATGACAGCAGCCCCTAAATCAAGTGTCACACAGCTTCAAACCCTAAGGACTCATCAGTCATGCTTGCAGGAGGGAAGGAGCAGCCTCCTTCCTTGAGATCAATGAGGCAAACACAGATACTTCTTCTGCACTCCTAAGGATGATTGATGACTCCTTAGCAGCTGAAGTGTGTGACATTTGATTTCACTCACTGATAAGATTGTGTCTATCCAAACACCTTCTAGATAATGTTTTCGTGGCCCCTACATAGCTGTTCTTTGTGACATTTTACACAAAGCTCAATTGTTCAATGATTAATGAATTTCTCAACAATGGAAGAAAATTCTGTAAGAGAATTTTGTAACTGTGTCCCTTGATACTCTGATCACAACACAAAACAGGAATCCAGGCTCCTCGAGAAAACTAATGGGAGATCTCCTGCACTTGTCAAATGACACTTGATAGTGAAAACAGTCCTAAAACAAAACTGGCTTTTTTTCTCGACTTTAAAATATACACTTTAAGTCTGCTTTCCAGTAAACGTAATGCACTGATAGATTAAAAGTATTTTCCAAAACTTTAAGAAGTATATTTACAGAAGATCATAAATTTCAACAGACTTGAAAAATGTTTTGGAGCTTTCTTACTTTTCTTACAATACAATATTGTTATCCAGTTATTTTATATTTTGAAATGATGCAACCAACATAATATCTAACTATGCTTTGTAATTACAAGGTACACTTGTTTATAGGTTCTAAAACATAACTGCTTTATATTACATACAGTTGTATCACAGGCCATGTTAAACAAACTTTCTTAATGTCACGCAAATCACGCAGCCCTATTTACATTTATTATTGTGCTCGTACTCAATTTTTGTGCTTTTAAGACTGATACTGAATTATATGTTTTATGCAGCTGTATTTTTAACTCTCTTATTATAACACAATCAGGAAATGAAAAATGTTTTTTGAGCCTGATTCTCTAAGTGCCACATTCAGCTGGATTCTGCCCAATGCCTTTGGGAATTTTAGCAGTTTGCACAAAAATCATGAATCTTGGATAAATACAAGAACCAGACAACTCAGAAGTCTGTCAGAAAATACATTCAAAGGGAAATAAACTGTACTGGTTGTCAACTATTTCTTACTTTTTTAAAGTTTGCTTGTCAAAAAGCATACTAGTAAACCAGAAGAATAGTGTAGCACAATCCAGAAAAAGATGATGACTGTGGCTTTCTCAGCCCTTCAGAATGAATGACAGTAACAGAATGGCATTACTGTCAAAGAAAAAATGGTCCACATAACCTTTATCATTTTGCCAAAACCAGACCCCCAGAAGAAATCAAAGAGAAATTCCAAGTATGGACTTGCCAAATGAATCTTTTATCTAAATTTTGAAACAAAGGCATTGCTTTTGTCAAACATTTTTAAGCTTTGCTGAGGCCTCGTGTGAAAAATCAAGAGCTCCAACTATTTGGAAATCGTATTCAATGTAAAACTTGGGCTTCTTCCCACTTAATGTGAATAAGACACTGCACATTACCTTGAAGGTCTTTAAATTAAAACTTATACTGACACTGAATTGTGCCAAATTAACTCAGCCATAATTAAATGACTATAAAAAAACATGAACTGTCTTGGCAGTTAAAGACATGATGAAGTCTTGATAACACTCCGAAAATTTGTTAAAATTGAAATACGGATATTTTTTAAGTGAACATTTTATTTCCAAAGTATTATACTCTCGAGGAATTTAAAATACTATACATAATGACACACAAAATGAAAAAAATATGTTGAAAAACAAACTTTTAGAAAACTTTTAATATAATGATAAACTCCTAATGTTGACTTTCTTTCATGTCACCGACAAAAAAAGTTTATGCATGACCTTCTGGATACTAGTATTTTGTTTATAATATTTATATTATATATATAAAATATTTAAAAATATATATTTATATATTATATTTACTTGTATTTTTCTTCACTAAAAAATGAAAAAGCTTTTCTTTCTAAAACAAATACAAAAACTATCTTACATTCTCTCTCATGGTTCATTATGAGATAAACTGAAGTCACACGCAAAGGACGCCCTTAGTAATGCTGGTAACTTGGTAGCTGACAGGTAAACAGGGGTTTACAGGGTCTCATTTTCACTTTGAAGTGTACTCCCTCAAACACTTGAGCATATTCTATGAATGCTCTCCAGCTTGAAGAAGACTTCTCAATTACCCACTAATGAGAACTTGTCTTTTAAGAGTATATCAGGATTTTTTAAGGGTATGTTTGTTCAACAAATAGCCACAGTTCTACCAGAAAGAGCTACTTTAAGGGGTAACTGATGATTCCCAAATTCCTTTCCATACCACATACATTAGAAAGCAGGCAAGTTGAACTCTTCAGAGAAAACTATCCTCTGAAACTGTCACACAGGTTTCACTTAATAACTTAATTCATACACAGGTATGGGTTGTGTGCATTGCTTTTCCCCTCCCTCCCCTCTCACCACTCTTCAACCCAGCTGAGCTGCATGAAGAGAGAAATCCTGCTGGTGGGCTCACTGAAAGCACTGAGCTCAGGAACAGTTACTATATGTATGTATATATGCATGGCCAGACTTTGCGAACGAAGATCTGGCAAGGGCTCTCCCCACGTGGCTGTGCCCTTCCAGCCTGTGCAGTGGATTTTTTGGGTGAGGCACAGCGTGTGCAGAACTGGCCCCACTGTTTAAGTCCTGAGGTCCATTTGCCACGGCCGAGCGAGCTTGGACAGTGACAGTGAAGTCCTCGGGACTGTCACAGCACCCGGTACTAACCGGGGCTGACCCTGCTGAGCATCCAAGATCTGACGGCATCGGATGGCAGGGAGGCTTGGACTGCCAGGGGACGGTCCCTACTGAGACTCGAACTCAAGTCATTGGGATTCAGAGTCCAGAGTGCTCTCCATTACACCATTGGACCACTAGAATACTTACTAGACCTCCATTAACCTACATGGAAGAGAACATTTACGAATACCCAAACTGGAAGAACTCAGGATGAGAGGGCATGGGACGTCCAGGATGGGTGGGAAGAGAGGCTTAGCACTTACTGCTAAATTTGTGTGAGTGCTTAGATTAACCAGTGGAATACATAAAATCAGAGAATGAAAAATACTGCCCAGAAACAGCTGAGCTGAACAAAAAGAGGAGAAATCAGACAAGACTTTGGAAACCTGCCTAACTTCCTCTGTGCACACAGTCCACCTGCTTGGCAAGCTAACAGGAAAACCCAACTTGCACCCTTGTGACTCTCAGTCTCTTCCTAGGAATGCCTTGAAGAGACAATGGCTTTCCCAATCCGTGATTATGAGATGACCAAAATGTTCTAGAACTGGAACTCCTACTTTATCCAAAAATTTTAAAATTCAGAGACATTTTTCTGACCCAGAAGGCATCTTCAACTACTGAAATTTTACAATAAATGGTCTGCCTTTCACCATTCACTCTTATTGTTCAGAAAATCTTAATTCTGGTATTTGCTAAGTTCTAAATGTCTAAATTTGAAGTCCATAAGAGCATTGTGTGTTTAGAAAATTTGCAATTTTGCAGTCTTGCAGATTTTTTAAACGGTATTATTCTTCTTAGAATAAATGTCTATTTAAAATAAATCAAAAAATTATAAACTAAGGTTTTAAAATCCTTCCTCCTACCTATTGCAGCTAAAAAAAGGATTATAGGTTATCATCCTCCACATGGATCCATTAGGAAAGGGGGTGAAGTGCTGCTTTTATTGATTTCACTTATGTTTACTGATGGAAATGGAATGTGTCATACTGAATTCCATTTTAGAATCACACTGGCAGCATGCTCTAATTCTCACAGATGTATTTTTTTCACTTCTCCTGACCTGTTCTCTCCAACTATCTTCCTTCCAATCCTGCAGCTTTCTCAAGTCCTCCTCCTTATCCAGTAAAATCAATTTGAAATCCAAGCTTTAAATTCAATTAAATTTCTTATCATCCACACCACTTGTGTATCATATTGTCTACTTCCCACAGCACCCAAAATCCTCCTGATTTCAGGTCTGTTCCATAATGAACATTCACATTTGAATCCATGCCTTTCCTTAAAATGATCAGTCACTACAATGTCCTCCTCAGCATTATGAAGTTTCTTTTGTACTTCTCAGTAAATCTTTTCCTCTAAACTTAATTTAAATTCAAACACCTTCAGCAATCTCCCAGTATATGCAGGTTCCTCATCAGATCTGTTGCATGTCTCCCACATCTCTTTATAGTTTTTGATGTGGCTTAAACCTAAGCTATTTGTCCTTTTTTAGGCCAACATTGGGTCACCACCCCAGCTCCTGGTTTCCCAGCTCACCTTTCCACATTCCCCTCCCAGTGCTCCCAACAGAGAACTATGCCACTGTCTAATGAGCAGCCTAAGTTTCCATCTAAGAATTTCAATTTTCTCCTTTCCTGATGGGTTTCATCAACTCACTCTGCCATTACACCACATGTGGTCCTGCCTTCTGACAGAGTGAAGGAATGGAGGAAGGTTTGTAGACCACAGAAAGAAAAGATCCTAAGAAACAACTGGCTAAGTGCATATTACAAATGAAGTCCTTAAAAGTCTCATTTGTCAGAAACAGTAAGTTATTCCCCATATTAAGAAAAAAAAAAGGAGAAATTAAATTCATATTCAAAATCCAGAATAGACAGCCATTATTTGCTTACCTGAAATATTTGTTTCAAGGAAAAAAGTGCCCGTCTCAGCTCCCGGCCATTGGAATTGTAAAGTTTCTCTGTGGGGAAAAAAAGACAACAGAATGAAGTTCAGTATAAAGAAAACTGACAACATGGCAAAAATGTACGGCTTTCAATAGAGTCAGAGCATCTATTTTCCATTAGGCAGGCTGTTCTTTAAGAAATTAGCCTTTTTTTAAAAAAAAATAGGACTTATTTATTAAAATTGTGCATGTAAACAAGGGCTTCGTTGTCCAAAACTTCAGGTGGCATCTCCCAGGTAAATTCACAGTTGCTTCAACAACATCAGTGAGAAACAATTGTCTCAGGAGTTTTTAAAATGCCCAGAAATACTCCTCTTTCTGCATTAAGGTAAATTTAGGGCTTATTGAAAGTACCGGATAAATCTCCAAAAACCTCAGCTGAGAGCACTCTGTGCTTTTGTTATCAAAGCTAGAGCCACTGAATCCCATCTTTGACTGCCTTCCCTCTAGACATTCTTTTCTCATGTTCTCATCTTTCTATTGTTAAATCCTTTCTACAATAGCAATGAACGTTAATACCAGAAATAGTCGGACAGTCTGTTCTAAGCATAATTCAAAACAGTGATTTATTCTCATGAAAACTGATCTTGACCTTTTTCTAAATTAAGCAGAAGTCTTCTTTTCATCATCCAATACTGAAATATATTACTTCATTTATTCCCCTACTAATGCATAGTCACAGAAATTAAAGAAGACAAAAGCAACTCCTCTGCTCTCTTTCTGAACCCTGTTACAATGTTTGTGCCTTTAGAAGAAATCTTGGACTGTGCATCTCAAGTTTACTGTTGCAAATTTGGATGCAGGGATGGAGTAGAAGGTGTGCTCTTCAAATCATTTAGCATACCTGATAGAAAGAGACTTTATGCAACACTTTTACAGTCCTAAATCAAATTTTATTACACTAATGCAACCTGAGAAAAGTTAAAAAGGAAAGCAAAATCTTCACAGTCATCTCACATGACACACTCTGCCTCACCCACAGATCATCATGGAAGGACCCTCTCTGCCATAGACAGTGGCCAGCAAGCCCTGAGATCAAAGCTGGAAATCCCATGGAGTGGGAATATTCTTATGAGAAAATAAAATGTCAAACATCTCATTTCCTACTTTCCTTTGTCTATTTCTGTTTTAATTACTACTTTACACTACCAAACCAAATTAAATTTTATTTCTCTCTCTCAAGAAGTTGCAGAAAAGGCTTAGCATTTAAGTATTCATTGCATTTATAACTCAGTAATCATTTTTTACTTCAATCAAAGAAGGTGGGTGTTATTTTTAGAAAAACCTTTCTTACTCCCAATTGTCATCTTTAACCAAAGGAAAAATGTGAAGTAAAATTTTAGAAAAACTAACACTTCTTTTTTTTTTTTTTTAACTTTTAAAATAGTTTTGTTTATCCCTAATTGCCTCTGATTTCAAAGGCAGAACGTGTCAAATTGGCAAAACTATTGTTTTTATAAGTTGTCTCCTTTCTTTATAGATTCCTGACAAAACACTGGAGGAACAGACTTCACTTCAAGCCACAAACTTAGAGGCACACTTTAATTACTCTCACTTAAAACGCACTGGCATGTGAAACTACATTTCTTGGCAGGATAAAGAGCAATTTTGTCAGGAAAGCCTAAAGAATAATAAAGATCTTCCAAGACCCAGTCTGTCAACTTTACATGCCATTATAACACAAAATATTCCTTTCTGAAAGATACCTCCATCTGGCATTTGTTATTACTATTATCCCTCTATTCATAATTCACCAGCATCATTATGAGCAGAATGTTTCCAAACAAGGCAGTGCATTATCATCTTAATTAAGAGAGGCACCACTTCTTAAAATGCTGGCAACTTTGTACATAAATATCAGTGTTCTAACAAATGCCATCTGTTGGTCTTGGTCTTAAACAGGAATCATCATCCCAGCCTGGGGTAAAGTCCTAACAAACTATTGTTATGATACCATAACACTGGTTGCTTTCATTGGTGCATGAAGATTTTTGGTACATCTCAGAGGAACAATGCTGAATATTTTTCTCCTTGGTCTCTTAACAGAGCATAACATCACCCTTGGCAATCAGCACAAACAATGCTCTCCCTGCTTGTCTGTAGCAAACAGGACAGAAGTTACTGACTGAGCTCAAAAAGTGGTCCATCATTAGAGTTAAGAATCAATAACTACTGGAAGTATCAAGTTTGACAACAATTGTGGCAACAAGACACCAGCGTGTATTGCAAATCCTTGAGCTGGGTGGAAAACCCTTCTGAGGAGTGACAGTCCAGGTGGGTCATCTCATTTCTGACATCTACTGCCACACACGTTCACAGGTCCGTCCTCAGGCAGAGCTAACCCTCTTCAATCAGCTCAGATATACGAGTCCCTAAACTCTTCATCTTTTCTTCTTACACATGGGCAATATACAGTCCATGTGAGTCTTAACACCCACTTCTTATAGTGCTGGCGGCCATCAGAAACATTCACGGAGCATCACCCAGGAGGAAAGTGAGATGGTCCCTCCTCGAAGTCCTGCTACATCAGCCTACATTTGTCCAGGGTGAACCTCACCCAGGGCCGGTAAGCCTGTGTAAGCCAAGGTACTGCATGGATCCCCCTAATACAAGCCTGTATTTTCACTGTGTGTGCTGTTTTTCAGGAAATGGTAAATGCACCCAGCTGATTACAGCTCAGGGACACTTGCTAAGGTGCTCTCAAGGTCTTATAGAATTCCCATTGTTCAGGCTCATCCCAAAAGCCCCAGACTGGAACTGAGGATGCAAAAAATGCATCAATGGAAACTGAAAGGCAAAAAGCACTCCTGAGTTCTTTTTCTGTGGTAGAAAATCAAATTTGAAAAAAAAAAAAAGAGAGAGGAAAAGGTATATTTGCTTATGATGTTTTCACACTGCAGAAAATTCTGAAAACAGACAGCAAATGCTTTTGAATGCTTGTTGCTTTACATGAGTAGTTTAAAGTGTTGCCCTCTTAAGCAGACTGAGAAATAACCTTCCATGTTAAATTGCCATGGTGCATCCCCTGGCAGATTTGTCCTGAACAGAAACAAATCATGTCTACAGCTTTGAAACAGGAGTCCAGATTGCTGCTACCACCAAATCCAAAAAACTCTGAGGTGCTCCAAGGACAGTCTGGAAGACCCATCTGCTCACTGCTTTGTTACACAGTGTAGATAAATTGAACATGTACACTAGGACTGCTTTATGCCAGAAACCAAATCTCTGAATTTCAAACCAGAATACGCACTGTTCCACCTCTCCCTGAAACTTCTCAAGTCTCTGGCCCTTTGGTATAACACCTTTCCCATCCTTCCCCAGGTTAGGTACAGGCTGGAAACATAATACATTCATATACTTCAAGACTAGAGGAGATAAAACAGACCAGGGAGTTTATAGGTCTGGGCATTTGTGATATCTGACTGTACCTACCTATTGATGATGGTGCTTCTGACAGTTATGTCCTGACAAGCACAACATTTGCAGTCATTTTTTACTACTTTCTTTAAAGAAATAAAGAGCTGCATCTGCAGCTGTGAAATAGCTCCTTGCTTATACCCAGATGGCAGAAAATTCTTCTGGTGGTTCCCTCTGACGTTAACTAACACTAGAGGGCACTGCTTATTACTTTATTTTATGGAAGAACACTGTTCCTCCATGGGCTTCCCACTGACTGAGCAATACTCTTTGGGATGCAGAGTTGGTACTTCATTATCCTTGAATCCCTGCTTTTAACCTGTAGACTGTAGGACATCCTGGGAAACTAAAAAGCATCAGCACTGCCAATCTCCAACATTCAAAAACAGAGTCAACTCTTTTGAAAAACATAGAAAACCGGGCATTGGTAAGGGCATCAGTTTTCTTTACCTTTTGCAAAAAAGGAGAGTCACATTCATTAAATTATCCTTCCCATCATAGCAGGTAGGTGTATATCCTTGAGAGACAAAGAGATTCCCTTAGCTCACCATTTGTTTCTAGAGACAGAGCATCAGAGATAATTGGGCTTGTGACAGAAACAGACGTGTGAGAGGTAGAAACCTGCAAGTGCCTATTTTCTTGCAAGGGCAGAACTGGTTAAGAGAAACCTTCATTCTCTAAAAGAAAAATATTATCTATTACTCTGTATTTTTGTTTGCTTTTACTGTTGTAAAAAAAACCCTCATGCTAAGTGAAAATGGATTTCTATAGGTGAATCTGGTACAAATGGAGCAGTGGAGGGAGGGCAGTTTGGTTTGCAGGTGACATCTCTTCAGAAAGAAGTCTTTAAAGATCTTTTACCAGACCACTAGCAGCTTTCAAACGGGATTTTGTATTTTCAAAGATCACTGTCAGAGGTTCAGATTTCACTGGATATTCAACTCTTTTGACTACATGGGAAAAAGGACTTTTTAAAGAAAATGATAATTGGTCCTTATATTCTTAATTAAAGTACTGACTTTCATTCTGCCTTCTATGGAAAAACGAGTGTTTTCAAGTCAAAATAATAAAAGAAGAAGCAGAACTGGCTGAAAATTGCTTGGTTCAGTCCCACATGTTACACCTGACCTCTGACCGACAGGGTACCATCCTCCTCCCTTCCTCTTCCATCACACCCATTGAATTAGTCCCTGGGATATAGTAATTTATACAGCATCAGCCTTTTGAGCTGTTGGCAAAGGCTCGTGAACATCTGGCTGAGCACAAATGGGAGTTGCTCTGCTTCACTTGCTGCTGCCTGAATGACCTCCATGTCTCCCATCCATGCCTCTTTTCTTTAAACTGTAATTTCAAGATGAAGCTCCTTTCCTTACAAAAACATAAAAGGGAGATTAACTCCACATTTGATTACATTAGCAGGGTACCTGGTGCAGATCTACTTAAACAACATTTGAAGCATTTCCTGCCATTCATTTCTACCTTGCATGGGACAAAACTAGCAATATTCCTTGGCTTCCAAGAGCCACTTGCAAATTAGTCAGTAATTAGAAACTAAAAACTTAATTACTTTTCCTACAACAATGAATAAAAAAATCATTTTACGTGCTCACTAGAAAGAAGTATTAGTGACAAAAGTAATAGGCTGTCAGAATTTAAATGATCTGCCTACCTTTCCAGCAGCACTAATGGGAAAAAAAAAAACTTAGAAGAATAAAGAAAAATGTTTATAATGATAAAAACCCTCTTCCTGTGAATGCCAAGTGCCACAACTCTAAATTGATTACTACTCTATTACAATTTTAAATGGATGTTATTTTATCTGAATGAATGTATACAATTATAAAACTAGGGAAAAATCCTGAGCAGGCATACAGGTCCAATCCTGGGAACAGGCACTAGGAAGCAGCCTGGTAGACTTCACGCGAGCAGGCCCACGGGTACATATAGTGCTGCAGATCTATAAAACAACTGTATATAAAACTAATTAGCGCAGTGTGCCAGTCTTTCACTGTATGTCAAACAAATTAAAGCAGTTCTCTAAGAAAGACCTGGTTCTGTGCCAAGAATAGGCTCTTTTCTTAGTTTTGCTTTTGTCCATGAAAGTTAGTCATAAATGTGTTGGCCAGACAAGGCACTTCACTTTTCTTCCCAGACCCCCTAGAAAACACACGGAGAAGGGATTCATTCACAGGCACGTTGCCCACTACTACATTAACACAGTTGCTGCTTCTGCTGTGATTACCTCATTTTGCATACTACAAATTTCCTTTTTCTCTCCAAATCTGATTTATTTCTCTGTATAAATAGTTACGCATTAATTAGTGCAACATCTCACATGCAAACTCAAGCTATATATTCTCTCACTGATCCAGGCATAAATGATTAGCACTTAGAGTTTTCCCACAATAAAGGACCTCAGGCCAAGCTAGTGGCTGCGTATAAATTTCGGGAAGCTGAGTCTACGTCACTGTCAGCACCGACTGCTTTGGAGGAATGTGCAGGCTGCCTCCAAGGAATGCCGCCCAGGCTCCCAGGCAGAGAAAAAACCTCCCTCCCCTCCTCTTTATTCAGACACACAGCAGCTGCTTAGCTAATTATCTGGGACAGTGGGTCCCCTCTGCGAGCAGGGTCCTTTGCCCCCCCTGGGAGAGGGGGATCCTTTGTCGGGAAAAGATCCTATTACGCCTGCATATGAGAAGAGCTCAGCTTCAAGCCTGCATCCTTATTCCCTTTCTCTGTAAAGGACCTGCAGGTGGGGAGTGGGAGGAGGGAAAAACAAAACAGCCTTGGACACCCTTTCCTATCCTATCCCCTAAAGCCAAGCTGGCAGAGGCTCAAAGCAGAGTGCAAACAGCCACCTGCAAACCCCAGGGAGCCTGTGGGTTTGGACAGACAGGCAGGGAGAACTTCAGGGCAGGATCTCCCCTGGGAATGAAAAATACCCCATACAGCAGCACTTCAGAGCAATTCTGCAACTCGTGCTTAGAGATTTTCCTGCCTCTGCCTCTTTGAGGGCAGAAGTCTGCATTCTTGATGCTGCAAGACATACCCCTCAGAAACAGACCCTGGATTTCCACAGGGAGAGTACACAGGGCAGAAACCCCACTTTGGGAAGATGTATTGGAGCTAACCTTTTTTGAACATTTCTCTGAGATGCCAAACGTCTTAACTTCTATCACGAGGGAATTAACATAAAACTGTCAGCACAAGAACGATAACACATTAAATTCACTGAAAAAAGTACCAAATCCTCCAGGTGCAAGTGTCCTCCCTAATTCTTGCTCCTGTGTTTCCCAGAGATATAAAATGAGATTCAATCATTTACGTGAAAATGAGTAACATGTAAGAAAATTCCAGACCACCAAAGAGAAAGACGATGACCCTGAGGAAGAGGAATCAGAGACAGGCAGCAACAGAGAAACAACTCACAGAGAAGTACAGAACAGCAGAGGGAAGTCAGTAAGAGAGAACAGACAGTAGAAGAGAGAACAGACAGTAGGAGAGATGGTCTGGAGTGCCATTAATATGAGAGCAATAGTGCTTAAAGAAAGCAGTAATGCTTAAGCAATCAGCTGCAGAGAACTAAACTTAATTCTTCAGAAGCATGAAAAGACAGAGTGAGAAACAAAATCACCTGTGTAAAACAGAGACAAAAACATCCTTTCGGGGTATGTTCTATTCCATCTAAACACATTATTCCTTTGCTCTTGGTTCCAGGTTTTAGCCAGTGCTGGAGGTTCTCTATCAACATACAGATAAACTACCGCAACATGTAAGTAATTCATTGAGATTTAAAAGAAGGAGGGGTTTATGCAAATAGTCGGTAGAAGGGAATTTCCAGTCTTTATCATACTGCACTGTCATGGCTCGACCCCAGCTGTCAACTAAGCCCCCACACAGCCACTCGCTCACTCGCCCATGAGCAGGATGAGGGAGAGAATGGAAAGTGTAAAAGTGAGGAAACTCATGGATTGAGACAAAGACAGTTTAATAATAAAAGCAAAAGCCTCCCACACAAGCAAAGCAAAATGAATTCATTCACCACCTCCCATGGGCAGGTAGGTGTTCAGACACTTCCAGGAAAGCAGGGCTTCCTCACATGTAATGGTGACTTGGGAAGACTAATGCCATCATTCCCAGTGTTCCTCCCTTCCTCCTTCTTTCTCCAGCTTTCCATGCTGAGCATGACACCACATTTGGGATCAGTTCTTGTGCACCCCTGCATCCCCAGACTCCAAGGCCCTGACTCTGTGAAAGCGCCTGCTCAGCAATAACAAACACATCCCTGAATTATACACACTGTTTCCAGCACAAATCCAAAACACAGTCCCAAACGAGCTACTACGAGGGAAATTACCTCAGCCAAAACCAGCACATCCCTTCTGGCAGCCCAACAGAACTATACTGATCTCTTCTCTCAACCATTTCTACCAAACTTCTGTTTATTCTGCTTGGCTTCAAGCAAACCACATGTCATGGATAAACCATTAGCCAGTTCCGCCTTCACACAGCTCTAAATTACTATCCTTTTGCTCCTGTAGACCCATTCACATGCACGTGGAACTGGGAAGAACATTCGTCATACTATCTGCACACACTATGGCAAACAAATGCCAATGATTTATGCTAAAGGGAGACGTTAAAATGCACCAAGTGTTTATACAGTTAAGTGCAAAAGGAAACCTTAGTCTTCATCTGCTGGATCCTGGGGTTTACAGCCATGGAAGATGGTGCTCTCTGTATGTTGCTCTGCATTACATTAAGATCTTAAAAACTGATGGTGTCAAAACTTCCTTTCACTGTTTCCACTTCTAAATTCCTTAGCATATTAAGGCCTTGCTTACTCATAAGAAAAGAAAGGACATATAAGGTGATGTGGGCTGACAGCAGAGTGAAGATGCCTGACAAAAAGGCTAGTACTTTCCCCTTTAGTTTTATATCTCCCTGCTCATTACTGTTTTCCCAATTTCCTCCTGTAGAAACTTATGTAAGTTGTCTTCTACTGCTGCTGCTGTGGAAAAAAGGACACAAGTAATAAAAAAGGTCAACAGAGGGGGAGCACAACAACAGATTTTATCTAAATTATGAAGTAAAAATCGGACGAGGACATTAAAATTCAGTCAACAAGGAATCACTTAACTGCATAGAAAACAACAGCAACAACCCCAAGAAACCTGAATACCTCAAGAATTTCAATTATTAAAACCCCCAGGCTTTTAAAATTAGTTGTATGTGGAGAGATAAACAAAATGCAGGGGGTGTTTATTGCAAAAAGATCTTTTTAGAACTGGCTTTCATGGTCGGGCTGGGGAGATTATTGCCAGGCCAATGCCACAAAAAGCATTTCCTGCTCTCTGTGAACTGAAAACTGTGACCAAACTGGAGCAGCATGTGGCTTTGAATCCACTTCCCCTTAGGTTATCACGACAGCTTTTACCTCCATTTCCAAACTGCTTCTCTCATGTATCAGTTCGATTTTGCAAGCTGAAATACAGAATTCCCAATTTCCCACTGAATCTTGTGCCTACTGATAACTTTGAAGACATGGGGAAAAGGCTGCTGCTGGAAAAAACAGCAGTGAAGGAAGTACACCGTGTAGGTCCATGCACACAGTACAGACCTAGAACAAACTGCTCAAGTAGCTCAGTCTTCCTTCCTTCCTTCCTTGAAATAAAAAGCAGCACTAAAAAGAAGTATTCAAAAGTTACAGACTTTCCAACATATTATCAAAATAAAGAGCCTCTGCCTCTTCAGCCTACTCATTCCAGCTATGGAACAGGCACCATAGTGTACTTCCCTGCAATGATTTATTTACACAGGTCCTCTCCACTTGAATGCAAAAGGCACTAATACGCTCTTTAGTTCTGAAGTGCAGGAAACAGTACTTTGGGTTGATAACTTCAAAGGAGGTCACTTCTGCATGTCCAAAAATGCTGTGGCTGCTCTTCTCTAAAAGTCAAAGGGTTGTAGAAGGGAAAAGGCTGCGTAGCAAGGTCAAATATTACAGCACCATATTAGAGCAAGTGGTGATGGAAAAGACTTGAGAGGTCATCTTGTTCATCCTCCTACTAATGCAAAATTGCTCCCTGGAGAGTAATACAGTAAGAAAGTAGTTGCTATATAAAAATATATGTTACATAATGCAAGAGAATGGGGTTGGGGAAAATTCCTAGAAAGGAAAATAACATAGAACTTACTGCTTTTTAGAGATTACTGTAGCCAATCTGAGGCTAAAACATAATTCTAAAAAGTATGTTGAGACCAATCTTTAATGTTTGTTAGCACTCTGAATTGCTGACCTGTGTGCTGGTGCTCAAACAACCCCGTTAGTGCCTCCTGGGTTAGAAGTACTTAGTAACAACGTGCTAGTCACAACCTGAATTTTCTGGTTTTATTATGTTTTAAACAGTGTGAAATGATGCCCTGCATTTTCAATCACAATTAGTAAACAAAGAGCAACAAGTACATTATAGCAACCTATCACCAAAAACCCCCTAAAATTTAGGTATACACCCACTACCCCAAGAATTACAGATGCCTTATCTATGCTTACCCAAAATGTCCAAGTGCCAAGACATCAGAGGTTTGTGCCAAGAAGGTGAATGAGCTCCTGAGCTTAAAATTCATACCAAGTTTTTCTCTTGCATAAGACATGCCAAAATATGTCAGTTGCTACCTCCAAGACTAGGCTGTTGCAGTGATCCTAAGTCCAGTCTCAGGAATTGCATCACGATTTAAATAGCCCTTGGACCTCAGAGATTGCAGACTCTTAATTAACTGCATTCATTCAAGCACATCAGAGTTCGTTCAAAAATTTGGATGGCAAGTATGAATTACTCATCAGATAGCAAGCAACAGGCAAAAGAGCAGCAGCAGCTGATGGTCAAAACCTTACACAGCTGCTTCTTGTGATTGCAATGGTAAGTGCATCTCTAAATACCTGAGGCTGCATTGCCTATGCGCAGGTGAGACTTCCCAGTCTCACAGCCAAGCTGTTGGGTGCAACTCATTCAAATTCAATGCTAAGTGTTTTGTTGACCATTTGAAATGGCCAAGACCAAGAATCCACCATAAAGTCCTCACATACAAAAACCAGTAGATGTGCCTGTAACTGAGCAACACTATCAATATTAAGGATTAATATTTACTAGTACTTTACTCAGAAGCATCAGCTACACAATCATGAAGATCCCTTCTGGAAAGCTTCTAGACATGGCACCTTAATCTAGTGGAGCTTTATCTATAGGATATTTTTCCCCAAAATTAATTAAAAAACATAACGAGCAAAGAATTCCAATGAAAATGCCATAGCATTCTCCAGCATATTTATTTCCATTTTTCATTACATTCGCTGATGACAATATTGATTTCTAAAACAATTTTATTTAAATTCAATAATCAGATCTCCCCAGTCTGAAAACAATATCTCTGTATAACAGCCTCTTCCTTATGTGAAAAACTTTAATTGTAGCTCATCTTTCCTACACCTTCTTGTTCTTGTTTATATTCTCCAATCAATTCACATCTTTAAATGCGCAAACTCATTTTGAGTAAAAAGAAGACAGAGCATTTCAATAGGCAAAGATTTGGGTTTGCTGCAGTATTACAGTCACAAAACAAAGAACAATTCCTTAAGTAATAGTCTCATAGTTCCTAGCAGACGTGATCTCAGTCAAAAACAATAGGCTAATTAACCAGCTTTGTTCTAATAACTTGAACCATCTTTTTCCATGAGTCTTGATGCATTTGAGGGCTCCTGGAAGGATGCTTCTTTAGAATACTTGAAGGATATAGTTAAATTAACAGAAATTAAGTTAACAGAGATGAATTTACAACAGAGGGAGAATGAAGAAATATCAGATGTGCAGAAGGAAAGACTGCAGCACAAATACTTTTAGCAGATGTCAAAGTAATTCAGGGTCAGCAAGTTTCACATCATCCTGAAATTGCTGGGACACATGAAAAATACACCATTTTGGCAAATCAAAAGAATAGCAAACCCCATGAATAAACTGGAACAGAACCACTAAAATCTCAGGCTGAATCCATGCCAGTGCACAAATCTCATCTGATGCAAATGCCAGATCAAGCACATGGCCAGTCCTCTTGCAGTGGCCTAGGGAAGCTTGGAGATCCCCACTCTCTGAGGGACAACTCACCTTCCAGCATTTGTACAGGTGCTGCACCTCGTGCCTCGCCACCTCCTGGGTCACACTGGTACCCACAGTGTACAGGTGGCACATCACTGCTCCATCTGCTGTCCCATGTCTTACAGCAAAAGGGACAAGAACAGGCATCCCAAGAACGTGGCACAGGCACTGTGATAAACTTAACACACCAGGAAGGGAAGATAACACCACGAGGAAGCCAACGGTCTCAAGCTTCACATACCACACACAACAGCCCTGCAAGAGAGCACTGCAGCTACTGTCCTGGACTCCAGTGCAATTCATTTGTCCAGCAGTTACTATTTTTTTTACTACTTAGTTCGTTGGGAATATAAAGGCTTCCCCCAGCAGTGGAGACACACCTTCATAGTCTCTTAAGGACCTGTACATCAGACTGCAAAGATGTAACAGTGAAAGTACTGAAGTATTTCCCATTCATATAAAATGAGGCAAAAGTAGAATACCTCTACACCCCCAAGTACCATGAAGGATGAAGGGAGGTATCCAAAGTTACACATACTAAAATCAGGAAATTACTGATAAAGGAAGGACCATGTTCATCCTGTGGAAACGTTGCTTTTGGAAATTCTTCCCCATTTTTACAGGTGAAAGATGTCACTGATTTTCCAGTAACAAAATGTATGATACTTGTAGGCTCCACAACAGTGTGGCTGGATCTCAGAGAACAAATACAAAGCAAATATTGGAATAATCATTTCATTCACCCCCATCAACTAACACAACAATGAAAAACCTCTGTGCTAGATGCTTCCCTGAGTTGCATTTGGGAATCAGTTAGTTCATTTAAATGTGTTAGCAGCAGGAGAGAAGCTTTTATATAAATGCACCCAGGGCTCTGGCAACACATTATCCCTTCTGAAACGAAAGCTGGCCGATGCCACTCCAAGCCATGATGTGCTGCCCACTGAGGCACCAGCTCTTCACCTCTCCTGCTGTCTGCAGAGACAGAAGTGAGACAGACCCCAGAACAAGCTCAGCATCGCTTAGAATGATTTCCTGCTTAAGTTCCCCCTCAACATCTCCACATCAACAGTTTTTGTAACAAATAATTTAAATGAAAAGTCACTCAAGCTATTGTGTTCCTTTTCATATGGCTCCATCATGTCCTGGGTCAGAGCAACTTTCAGACAAGTTTGCATCTTTCCAGGGTAAAAGGAAAGGCAATCCTCACAGTGCTCTAACCATACCACCCTACCACACATTTTTATTTTCAAACATTCCTCAAGCACAATTTCTGTTTACCATACCATGGGGCACTTGGCCTGAACTTGTTTAACACATGTTTGTGTTATTTATCCAAACTCATTCATCACAGTTGTAAAACATCTGACAGACGATGGAGGTTTTCCAGTATGTATCAGGCCTCTCGCTTAATTCAACCGCTGATTATTTCCACCTCTAAGTAATTTGACCAAAACCACACGAAAGCATTCAGCTATACTAAATCTCTCTCTGTTTGTTATTAACCCAGTCACTGGCTGTAAAAAGCTCCGTCTCTCTACTTATCTAATTAATCAGACAAATATCAACTCTATACACATATATACTATATATATTACCATGCATAATATATACACGTATTAGTTATATACTATATATGTTTATTGATATGTATATGATATATAAATTCTACACATTTAAACACAGTGTTTTCTTTTTAGGAAGATTCATGTGGTAAGAAAAGATTAACTGACACACGGATTTAATTGCCATTTGTAATTTAAATACTTCCAGCTGCTGTGCAGTGTTTCTCTGCACAAAATGCACATACTATGGCTCACGTCCTACACACATTCAGCTACTTAATGTGACATAAAATCCACGAATTCACAAATTCACTTAAGTATAAGCATCATGAACACCAATTCAATGTAGTTTGGGATCAGATGCTGCAACTGGAAAGTAAAAACGGTTCTGCTTTCTGCGATTATTGAGCACAAGCACTGTATGGCCTTTCTACTTCTTGTCTCTTGCAGAAGGAAGATCTTTCATTGTTCTTTTTTTTAATTTTATTTGCATACACTGCATTGCTCATTAATCATACTGACACAAGTCTGTAACCACCAAACTAGAAGCAAGCTAAGAGTTGAGACCTGCAAGAACACTAAAAGGACCAGATCCTACCTTCTACCTAGGCTTTCTAGATTCAAAATAAATTAGTTCGAAAAGTGTCATATGTGCTTCAGGAATTCAAGATCCATTCACTGTTCCTCACAAATGCCTAACTGTGCTGCTGCACAGATTGTCTGTCTCATATGTTACTTTTTTCTTCCTTGAAGAACTGTATAAAAAAACATTATGAACTACATTATCATGCTTTCAATGTGACAGCACAGGTTGGTTAGCACAGACCTCACAGTAAATAAGTAAGTTCCTATCCCTTCTCACTTCAGGAATCAGAAGTCTCCTGGGAGAGTGAGGCTCAGGTAGAAGCCAGGGCAGTAAACTGAGAATGAAAAATCTCTGCTTCTCTTGGGTCAACAGTATCTTCAGAATGTCTATGCTATGAGAGCTAGTAAGGATCTGACCCCTTTGTCTCCCTCACCTCCCATCCTGTCATTATTTCTGAAGTCTATACAGAGACACTGGAAATAAAGATGATGATGGGGAATGAGTACAGAAGAGAGCTCCAGGAACAAAACAATAGGGTTTGCACATCTGATCATATCATATTGCATGCAGAAAACAAGAAAATGTGGCTTCTTAGGACAAATACAGGACATATTATTACTACCGTCTACAGAAGGAAAACTATGAAGAAATAACCAGTTGCTCAAGGTTTCCTCAGTGGCACTCCTGGTCTGCAACCACTACTAATCTTCCATAAAGAAAACAGACAATGAAGCTGAAAGGACAAAAGACCTTAAGAAAAAAACCCAAACAATATCCTTATTCTTTGGACTACTGACTTGAAGAACTATTTCTTACTGTATACTTTTTTTAATTGCTCTTGGCTAGGCTTTTTATGCAAATAAGTGCCCTAGAGCCTACTGTCACATGCTGTATATGAGACAACCTCTCAAGTGTGTACAGAAAACTTCAGCTGATGTGGGATTTGGCAACTTGCTTGGTAAGTGGCATTTTAATTCATGAGCATATTAAATCCATGATGCATAATCTGCTTGGGCAGCCTGGTAGTTTTAAGATGTTAGTCTAGACCTATAAAGCCCTAAATGTCTTGGGACCTATTTATGCAGGCATTGAGCTTTTCAGGAGGTTTCCTGATGAAACAAAAGTTATAATCAGAAAACGTTGGTCACTAAATTGGAAACACTGCATTCAAAGTCTCTTGCAGTGAATAAATTTTCTTCAGATCCAAGACAGGATCCCAAAGAGGTTTACATAGATTCAAGATAACTGAGGACCCAGGAAAGATATGTCTTCAACCCTAAGACTGGTGCTGTGGTAAGCTATGGGTCTGCACCATGGTGAGACAAATCAGAAGAGAGGAAACTGCAGGACCCAAAAGGCTGAGAGCTCTCGAGGCCCAAGCTGAAATGCAGACAACCCAGAGAGCCCAATCCTGAGTCCAAGTGCCAAAAAAAAAAAAAAAAAAAAAAAAAAAAAAAAAAAAAAAAAAAAGAGAGAAATGGGAATTTCAGTCACAAAATTCAGGAAAAAAAATTCATTTGTTCTCAGAGTACCTTCACTTCAATATCAATTTTCTGCAGAGGTATTAGGATGGTATTTCCTGAGCAGTTTCCGAGTCGTGCCACAGAATATGGGGTGTGTTTGTGAAAGCTCTGTCACTCCTCACTCCCTGCAACTTCAGGGTTTTGCCTGTCTGGAACAATCTTATTTTTTTTCCGGTGTTTCATTAGCAGACCCTTTCTGAGAAATGCCAGGTGGCACCATGCCCAGAATTGCTTGCCAGCTAATCTCAGAGGATTGGGCATCATGCCATTTGAATTAAAAGAGCTCAGCTCTAACTCACTGATAACATTTAGGAATCAAACTAATAAAATGGAAAAACAAAATGAATACAAATAACCTCCGATGGCTTTTACTGAAAACTTATACAGTTACAGAGAAAGACAAAAAACAAGAAGCAGTAGTTGTCTTTTCTCCAAAACTTAAAACAGGGTTCAAGTGAGAAAAATCGGCTATGATTTCATTAGTTTCTGAAAACAAGAAAAATAATAAAAAAGGAAAGGTAACATCCCTGCAACAGGGAGCTCAAACTTCAGGCAAGCTGTGTCGCCCCCACAAAATGCAGAGGCGAAAGAGGGAGAAAAGAATTTGCATTTGAAGGGAACAATGGAGTTTCTCCCTCAGTCCCTTCATTCTGGCATTTTGACATGTCCTTCCTAAAATAAAGATGACGTTTAATTTATGAAGACCTATAAAATTATAAATAGCCAGTTGAAAAGTCTGCATAATCCTAACATTGTCCACATCAATAATAAAACATGGGCTACTTCAGCATGTGCACATAGACGAAGGGGCAAGAACACAGACTAATGATTCTGTAAATTAAAAACTGGTTTTTTTATCAGAAGTTTTTCAGTTTTACAGGCTAGAAATTCTCACATACAACACACCCCACAGGAGGGGTATGGGAAGGGAAAACACAAGGCTAATAAGGAGGTGACTATTAGGAAATAAAACAATTCAAAACCATTTCCTATAACACAATTAAAGAAAAATATGGGAGGCAACTTTGGCTTACTCTGACTGCTGTCTTTATAAAGCCTATCTGTGTTATTTACATCTTCTCCTCTATTCTTTCAGAGACCATGAGTCAGTAGAGGACAGCTTATTTTCCTTTCACTTCCTCATACATGCCCTGGAGAGTCAGATAACATCAGTCTTAGAATATTGCATAGCTAATTAACAGATAACAGTTAACCAAATTAAATAAGTCACACAGACAAAACAGTCCTTTTTCTGTGACATAACAACATCCAAGAAATTTTTATAGCAGAAATAACTGAGAGGGGAGCTAGCTGATCTTTTTCCATCTTATAAGCAGGGATAAAGCAGTTTTAACTTTGGATGGAACAAACCCCCAACAGCTGAGATAGATGAGGGCTCACAGAAGTCACTTGCTTTCTCAGCTCCATTTGCAAAGCATGGACAGACACTTTAGCACCCTCCAAACAGAGGCAGACATTTCAGAAAGGATGCAATCTTGTGTGAGACGCTTGCCCTCTCCCCACCTTTGCCCCTCTGCCTGCCTTTGCCCCTCATGTGCTCTGCTGCCCTTGGGGGGCTGCAGGGACCTGCCCATCTTGTGCTGCCAAGGCAGGAGGGGACACCAAGGGCCCACTAGGGCTGTGCAAGTCAAACCAGAGCTTACATATGGGCAGCTCTGCCCCTACTCAGCATGCTGCGTTCGGTGCCTGCCCTGAGCAACCCTGGCACTCCATGTCTGCGGGAAGCAGCCGGTGACGGAGCGGCAATGCTTCCCTGGCCTCCCCACGACTCTGCCAGGCTGGTATGGGCACCCCAAGGCAGCAGCACTGCTGTGCAGGTGCTCTGTCCTCACCAGGGGCAGGGTGCTGGATAATCCTTCCCACGTTGTTTGGGCCACTATTCCCCGCTTGGTTCTCCATGTGGTGCCCAAATTGACTCTCGGCTTGACAGGAGCCCTTTCTCAGCACTGTCCTTGCTGTGTGGCCATGACACCTGCGTTTTCCAGACTAAGTTGTTCTCCCACAGTGTTTCAAGCCACCCACCAGCCAAAGCCCAGGTACTCCTGAGACATCAGAATGGCAACAATTCAGAGCAAAAGGCCTGGCTGCCAGGACAGGTGTCTCCAGGAGTGCGCTCTCACATGTGGGCACTGTGAATCCAGTCCCACAAGCCCTTCCTTGAGGTGCCAACACCAGCATTGACAGAGTGGAAATGTAACACAGGGCTTGTTGCCAAAATCCATCACTGGCTCCTGTGATCCACATTTTCTCCTGCAGACACAGCATGGCAACCCATGCCAATGGAGGAGAGGAAGCAGAGGAGCACAGAAGGGAACCCTGGAGCACTCCTTCATCCTTTCTGCTCATGTGGCTCGCAGACATGACCACATTAAAATCAAGTAAAAAAGTAGAATACTATCGAAACCCTGAATTTCATCTGTATTATCTTAATTACAAAACACACATTTCTTCCACTGAGAATCACTTCTACTTGCTACTGACCCAGACAGAAATTCAGAAGGAAGGGGAATGGCTTCTGAGATGCTATAGATAAAAATGCTTACTACTGTTTTCGGTAGCTACTAATCACTCTGGAGTTTCCAAGGGCCTTCATCATCCCTTGCTTGTGACACAACATGCAACAAAGCAAAACCATAACTAAGTCCCATCTCATTGAGAGCAGAGCAGACTGAAATTAGAAATTAATGAAAGACAAGAAGTGTAATTACAGGTGACACCTGTACAAGGACACTTCCATTGCCCAGCAATATGTTTTTACACTGATCTGGTAGCTGCTGTAGGACTGGATTAGTTACTGTGCTTACACTGCCAAGGATAGTCAGATTTTTAAATACTTCCATACATCCCATTTCTTTCAAGGACGTTAACACACCTCCCAGAAGCCCTTAAAACATCAAATGTTATGGATAGCCAGAAACTACCCAGATTTGTCCTCTGTGTTATATTGCAGCCATTATCAATAAATTTACAAGAAACATATGCACACATACAAACACAGGCATAAAATCAAAGTATACTGTGTCATTACATCTTTTTGGTACCTTGATTTTAGTCACACTTTTGATCAAAATACACTGTTGCTTTCCTCTACCAATAATATGGCTGGTAATTTATCAAATACTTGAATACCAAGAAAGACACTGAAACATTTTTTCACTGAAAAGTTAATGTCCTGAAAGATGTAAAGCAACACACTGCAACTGTTTCTCCTTTGGCATGCTGCCTTCTTCCCATCATGAATGGATGTGACCACAGACAGATTGTAAGTAAAATACCCCAGATAAACAAGCTGGCTAGTTACGTGCAATCAGAAAATCAACTCACTTCAAAAATGTCTGAAGCTAGAAAACAGTAATGAAAAAAATAATAATAAAAAAAATCAAAGTTCCTGTGAGAAGTGACCCAGGACCTGAACTTCAGACTCAATCACTCCCTAAGCTGTGGATTCATAAATGAGCCTGAACGTGGCAAACGTGCTCTTTTTCTACAGACTATCAAACCAAATGAGACTTTATTATGCAATTAAAATCAAGCATCATTTTTCTGTCATTACATCAGAATTTGCCTAAAGAAATCAACATTCCTTAAGCTGGAGCACTCTGGCCATGCTACATGTGCTGTTGGAGGCAGGTTAAATCAGTTGGGAATCCTACATGCCCAGTATCTGGCTTCAATTTTCTCTCACAGTTACTTCCTTAGCACTAAACAATGGTGAATCAATACACTGCCAGGCATATTTCTTTTTCTTTTTTTTTTCAGATGCTGTCCTATGAAAATCCTAAGATATGTTTTGCAGGTAGATGGAAATTATTTCCCAGGCTACAGCCTTCAGAACATCACTGCACTACCTACCCACCAAAAACTAGATAAAAATGATAAATACCCACTAGGTAAAAATGTTTGTGTGTTCTTTGGTCATGATTTTATTTTCTCCCAGATTGCTTTCTGAAGGACAAAGCAAAAGATTGTGAACAAATTTGTGTAAGTGCTTTGGCATGGGAATGACTTCACACAGCCGCATTTCTATACCACCTCAGTGGGGTAGGACAGAGCTGGGCCAGCAGCACAAACTGATATCACACTAGTTTGTTCTGCCTGGAGTCAAACTGCTCTCCCTCTCTCTATAGACCAAGCCTGCAGAATTCATACACAGTTATGTTAAAACTGAAAAAATTAAGTGAGGGCAAAAATGAACCTTTTCTTCCCTCCTTAAAAAAAAAAAAAAAAAAAAAAAACAAAGAAAAAAAAAAAGGGTACAAAAAACGACCAGAAAGCTGCACAGATATGGTATGCACACACACTGTTCGAGTTTTCCTCTCTTTTGATAAACTTTTTAGTCAAAAGTAACTTTCATGACAAGTCCTTGGTTGAAATCCTTGAAACTTTTACTCATTTGGATCACTTAGATGAAAGCCCAAAACACAAAAACTTTTGTTTTCATGTCACCCCCAGCAAGCAGAACCAAAGCAAAGACTTGACGGCTATTTTATGTTTGAAATATTGGCTTCAAAGCAATGGGGACAGCACAGTGTGGGTGGGCCTGACACTACAGCTGTCTTAAAACAAAGAGCCTATATATCAAAAAAAACTCACAAGAGACAGGATTTACCCAGAAAGAATTACATCCAACAGAAATGAAGATGAGGAAGAAGACGTGCATGAACGTGTGTTCAGGGAAAGCAAAAGGGTAAAGGTGCAGTTAAAAAAAAAAAAATCAAAAAGATACTGAAAAATGTTCTATCCAATTGCAGTTATAACCATTGACATGAAAAGTATTTTTTAAAGAGGTTTCTGACTGCATTACAGTGTCAGTGCAATATCATAAAAATGAGAATAGGTTCTTGAGTTAGTGATGGGGCAAAACACTTAAAGAGGGAGTCAATTTAATTACATGTCTGTATTCAAATTAGGCATCACATGCATCTATAAACTAACAATATCCATAAAATAACAAGGACTGTAGCATTAGTGAATTGAAATGTTGATGAGGTGGCTAAAATTTAGATCATTCTTTCCATCTCTATACTCCATTGCAATGGGTTCAGGATGATTTTACTGTTTAAGCAGTGAGAAGCAGCAAACATTGCAATATCGTATCTATACAATTCTTGTCAGCATGTATTATCAAAATAACAGAAAGCCTAATTTTAAACAGAAATGAAACAGATGAAGATTACAGGGGCAAATACTTTCCATAACTGTGCCTGTGCCTGAGTTTGCAAATGGAGTTTATGATAGGGGAATATTTTGATTGTAACAACAGTTAAAAACATTTTACAGGTTTTTAGGCCCAAGAGCTGTTAATTTCCCAGAGCCTAACTTCTCTCCTCTTACAATTCCAACTGCTGAAGGCAGCAAATGTGTTCACACATAGCAGCAACATCTTCCTACCCTTGCCCCAGCAACAAGGCTATCAGGAGGTAAATGACATGGGCTCATTTCTGTCTCTCTCTCCTGGGACTGCATGGGACAACACAACACAGCTGGACAGAGCCACCACAGCACTGCAGGATCTACTTTGTAAATTAAAGTTGATGAAAATTTCACCTGCTGTTTCAGAAAGGCGACCACAGTGCCATAGTATGCACACCATGCTTGAAAATGGTGCTTCATCAATTCAGTCTCAGAGGTAAACTGGTTTACCTTTGGGACACAGGTGATGCCTAAGGTTTTAGTGTGCATTTTGTAGATTTTTAGAATTATGTAGGTCTTCCTGGGCTGCTCACGTATGAAGTGGTGTTAGAAGTCACTAAAATGTTTTCTCACATTCCTGAGTTCTCCCAAGGACACACTGTTTTGAAGAAACATCTGCAATACAGCTTTGAGACAAAACCATAGAGAGGGCCCAGAGCCTCTCCAAGGGACAGTTGTGAGGACCTTTATGAGTGGGGTCCAAGGGAAATTGGTACCCCCAGGTTGGCTATAGATATCATACGTGCTAATGCTGGAGGTTATAAAAACTGTAACATCCCCGATCAAGGGTGTGCATGCTTTGGTGTGCACCTTGGAAGCTTCCAGTAAAGGCTAATTATCTTTCTCCACTAATGTTGTTTTGAGTGCCTTTCTGCAGGAATTTTAGGTATCACAGGCATTGCAGATTTGAAATGAGAAGTGAGGACTGTGAAGGCATACACCCAAGTGATGCTGGAGTCAATACCCTGGCACCTCCTCCTTGGAAAAGAAGGTGCTCTGGGTTGTGCTGCAACATGTCAGACAACACTAGGGGCCTCTCCCTTGGAGCTGGAATCCTGATGACCCACACCACACGTACCACCACTCTCAACAGCCTAAGTGAGCTGTGATTTTTGTGTCAGAGGATCCAGGCAGCCAGCAACAAGTGGAATCATTAGCAGGGGCAGAAGCATTTGTTTAAAGCAAATCAGGATGTCTCTGTATTGTAAATCTGTCCCCTCTCTCACACACACTTAAAAATACTTGCTCTTCACCAGCTCTTCAACGGAGTAATTTGTGTGAAGAATCTGGGACCCTTTGACTAAGAATAACTATTAGATCCCTCTTCTAATAGGGGATCTACTTTACACCTAGAGAGAAAGGACATCTCTAACTCCATGTGCTCCCAAAAGGGGATTTCACTTCAGGGGCTCCCACAAAGATGAAAGCCCAAAGTCTCTTTTACAAACCTTTGTTTTGATTTTCCCCTTTGCCAACTATGATGACTCCAGAGTCACTGATAACAAAAGCAGATGTTTACAGCCACATGGGAGGCTTCCCTGTATACAGTGGCTACTGCATTACATCATATTAGTCACTCTGTGACATCTACCACATGTATCACATTGTCTAGGACACATTTTAAATCCCATTGACAGTGGTGGGATTAGATGTGTACTAATATTAAAATGTAAAGTCCTTCCCCATCTGGTGATCATAAAAATGGTTCTCTAAAACACTGGTTTCTTTCATGATCCTCATTCCCCAACTGAAAAGTGTGTGGATAGTTGTGTATCTTGTTGAGAGACAAAAATGAGGTTTTCCTAGTACTTAATATGATTGCAGGATCTGTGATGAAACCTTCGCATCCTTTGTGATATATTTTAGAAAGCAGAATTTTTCTTCTATTTTGCATAGTTCTGGAGACAGTGCAAACATTTCTGTTTGCACAACTGGCACCCTAGGCAATTTTCTCAATTTTATATAATATAGAGAATGGCTCCTGGAAGAAGAAACAAACGTATTTTAAATGACTCACTGATAAATTTAGATCATTGCTACCTGCCTCTGGCTAAGGAAACTCAATCTGTGAATTGCTTCCTGCCAACTACTTAATTTTGTTTGTTTTCCACTGGTTCAGTATGGATTATTGGTCTGCTTCACTGACTGCCTTGGTTTGACACCAACCCCCTCCATCCTGACCATCAGTTTTGCTTTCATCTGTGCTGAACCCGGTGTTGGGGCACTGATCTGTCAGCTCCATAATCATTAGTACAACTAAGGCCTGTTAGTGCCAGTATAATCGTTAGGCCACTTGGAAAATTACGGGTACAATTCACAGACCAAGCATTTCCCTGAAATTGCAAGGACAGCTTTAAACTAGTAACTTGCATAAATATCAGTGCATTACATGGAATAGAATTACTCATCAGCTGAAACCAAGATGTCCACATTAAACTCATATTAGACATTCATGCCCAGCAGAATCTGATTATCCTATGCTGATGCAGGCACAGATTTTAACTATCAATGAAGATGCATGTAACATGTGAAACTTCTCTGGTGATGTAATTTACAGAGAGGGTCTGGTATATGATGCTGTATGGGATCTAGAATTGGTACAATAAAATCCTGAGGAGATGGCTTACAAGAAAATATATTTTATAAACTTCACCTATTAATGCAATGCAGACTCCAGCAACTCAAGTGCAGGGGAAGGTACAGGAGGGATCAAACAAGCTCTGTGGTGCTGACTTCCAATTGAACGCCCATTTCCTTCGCCAAGCAGAAATGTGAAATCTTGCATTAGTATCTGAATATAACTTTGACAGATGCTGGGATTCAGCTATTGTAACAAAAGAAGTCCATTTACTGACATAAGGGGAACAAGCTGTTTTCTTTACAAGGCTGATTTCATGCTCAGCATGGCCTACTGTGGTACATTCATGAGGAATGATAAAAATAGATAAAATTATCAGATAAAATCCCTGATCTTTCCTACAAATAACCAGGGTGTTTCAATATCAGAGAAAAAAGCATGTTTTTTTAATCAAACACTAGGTAACAAACTAGACAGCACAGTCCATTTTTGCTGTACTGCAGCATGCACAGCCTGCAGGGTCTCCTCCACATCTGCCTCCAAGCTCTAATATGACAGACAAACAGGAAAGTTCCTGCTCAACCACCCTGATAGCTTAAGGTGTTTGAGACCTGCATGTTGGCAGAGCTGCAGGAGGCTCTGCACCACTCTGCAAATCCTTAGGTTTAGTCTCGAAATCTCCTTGGCAAAGGCAGTAGCTATGCCATAGGTAACATGCAGGGGAGTCTCTCCACCTTCTTTTCCTGCCCTCCCTAGCCCAAATGGACAAAAAAAGGCCAGCTTTGCAAATAAATATGTAGATATTTATATATATAGTATAGGGATAACTTTTTCTTAGCAGACTTCCCCAGAAGATGTCAGCTTTTCTTAAGAATAATGGTGAACAATCTTAGGGGCAACTCAATGTTTTTGGTAGGCTGAATTCACTGGTACTGACTACCCTTAAAATGATGACCAGCACCAAAGGCTTATCTCCTGCAGTATCCCTCTCTCTTAATGTCATGCAAAGCAACTGTTGGGGCTACAAACTCAATGTTGTGTTTTGTGTCATTGTACTCTTAGTAAATTTAACCACAACTCCCTAGACAGCACTCCTTGTGCAAGAATGATGGGAGAATAGAGCATTTCCAGTCAGGAACATTTCCTCTATTTTAGCAGAATTTGTGCTTCGCATGAGAAAACAATGTTCCATGAAAGGCAGCAACTGCGGCTGTGCCAACTCTCAAGCATGCCAATACACTCTGGATAAGTTTTCATTTCACACTAAAAGTGCTTGTTAAGTCTCACTGGGACCTTCTCATTTAGTATCCCAACTGACAGCTTCTGCCAGCTGCAAACTAATCCCACCGAGGTAAGTCCTTGCTGCAGCTTTCAAGGGAGATGCCTCTGGCTGCATGCACGTGTTTCTCCTTACACACCACCTACTGCCTCACTGGCTCTTACATTTATACCCTAAGTATCTTCACAATCCTTTCTCTCAGAGCAGAATTAATAACAAAGAAAGTGATCTTGGAGGTGAAGAAGTGGCATGCACTTGGAGAACCCCAACACAATCCTACTCCTGCAAGTAGGCTATGCCTTGACCCATAAATTCCTCAGCACTTGTAATTGTGAACGAAGCCCCAAAGTAAAAAATGCCATTTGTGTGCAGACTAAGTATTAGTCCAGAATCTTTGCTTAGCCATTTTTTGCTTGTTTTCTCATATTTAAAATGGGCAGAATTGTATTATCATACTTAGTAGAAATTCAGATATGCCTTTGGAGCAGGCTACTTCAAGTTGTTTCATGATAGATTTACAAGCACAAGTCAAACATAAATAGATTTCTTAATGGATGTGGGATGGCACCAAACATTTGTTACATTCAGAACAGATTAGTTTTAATTTAAAGGGAGCAGAGGCAAAGCTGACACATCACACACAATTATGTAAAATGTCAATCTCCAGCCTGAGAGGTATGTGATTTGCTGCTATGCACCGCTTACACCTTGGTTTTCAAACAGCTGGTTAGTGGAGCCAAATGACTCCACAAATTTTGTTACACTTGGGACTTCAATTAGCTGTGCAGCCAGCAATTTGCTTGCTGTCCAGACATTAACCTGAGACCAGAATGGTATCTCGCTTTATTACTCAGCAGATTTTAGACTTGAAAATAATTTTAGAGTAGCAAGGGGGGTGCTGGGGGAATTGTCAAGATGCTTTAGCTCCAATGGCTGTGATCTAGGATTTCAATCTACTTTTGAAACAGCATGATTCCCACACAAGTCCAGCAAGAGAAGTTGAGCTCTGTTGTTCAGTGGCACCGCTCCTTCCCTAGCAGCAGACGCTTGGAAACGGCAGAAGGTGCAAAACCCAACTGACTCCGAGTTCTCCTAAACATTAGAAAAACATGAATCTGAAGCTCGCAGCTGCATTTTATCAGATTTATCCATATAAATAGACCAAGCCCAAAGTGGATCCAGACCTGAACTTTTCACCTTGTGTCCCTCTGTGACGAAAATGTATCTCATTTTGTTACTCAGACCAGAAATTCTTTAAAATACTTATATTATAGTTCTAGCTAAGGAATGACACTCTCACCAAAACCCTACTGTGCTATGGTGCCTAAAATAGTTAGCTCACTAATACCGTCCAGGTTTGGAGGTTACATGCTGAACAACATGTTTTGACTGAGTAAGGATTTTTTAATAATCTTTTCAGCTTTCTCCCATCATTTCTCTTCTTGGAGCATAAAGCCACTCTGAGCCTGGACTGGTTACAAATACCAGTGAAGAGAACACTGCTCTCCTGTGGGCACTACCACAACACCATTAAGAGAGGAAGAGATGTTCAGGAGGATATCACAAGTCTTTTGTCTGGTCTTCAGTGTATCATGTACCTTGGAATGTCTCATTAACTCTTGGATAAATTTCTCCCATAACATGTAATAAAATTACTGATGACTGATCAACTATCCTGCTTATCAAGCCCTGTCTTTCATCAAAAACAGACATTTTCACAGCCCTGCAGTGATTCCTTCCCCAAACTAAAACTCTTTTAGACCCCCTTTCTAACCCATAGATTGCAAAATTTTGGACATCATTAGGAAAAAAAAAAAAATATATATATATATATATGTAAGAAACACATGGAAATGGCATGCATTAAATACAAACATAATTAGTATATAGGTTTGGGGGGGATTTTAGACCTCAGAAGTTGGGATTTTGGGTTTAATTAATGTATTTTGCTGAAGCTAACTCTTCATTAGTTGTCCTAGTGTGGAATTAGTGGGACGGTGATTTTCTTGTTAAGGAACAAGTATGGATAATGTTACTGCTTTCCAACTTTTACCTCAGAGAATCAAGCTCAGACAACTTTGTGCTGCACTCACTACTGAGTTCAGTGTCAGGTTAACAAGAAAAGACAGCAATGTCTGATGCGTGAGCTACTACACCCCACTTGACTGAAACCAGCCGCTACAGAGACAATGTAGAGATCTCCCAGCCAGTAACACAATCTGATTAGTTTCCTTATGATAAGAAACCCAAGGTGATTTTATCTGGTTTTCTCAATAAATATTTATAGGCAGATGTCAGCTTTTGGGACTTATTCAGATGCCTAAATAAGTTCAAAACATCTCCAGGCAACTTCAAAGTATTGAGGGACCTTCCTCCTTGACCAGTGAAAGAGGTAGGTAGCTCAATATAAAGAGACTGCAAACAAAAGCAGCACCAGAACTTGCTATAGCCACTACTGCCTAGTTTGCTGTATTTAAATAGAGGACGGGCCATGCTGCTCAATCCTCTAAATGAGACAACTTCCTTTAATATTAGTGAAAGCTGTGAATGGATGGCAGGATGCACAATTTTTTTTTTCTTTTTCTACTAGGTCTGCTTGAAAATCCATTCAATTCAAAGGTTAATTTTCATTATTTAATTTTGTGGAAACAGATGACAGACACTGATCTCTCCTCTGTGGTGAGCAGTGACAGAACCCAAGGAAACGGTCTGAAGATGTGTCAGGGGAGGTTTAGGTTGGATATCAGGGAAAGGTTCTTCACCCAGAGGGTGCTTGGTCACTGGAACAGGTTCCCCAGGGAAGTCGTCATAGCAACAAACTTGACTGAGTTCAAGAAGTGTTTGGACAATACTCTTGAATGTGACTCTTGGGGATGGTCCTGTGCAGGGCTAAGGCTTGGACTTGATGATCCTTGTGGGTCCCTTTCAACTCAGCATATTCTGTGATTATGTTACCAAGTTTTACAAAACTTGGTCTTGATTTGTAGGAGACAGCTGAACCAGACTGCTTTTTAAATGAAGTAACAGCTTTCTAGATCTGTTCCAGAGAGCATCCACTGTGCCACTCAGTCACTTGTTCTCTGATGATTTTTTTCCCCTTAACTTGAACTCATTAGTACCTTCTTTTTCTTGTTTCGGTAGTTAGGGGAATCAATCCTACCAAAAGACAGTTTTTCTTTATTACTAACCTTACAAGTCTTGATACCAGTAAACTTACATTTGTGTAGAACACATTTAGAAATAACCACTGTTTTGCTCTATAGCCTTATAAAAATACAGGATGCCTAACACATGAAAAAGAATAAGCAAGTCTTCAAATAAGCTTCTGTCTGACTACAGGGAGCAGTCACTGAAAAGGAGAAATTGTAAAGCAATTAACTTTTCCATCTATTAAAAAAAAAAATCCGATTTCCCAGGTTCTTAAATATCTGCCCCCCACCTCTCATACCAAGGCTTCACTTCTGCAGCTGTGTTCCCCAAACAGCTTCTTACACAGTCCCCAGATTTACAGTATTTACACAAGAGGTGTAGAACTCAGTTGTACAAAACACTATGCTTGGTATATCAAAAGATGATTTCTGCTCCCTGATCCAACCCTGTTGCAGACTAAATTAAGAGCAACACTGGTCATGCTGCTGTGCAGCACGCTCTCAGGCATTAGTTAGTAGCCCATGAATGTGCAACATAAAGAACACCGGAATTAAAACATCTCTGACATAAGGTCTAGGTTTGTATAAGTCACAAGATGACTTTAAACTGGTGAACTGCCCTGAGAACTAAGAAAGCAGAGCTCAGTCCTTCACAGAGGTTTCCTCTCTTGCACTCATTCCCGTGCTGCTGCAGATGCAAAGGCAGTGGGTCCTGCTGAGGGCATAGCAGATCTCCATTTATGTTACACAGAGGAAGTGGAGTCTCTCTCATAACAACAGATCAACTGTGTCAACCAAGAGCTTCTCGCATCATCACCCCTGCATCATCCATCCCTGGGACAAGTCTTGGATTACCTTAATTACAAAATGCCATGGTTTCAGTTTGCCATTACCTGCTAGGAGCAACCAAGGTGCAAACATGCTTCTACACCTAACTCAGCAAAAAAAGTATAAAGTTACAGAATCAAAAATAATTTAGACTGCAAGGGAAGTCAAGGACACCTGGTCCAACCCTCCACTCAAAGCAGGGCTTTGAAAGCCTGGATGTGAGGTAGCTGATGCACTGTATGCAATAAATCCAGAAAAGATCAAGACACCCAGTGGCAGCACTCTCTTTAGTGGGACCACAGTTGGCTACATCTAGTTGTGAAGTCTCCATTTTCCTAAAGAAAACTATCAGATCCTCTTTCTTCCACTGAATGGTTCTGAAATGCAATGAACATGTCACTGAATGGTTGTTTTTTCTAACCAAAGACATCCATTACACCCAAGAATCTGCAGCTGTTAAAGTTGCTAGGGTTCCTACACTGAAATAGCTCTGTCTGGCTACTCAGAAGCAAAGGTTAAGACTCTACAGAGTGGTTATAAAGGGAGCTCGAATTTAAACAGGAGATATAAAAATACCAACATTTGAGCTGAAAAAAGAGCTGACCAGAAAGCAATCAGGAATAAATCTGTGGAAATGAGAGAATAAAGGTAGGAAGTGATCAAATTATGGGTGGGGGGGGGGGGAAATCACAAAGGAAAAAAAGAGTAAAAAAATCATTAAAGGTTGAAATTTTCAAAATCATTAAAGACTGAAATTTTCCCTTTTTACAGACTTTGAAAGCATTTGAATAAATACTAAAAGACAAAGGTGCTTTACAGATAAATGGTTTTCATTTCATGTGCCTGCCTTTCTCACTGCATGAGTATAAAATGGCAGTGCCTCTCAGTTCTATATATAAAAGGTAGGGACCTCAGCGACTTGCTCACATTGCCATGTCAAGTGAGTAGCCCCAATAGTGCAAAGTTTAATCCACTCACATTTGAAGTGCTCCATGCAGGCCTTCTGAAAACAGGCAATGTGTGACCAAAAGGCAGAACAAGTGATGTAATCCTACTTTCACTAAAAAGCAATTAATAGCTTCCTATTTGCTCCAAATATGAACGGCCTTGAATATCTGGTTGTTTTACTGGACTTCTTATTTGATGTGCTTAAAACACTTTTTTTTTTTTGGCTTTAAAGTTTCCTTGTCTATGTCCTCTAACAGTATTAGAGTTCTAGCTGAAACTTGGTAGTTATTTCATCACTGTGTTGCCAATAACTCTGTTAAGCATACAGCTTTCGGATCTCAAAATACCTTTACAGAAATGAAGTAATCTATACTCCCTGCTTATTACATGAACCAGACTTTGTGATTTCCTGCTACAGATGTTCTGCTAAGGTATCCCACGTAATTACACTAATTCTATAGTTCTCTCTACCACAGCCCAGACTTACATCCTGATGTCCCTCTCATCATTCAAGTGCCTGCTTTAATGAGAGCAACAGACCTTAAGCCAAGGGTTGCTTTGCCACAGGGAATATATCCTGGCATGAAGGGATGGGGGGATGACTTCCAAGTGGGGTGATATGGGCTGTAACCAAAACAAAAAGCCCATGTCCACCTGTTCTGTGGTCTCCAGTCAGAAGAGACGGATATTTTGCACTGAAACCCTAAATGCCAATTGTGCAATTCATTACAGAAAATAAGCCTCTGGTCACTCAGATTTAGCCCCATCAAACAGCTGCCAGTGCAGCAAAAATAACCCAACGCTCCTGCAGAGCATGAAACAGTGAATGTTATCACATCACATTGGAACCCGAGCACCATCAGATGAAGAGTAACCACAGATGCTGCAGCAACACCTTTGGTGAAAGGGTACATTCAGCCATAATTAAGCACTGAAACAGAATGCTGCTATTTAGGTATTGTTTAAAATGTCACACATTTAAAACGCCCACTTTCAGAAGGTCTCCTCAGGGCATGATAAGAGGAGATCAAGTGTCTCACAATGCGAGTGCAGTTTGGACAGACTCAAGAAGAAACACGTGATTATCTGCAGTTGGATTTTTATACACAGCCAGCAGTCATATCCTGTAGCTGATACCTCCCCTTTTCATTAAGGAGGGATGTAATTTAATTGAGAGTAATCAATGAAGAAAATTTCTGGTTCATCTGAGAAACTATCTGGGCAGGCAGGTTTGGATTCATGTTAACAGTCAAAAAACCCCATTTTAGTTTAGAACCCTGGGGACCTGTTACATTTCTGAAATTTTTTTCAAATAAAGAAGTTAAAATTTAATGTCAAAGGAAACATCTCACATGAGAACTTAACCATAACAAGCTCTTAACAAAGACAAATTGATATATACCTGTTATGTACCAATTTCAGATCCAGCCACTATACAAATTCCATTGATGAAAATTTGTCTATGAAATTCTCATGTTTTCTGAGAATATGAAATCCTTCAAAGGACATTTTTTCTAATTCAGACATATATATAAAATATTCTGGTAAGTGAGTAAAGAAGATTAACCTGCAATGATTTGCCATGACAACAATTTTATTCAATTCTTAACTCAGAGTTGTAATTATTGCCATATTACTGCCATAAATGCAACACAGTTTGGGATTACAACTTTCCCAACTCTGATTGCTTGTGCACACTCAACAGTTGAAGCTGAAAATACATTTTCTAATCCTGCATAAAGCCATGTAACTGCAGAAGCCTATGGATTTTCCTGTAGTTGAATGCTCTGTACAGTACATTTGAATTATTTCAACTTCTCCCACCTTGCCCTCAGTCCTTTCAGCTTCTACAGCAATGACGCATAAACACACAGTTACTCCAGAGAATTCAGAAGCTATTTTGAAAAATGTTCTCAGAAACCTCAGCAATTAGAGCAATAACTCAGGTTGAAAAGCGTAGGTTCACAAACCCAAGTTTTAACAAATATTTAAACTTCCTCTCTGCCACAACACTTCCCTCAAAAACCAGAGACCCCACGGCAGCATGGGCATCCTTCAGTCAGGGAGCTAAACTGCACCTCCTTAGTGAGCTGGGAACGTCACACAGAAATTTCAGGTGATTCCGCTCTTGCCAGCAATGCTGAGACACACAGTACATCTGCCCTTGCATTTCTGCTGACATCTGAGTAACTGTGTGTGTATGTGAGCAAGGCTGCGTGCAGCCTTCACGCCTGAAGTTCTGCTCGTGCTGGTCAGCATTCAGCACATACCCCTAATGACATATTTTTAGGACAGTTGAGAGCCTTACCACAGCCCTGCTCTCCTCTGCTATAGCCATAACATGGTACCACAAATAGCCTAGCAATTGGCAGTGCTTTCTATGTCTCATAAAAAGTTACTTCTGATCACAGAACAGGCTTTTCTACATGTACTGTTCTGTCCAAACAGGCCAAATATATTATGGGTGTAACACTATCTTTCTGGGCAAATATCCTAGATGCAATTTAACTATCTTTTTTTTATATATAATTTGATCTAAACTTGCAGCCTGAAGACTCAATATGAAATTGCACCAAACATTTTGGTGTTGCTTCATTAATCTTGGCTTATTCTGTGCTCTTCAGAGAAATTCCATAGCAGGGCTAAAGCGTAACATTTGTTCTCCTCACCTTTTAAGCTCCAAGAGTTATCTGTAGCACCAGACCCAATTTTAAGCTATAGTCTTCTCTAAAAATCACTGTGTAAGTGGCCTTAGATTTGAAATATGGTCTGAAACCTCACTCAGATGCAAGAGACTGACAGGAAAATAGTGAGAAACTACCCAACCACAAAATCTTACTACAAGGTAATCAATCTTCCCCTTATTCCTGACCTGTTTCTTTCAGCCCTCAGTTACACACAACCTTTTGTCTTCTCCACTGCCCACAGCAGCACAAAGCCTATGCACATTCCAGCAGCCTTCCCTAGAAGAGAAGGCTTCTGTCTTCCAGCCACCATTAAAACATAACATCTGAAAAAGGACAAGCATCAGCCTGAAAAAGTCACAGAAGTGCATGTACCAGTAAAGTGGCTGGGTGTCTCAAGATGTGTATATTGATCTTATTCTTGTGTTCCCCAGGTATGGAAATAAAAATCAGTCTTATTTAGTAAGGTACAAGAATACACTGAGAACCTTTACCTCAAGGCTGTAAATTATGAAAAGAGGTTTTGCACAGCCCAGGAAAACACTTCAAGCTGGCAGTGCTTTCTCCAGGGCTATGAAAATGTGAAACAAGAAGACAGACAAGGCAGAGGCTGAGGTGGGGGAGGGGGGGGGATATTTAGAAAAATACAAATATTTTCAACTCCACTTTCTCACATCTTTTTCAGCTCTGAGATTAACAATACATTGAGCTAAACTTAATAGAAAAGAACAAGGAGTTGTGTTATCCAGAATGGCACAGGGTAAAGAGCTATCTGTGCCAACTCCAGCACAGATGAGCAGGGACCAAGGGGAACAGGCTGTTTTACAGATCAGCCACTTACCAACCAAATAACTACCACAGCTGAAGAGAAGTAACGACCTGGTCAGTGCTCTTAGAATTCAGGTCAAGGAAGTGGCCTACACCCACAGGTCAGCAGTCACCTCTTGGCCACTGAATCCAACTGCCAGGATGACCAGGGGACTCCTGGTTCCTTCTGATGATCAGCATTTGATATTCTGGGGACAAGCATTTCTCATTCCCTGAGCCAGCAAGTCCAGGAATATTACAAGCTACTCCAATTTTTAAACAGATCTTCATTTATAAACTTCCTATGCATCGACCAGATTTTGTCAACAAATGAGTAAAAACCTCAAACAGGTATAAACATCTTAGCCATATATTTATCAAACTCCTACTTGTTTCTCTTACGTAATAAAAGCAAAACTGACAGTTGAGCTGCCATTTCCAGGATTTACCAAAGCCCGATGGTATAATAAAAACTGGTTAAAGGCTTCAGGACAACTTTCAAAGTCTGTGAAGTTACTTAACAGTCAAGGTCAAATCGTGAACAAGTGACCAAGGATACGGATCGTAAATGCTCAAGTGGTGGCATGAAAGTCGTCATTTTTCTTTTCCAAGCTAATGGCAGAGCACGCTGATAGGAACTCAGCAGAAGCTGAGTCAGTTCCTGGAACTGACACCTCTTTCCAAGTGCTACCCACCCCTGCTCTCAGGGCAATGCTGGTTCTGCTGAGCCACACACCTACCCTTGCATCACTGCCCACGCCCGGCTTGTGCCTCCCAGCTTTGGGCATATCTGGAATGGGAAATGGGAACTCTTGCATCATTTAACTTTATTGCTTTCAGACAGGAATCTATCACAAATTCATTGATGCTTTTATTGAGTTGTTGGAGGCACGAGAAAGGCATATAAATTCGACATGTCCTTTACTAAGTAGGCACCCTCAAATCTGGAGCCAGACCCTGGGAAAAGTTTCCATGCTCTCTCCTGCTGGATATGAGACCTCCAGTACAATCATGCTGTGCTCCAGAGATGTTATTAAGCCCTGCAATTTGACTGTACCCTTTCCAGACACATGCTCTTGTGCATTCCTGGTTTAGAAAGTGCTTCTTCAGTGCCACCAGACAGTTGTAAAAAACAATACTTAGTTTTTCAAGGAGTTTCTGAAACATGTTTGCATTACATACCCCACATGATTCTGCAGCACAGATGGAGATACAACAACCAACAAAGTTCTTTATGTCAGATCAGTAAGGAAGAAAACATGGTATCCGCCCAGAAGCCATACAGGTCTACACAGGAGACTGAGGGTTGAGATAGAAAGACCCTTGGCCATCAGGGGTGCAAAAAGAAGATATCATGCAGAAAACAAATGCAGTTAATACAGGTTACCATTACATGAAAAGTGGAAATGACATACAAAAAGCCTCTCAAAATATTCTAATATTCTTATTTATTTTGATTATTCAACATTCTGATTTAGGTGGGTGTTATTGATTTTAATTTAAAAAAATCATATATAGTTTCAGTTATGGTTTGCACTTATGATCCAGTTTCACTAAAATGATGTGAACATATACCCTCATATTTCTGAGTAATAATATAAGTATTCTTGAATAAAAAGATTTATAGGTATTCTCTTTTCCCCTTTTGTCTCTAGAGAATTAAGTCAAAGCAGTTTTTAAACAAACACTGAAAAACTAAGGAATGTACCAGAAATTCCTGCACCTCAAAATTCAAGAAAATATGTCCTTCCAATATAAAGATATGAATGACAATCCTTAAAAGTGGTTGGTACATCTCATCTTTTTCACTTTACACACACACTCATACACTGGTTTGTCTGAGCAGCAGTCCCTCAGCTGAGAGACAGGACTTCTCAGACATTAGCTTGATGTAGAGAACTGAGCTGCTCCATTCCCACAGCAAATACCAACCTGAGTAGATTGCACATGTAGCTAATTCCAGTTAGAAAATGATTTTCTAACAACACTAACACTTGTACAGAACTCTTGCTCTGAAAAAAAATCAGACAGGCCTGCAATACATGTAAGTACAAGAACCTGATGTTCTTGAGGTAGAGAGTGAGAGAAAAAGCTAAGCTATGTGAAAACCAGTACTTTGCCAAACAAACATTAACAACAACAACAAATCAGAGTATGTGCCATATCTGCATTTTCTGCCTATGTATCTCACAAAACACTGGTTTCCAATAGTACTTAGAAAGACTCAGCCCACTGACTAGCAGCTAATAGTAAAAAAAAACAAAACAAAAAACCCCCAACAAAACAAAACAAAAAAAAACCACAAAAAAACAAACCCAACAAAAAACCCAATAAATATTTTACTCCCATGTCAAGTAAGATGAGCATAGATGCTCTGTAAAGAGACTATAAAAGGAAGAAAAGCAGTGAAGAACATGTCTGTGTTTTCTAATTGCATTTCAGCTATTGTTCAACTAATTTTCTGGCACTTGAATCTTTGAGGAAAAACAATACTTACAGAAAAGCATGAAGAACTGAGCTTATCCACAGAATGCTGCTCAGTTTACAAATCTGATTTTTCTTTGTACTGCTGGAAGACACACTGACTTGCCAACAGGAACAGAAAGGGTGACGTCTCTTGTTCCCAGCTGAGGTCTTTACATTATAGGCTGGGAAATTTTCACTTGCAAAGAAAATTAAGCCTAGTTGGAAAGTCTTATTTTGGTAAATTGTCCACCTTTGTGTATTTCTTCCACAGTATCCAATAAAATATTATACTAAATAAGAACAAGGAGTTCATTTCCTCACCTCTTTTCTCCATTATTGCATCATGTTTACAGAAATAATGTTATTTAATAATAGTTCTCTTCTGTGATGGACAAAACATGGCAAAAAACTCCTTTCCCTTTTTCACAGTGTTGTCGTATTTGCTTTGAGACAAGTTACAGACGCACAACCCTTATCTGTGGGACAAAAACATAACTTCAATGTTTCTTTTATATTTCAACGGCTGATTAAATGTCTGGGATGAAAGTTACATGAAGTTTTAATCAAGACTAAGCTGACTTACAGCAGTACGGCTCATGATGGTAATTTGGCAGGCACTTGAGAAGTGTCTCAGCCAAGCTGGCCAATTGTAGCTCCTGGAACCCATTTCAGCCACCAAAAGGAGATGCAGGGCATGAAGCTCCCTGTATGCCACACCTTGTATTATACACCCATTGATTGGTTGATCAAGTTATGGAGCACAGCTATGTTCATTTAGTACTTTCTAGATTTACCTCTGAATGCTTGTCATGTTTAAGGGTGGCTTCAGCACTGCTACTACACAGGAAAGAAAAAAACAACCAAACATGGCCCTGGACTGTAAAGATAAGAATCAGCATCTTGAGCCGTACCAGGAAGAAGTCGATAACCTGCATAGCGTTTGGAGCAATAATGGAAACCAATTCAAGAGAATCAGGGAATACATGAAGATTAGTCTCCATTAGCCAGGCTATTTTCAGTGACAGGATAAGAGGCAATGGCCACAAATGGAAACACAGGAGACTCCATATGAACATCAGGAACCTCTGAGGGTGACAGTGTGCTGGCACAGAGTCACCAGTGAGGTGGCAGAGTCCCCACCCCCGGAGATGCTCAAAGCCATTTGGACACAGTCCTGGAAAATAGGCACTAGATGTCCCCACTTAAGCAAAGGGGGAGACCAGGTGACCTGTAGTGATCCCTTCCAACCTCAACCATTTGGTGATAGTCACTTGAATTTCTCTGTGTAAATGCTGTGTTATTTCCTTCCAGACACACTGATGATTGTGTTCCTGCAAAAATTAAGACAATGGTAGCTGAGGACTAAGCACCAGAAATGCAGTTACTGTGAATACTTCCAGTCTAAAATCTAGACTGTGAATACATGGATAAAAACAGAAGCAAGTAGTGATACTTGGGTACAAGGCTTCATTTCTCAAGCTTGGACTGTGGCCCAGGCCAAAGTGCAAGAGTTAATATAATTCCCTTAAAATGTAAAAATTAATGTAATAGACCACTGTTGTTCTCATGTGAAAGAGGATATAAGGCAGACTTTGTGAACCAGGGGGTAAAAAAAAAAAAAAAAAAAAGACTTAAAATGTATAAAAATTCATATTGTGATTCAGACTAAGGGAACTCCAGCTAAGAACTGGCTGACACAAGATTGACAGACAAAGCAGTGAGCGGGGGGTGAGACATGAGCAGAGTAATGAGAAATTCTGAAAGTTTGAGTTTACAAGGCTTACTAAAAGCACACCACAGATTTATATAAATGTACACTTACTGCAAAAACCTGGCACACAAACTAGCCTCTTGTGTTGTAAAAGATTGTTGGGCAATTCTATTTCAACCACCAAGAAATACGGGACAGGAATTATTGAGCCAAAGCGCAGCTTGTTGAAGCAATTACACAGACCTGCAGGGCTCTGCAGTTGAACAGCCATGGTCCATTAATGAAGAGCTGAAGGATTCATCATCTAAAAAAGCTCAACATAAAAACAATGTCCCAACAAGCCAAGAAAACAGTTGTCTTAGGAACTTGAAGTATACTGCTCTCTTAATTACCAACACTATTATACACGCTGCATCAGATAAATTCCCAAAAGGCTGCATGCAGCAATGGGACCATGGCCTCAGAGCAGCCAGGCTCCCACCCAGGACACACATCACACAGAAGATCATAGAATCTGTTGAGTTGGAAGGGACCCAGCAGTCCAACTCCTGGTTCTGCAGAGGACATTCTGCCCTGTCCTCAACAGCAACCCAGGACTGAAAGTTTTCTTTCAAACCTTCTTGGTAGGAGTTGAATTATTTTTTGCTATGTCTATGCAATTCTGTGAAGATAAACCACTGGCAAGTCACTACCAAAGGAAGAATTCATGTATAGCCTTATTGTAAGCATCTTGAGGGCTGAGGGAATGAAAGAGAAAAGGAAAGCAAAAACCTTAAAGAAACAAAGACTGCAATCACTCAAGGGTTATTCTTTCCAAAAAAAAAAAAATATTCAAGAGCATATTCGTAATGGCAATAAACACTTCAGTTATATGCTTACTGTATTTCAGATTAGCAGATATGTTAGCAGTCTGTCATACAATAGCTTCAGGGCCCAAATAGTTTGCTCAAGTATCCACTCCGAGACCCACAGGAGAACAAGTAAAACAATTTGAGCCAAGTATTTGTGTAAAGTAGTTATTTTGCCAGCACCCTAAAGAAAATAAGCAGAAAAATCTCAAGTTGCAACTTAAATACGAACATCTATTACCGTTGCCTTGCGGTCTATAAATCTAATCCTACCGCCCATACATCAGATCAGACTTAGCCATGCCTTCTGCAACTTCTCAAGTGTTCTCTCTTCTAGGAAGTCTTAACCCATATTAGCTTTTCCTCTTCATCTGCATTTAAGATGCAAAATTGCACCTTCCTTCCTGCAATTATGTCTTTGAAAGGCCTTGCAATGATTTTTACCTTCTCTTTTTCCTAATGTAATATATTATTATAAATCAAACCAAAGGAGTGGTGTGGCAGCTGTCCTGTGACAGATTCTGATGATCAGCAAATTTATCTCAAAGCCAAAACCAGAGTAGTTCAGAGAGAGCAATTTCTGAGGCAAAAAGGGCTGCCATCCCTTCTGAAAGTTCTTCAATTCTGCCTATGTCAAATTACCAGAAGATGAAAATTGGTTTTGACATTGAAATTGTCCTTGATTTCATTTTTTTTTTTTTCTGAAATGTTAGACTTTTAAAATCTTTTAATTTGCCATTTTAGCTCTCTCCAGTTCCTGGACTGCCATTTGTAGAAAAACATTTGAACAGTCTCTTCTGAGGAACACAGATAATGTGGGGGTTTTTAAATGGTTAAATTATCCATCTAATATAACAATGTTCTGCACTCATCTTTATGAATTTATACATCTTATGCCCAGATAAGTGCAAATCTCTAAATGCAATACATTTGTGAAAATAACACCACAGTTTAGCAATAAAAAAACCCCAGACTACTTAGCATCAGCCTTAGATAAATAAATTAATAATGAAAACATAACCTATCAATTATGAAAACAGCATCAACATGACCACTTACTGCATCCTAAGCCATATCCTAACTCTGCAATTAGGTAATAATAAAATTCCTTTATTTCCAGGCAATATTTTCCTGCGGTCAACTAAGAGTACAGAAGGAAGGATTAGAAAGCTATCCCACAGAAAGCAGCATGAATGCTTATTAAACTCAAAAGACTGACTCAGAGGAAACTAAATTCCAAAACTTGACACATCCTACTTCTTGTATCCCAACTGGCTCTGTGGTTTCCACCACAATTTCTCCATTCTCCAGCAAAAACATCAAACTATTTGGAACCAGATGCAGTTCAGACACTAATGCAGATCCCAAAAACCAGCTTTTCTGACCCATGGACAGACATCATCCTCCAGGACTGGGCTTACGCAGAGAGGCATGGTTAAATGCAGATGTTATTCTACTGGAGATGTAATAGCTTTGAAGTTTTCCAACTCATTTAAGAAACTTGCTACACAGTAATGAATGCTGTCATATGCAACAGCGACACAGCTGCTCACAAAACATCCAAACCTACGTCTTCAAGCTTGTGTGCCTGCCCTATGTTAGCAGGACACAATGACGGATCCCTTTTTCTGAATGCAGGACTGTACCTTTCAACGAGTTGAATAGTAAGAGTGATTTTTATTTTTTCTAGTATGCAATCCAAACTCCTGATCTGATATTAGGTTTTTCAAGCTTCCCACTTACTACATCTAAAGCATTAAACCCAGTATGTTTTATCTTAAAAACCACAAACTAAGTCACCTTAACAGAAGACTTACAAGAAAACAATTAGTGAATCATTTAATAAGCAGTAGCCTGAAGAAAGTTGTCAGATTGGAAGTCAATATAAATATCCTTTAAGCAAAAGTATTTCAAAAGTGTTGAACAACAAACTTCACAGAAGATATCTGTATGCTGAAATATATTGTTTAATATTCTACCATCTGTTCAGCAGCTGCTTAAAAAAAAAGTCTCAAAGCCTTCCAGTGATTAAAATAATTTCATATTTCCAAGGAATGATTGGAGAATATATCCTAAAATAAACAGATGCAGCTTCCATGATCTCTGTAGCAGAAGAAAGAAATGCTCAAGAATGAAGATACAGATGGGTTTTCATGCCCATGAACACACATACAAAGTCCTCCATGTTTCTTGAATGTGCCTTCATCTTTTGCCTGAAAAATAAGCAGTCAAAGCTAACAAAGGACAGCCAGATTTAAGAGGTCAAATCATAGAACAATCTCAAAATGTCATGAGACAGCTCATCATGTTAGAACATTTCCAGCTACATCAGAAATGGAATAATAGAATCATACAATGGTTTGGAAGGGACCTTACAGACTGTCCAGTTCCAACCTCTTTGCCATGGGCAGCGACACCTTCCTCTAGACCAGATTGCTCAGGACCCCATCCAATCTGGCCTTCAACAATGTCCTCCAGGGATGGGACATCCACAACTTCCCTTGGCAACCTGTTTCAGTGCCTCACCACCCTCACAGTAAGGAATTTCTTCCTAGTATCTAATCTAAATCTCTGCTCTTTTAGTTAAAACCATTTCCTTTCTGCACTATCAGTATCTGCCTGTGTAAAAAGTTGTTCTCTCTTTTTAAAAGCACCCTTCAGGTACTGGAAGGCTGCTATGAGGTAACCCCAGAGCCTTCTCTTCTCCAGGCTGAACAACACCAGCCCCCTTGCTCTCTCTTCATAGGAGATGTGCTTCAGCCCTCTGATCATCTTTGTAGCCCATCTCTGCACCTGCTCCCACAGGGCCATGTTGTTCCTGTGCTGAGGTCTCACAAGAGCAGAGGGGCCGAATCATCTCCCTCAACCTGCTGCTCACACTTCTTATGAAGTGGAACACAGTTGGCCTTCCAGGCAGCAAATGCACGTTGCCAGGTCATGTCCCACTCTTCATCCACAAGAAGCCAAAGACCTTTTCTACAGAACTGGTCTCAATGAGTTCTTCTCCCAGGCTGTGCTCATGTCTGGGATTGCCCCAACCCAGGTGCAACACCTTGCACTGGACCTTTTGAACCTCACGAAGTTCTTGTGGGCCAACTTCTCAAGTTTATTCAGGTTCTCCTGGATGGCATCCTGTCCTTGTGTTGTGTCATCTGCACGACTCAGGTTCTTGCTATCTGCAAATTTGCTGAGGGTGCACTTGATCTCACGGTCTGTGTCGTTGATGAAGGTATTGAAGAGCAACTATCCCAAGACAGAGCCCTCAGGGAAAACACTCCTCACCAGCCTCAACCTGGATATAGAGCCATTTTTCACAACTATCTGGCTGTGTCCATCCAGCCAATTCCTTATGTACCAAACAGTCCACCCTTCAAATCCATGTGTCTCTAATTTGAAGATAAGGATGTTTTGTGGGAAATGAAAGATCATCCTCATCCATTTTAGACCAGATCTAAAAGCAAATTCTCCCAAGTATTCTTGGGATTCAAAGTTCAACACTGAGAACGTTTCTGATATGGTCAGAAATTTCATGTTCATACTAGCAATGACTGCCTTTTTTACAGTAAACATGTACCACAACCTTCCATGGCATCTAAGCCATGCTGTTAACCACAGACATATGTTGCATATTATTCTTTGCAGTAACAATCTGTTTGTGTTCATAGTCTTTTATGCTGGTTTATCAGTGAACCTCTGTCACACAATGTGTATTACCATCAGTGGTTTGGGATTTTTTATGGTTTAGTCCTGTCTTTGTTAGCTTGTTTCTTCCAAATTTCTGAAGTTCACAATTAAATAAAATAACCCTCAAACATTCAAAGAGATGAAAAGATTAAATGAATATGTAGAAACAAAATCATGCTATTGTGAAATTTCAAATAATTCTCAACTAACAGTCCTGGTCTCACTTTTATGCTTTCAGTGCCTGGATATTCCAGAGAATAGTTTGTTACAGGTCCTGTGTTTTTACCTGCACCCAATAATACTTACACCTCTTTTTAATTAACATGATAATTTTAAATGGTATTTTTTAAAATATTAGGGAAGGGAGATAGAATTAATTCAGCACCAGTTTACTGAATCCAGTCCATCCCTTTTCATCCCTCTAAAGATCTGCCAGTTCACTGAGGCAAACAGTGCTCACTGTCCTCTTTTCTGGTCTCCCTAGGAGGTCTGGCAGAATCAGACTTTTGCTTTGCCATGGTCAGCCAGACTGGATTTTTCTGACAGCAAAATCCACGTTGATTGAGTCACAGATTTCTGAATGAAAGCTAGCAAGATGATTAAAGCTGCTTCTGTTAAAACAGTGAGAAACAATTTCCCTAAATCAGCATCCATGCACCAGCCACAGAGTCCATCAGCAGTTCAGCCAAAAAGATGAGATGCAGCATCATCTACTTAAATGCAAGCAAGTAGCTATCAGGTAGGTGGGATGGGGCGGGGAGCAGACTTGAAAAAAAGGAGCTAAGAATGTAGGTAGAACAGGTATTTGCCCTTAGTTTTAGTTAGGGGGCCAAGGAAGCCAGAAAGAAATCATTCAGCCTAAGGGTGACTGTCTATTCTGCTGGCACTTTGAGCATAAACAACTTGTACCGCTGCTCATGCTAAAAGTAAAACCAGCAATCATTTTTGTGATATATTCTTATTTTTTGCATTCAACCAAATTTTACACGTTCCCACCGTCCTTTTCCAGTCCACAGAGATTGCTTCCCTCAGCTTTTCTGACAGCATTGCTTTTGGAAGCAGCACAAGGTAACCTGGATGCTGTCCTGCTTGGCCTGCTGTGCTCTTGCAGTAAATTCTGAGAAAAACCACTACATCAGCACAGCTTCAGAACTCAGGTTCCTTTGCAAATCACGGGTAGCAAAGAATTTTGCAAGTTGGCAAAGCGTTAGAAGGACATGCACTACAGTCAGGAGAGCAGCAGTTACAAATCACACAGAAATCCTGAGGACACCAAAGGCTGCATTTCCAAGGGCATGGGTTTTACGACAACCAGACACCGAGCGGACTTTCTAAATGCTGCTTTCTAAATGAGGGCCAATGGGATTTTTCCATCCTGTCACTCAATATTATAGAATTAGCAAACGTTTTTAATTGATCTATCTGGTTCTTCCCATCCTTCAAATAACCTCTGTTGCCCTGTCACTCTAGGCTGTACACTGCAAACTTTGCGCCTCTGCAGAGCTCCACATGAAAACACTGCTGGTATCTTCTGCAAACTAAAGAAAAACTTGTAGCTGGGCTTTAGGCAATATAGCAGCAACACACGTGGGGTGTTTTAGTCAACAACCTTTCAAAACACAAACTTATTTTACTTTCAGAAAGTATCGCTTAAATCTGAAATACCTATACCTCTTAAATCCTGGAAAGCATTCAGCTTCCCTTTGTCATGACAGTTCATTTATCTTACAATAAGTTTCTGAGTGCTTGCTACAAAAAGAAATTTTTAAAAGGCATAGAGAGAGACAGAAAACGTCGTGGTGGCCTGTGCTGGCCTCTGGACCTCACTCTGCATATGGACTGTGCCATGGAGAAGCTTGCACTCAGACCTGTACTGGAGCTGCCATTTCAGTGCAGAGCACTTTGGCCACTGCTTTCACACCCAGACTCATGCAAGTGTAAGCAAGGCACCACAAAACTATACAGCCACTTTGCTCAGGATTTAACAAGTCTTCCTCCAAAGAACGGTTTTATTTCTGCCTCACCTCCATCCCTGTGTTGAGTACTTCCTCCCAGTCCTCTCCTCTCACATGGGAAAAAAACCCAACAAAACCAAAATACTATCTGTTTGTGGCCACTAAAAATACCTTTTTTCCCCCCCCTCAAATGAAGAGAAATCTCCTCTTTCTGTAAAGCTGAAAAAAATTCACCTTCAGAATTTAATCTCAGTCTTTAGAAACTTTCCAAACCTTGGCAACAAAAGAATACAAAATCTTGTATGAATGCACTCAAGTGAAGAAAACACATGCAGCTCTAAGGCTTGTGTAACACTGATACATCTTAAATGCAATAGAGTACCACTTAAATTTCAAAGGACTAGAGAGTTACATATTTCATTAATTAAATTTGGATGAATGTTCAAAATGCACATTATAGTGTTAGACCAACCAAGGCAACTGTGGGATTTTCAGGTTAACACTGGAAGGTAATGGAAAAGAAAAACTATCATGTGGAAGTGCATTGAAATTATATTCTGCTCTATTGAGCAAGTTGTTCTCTAAATTCGTTCTAGCCAAATACTGGTATTTACGTAGGTCTTGTTCTGCAGCATGATAATAAGAGAAAGCCTTTACATATGAAAGCTGTTTGGTCACTGATTACAATTTTTTTTTAAAAAAGCTTTTTTCTTCACTTAGCAGCAATTTCATTTTTCATCATCAAGTCAGCCACACCACCCTGTGAATTGTAATTCACTCAACACAAGCACAGGCAATCTAACCCTTATCTCATTAGTCAGTGCTGGTTCCTCAGCTTCATTTATTACTTCTTCTGTCTGAAATACTTAGAGGCTGGATAGCATGAGGAATTAGTATGGGGAATTTTAACAGATGCATATAAACATTTAATAAGGCCAAGTGACGTGAAGACTATGGACTGGATCCAGTTAATTAGGGCCAAGGTGTTGGCTTCTGCAAACCCTCAGCATGAGTATTTGCTGGATGAAGGGGGTCTGTAATGCCAACTAAACACATTCATTTTCAGAAATCTCAGAGACACTTCAGATTGCTGTGGCCAAAACCTTTTAACAGCCTGATATGAAGGGAACTGAGTGATTTTTGCCTGTCATAGTTCTGAAGAGCCTTTCTAGAAAGCAGCACTTTTCCTCTGGGAACAAAACCAATGCCAAACTACAACAGTCACAGATGGACACAGTGAGGGCAGGGGAAGCTTCTGACCCCACACCACCATCCATTTCATGCACTGCCTCCCTGTGGGGCTGACAGGATCAATCCCAGTCACCAAGCCTGGCTTCCTACACACTCCTGTCCTATTTGCCTCCCAGTGATGGACACCACACAGATTCCAGCAGGGTCCTCAACCACTTTACAATGCACTTGTAACGCAACTGCCAAAGGGTGACGAATGAGCACCAGTGCCCATTTCTTAAAATCAGCCAAGAAACTGAGGAGCATTTGGTAGCACTGGAGCAACTGCTTGGCCTCCAGTTCTCCTGCTTCGCATGGTGATGTTCCGCAGGCACTATTCCATGCAACATTCACTGCATGAGGAGGATTGAAGGCAACTGAGATGGGAATACCTCAGGCATAGCAGAATTATTTCTGTCTTTCCAATATTTGGGTTTAGATCAAAGGAGGGATTTTGTTGTTGTTGGTTTGCTTTGTTTCCTTGTTTATTTTTTTTCAGAACAAGGACAGATTTGGCCATTTGGCAAGGCTGTGGAACGTGCTACAAAAAGTCCTTGGAAGATGGAAGATACACACTGACAATATGTATAAGTGCCTCAGAAGGCACACAAATTAGGAGAGCAATTTTTGTCAGAAGGTTTTGGTAGGGGCAAAAGCCACCTTGAATGAGGTGACTTCAATATTACTGTGGCAACAACCCTCAGGAGGAATTACTATTTCTAGAGGGAAGGGGAAGAAAATAAAAGCGAGGGGAAAAAGCAACATATGGGGGGAAAGCCTTGTTTAAGAGGAACAAGCTGCAGTTAGAATTTGCAAAAACACACTTCTTATTTTTTAACATGGACCTGAGGTAGAGTGGAAGTCTCTTCCTTCCCATCCAGGTAAGCTAAAGTTGCTCAAGATTTTATCTCATTATGACAGAAAATAAATCTCCTGAGATTTTACCTTTCAGTATGTAAACCTAATGTTAACACTAACTTGAAAAAAAAATATGAAAAACATTTCACAAGGTTTAGCTGCATCTGGAATATCATTCTGTCATAGAATACCTGTCTAAATCACCAAAATAAGACCTGAACAACTGAGCTAGGATTATTTAGGAATGATAATTTAATCAAATGATCATACCCGAACACAAAAACTGGTAGTTCTAGTGTACAATGTTGCAAAATAAGCTGATTACTTCAACATGTTTTCTCTTGATTTTAATCATTACAAAGGTTACTATGCCATTGACTTTATATTAGCATTAGGTTTTGTCAACTAAAGGAAATATACTCTGCTATAGTGTACTATAATATAATACATTAATACATTATAGAGTATAGTGTAATTTTGAAACTACTACCCTCTAAGGCATCTCTTACCGTCCTCCTTCAAGTTTTAGTTTCAGTCAGAGCAGTAAAAACTTTTATTAAAACATAAAAATAAATTATGAGAAAAAGTTTCTCAGTTCTACAGCAAGAAATTACTGCAAACCCCCTATAAAATAAACAAAAAAGTCAAAGAGTTTTTAAGATTTAACACCCTGTTTGGGCTTGCACATCTTTTGCTGAAGCAGGCAGGGATTGTGTGTCAGAAGCTGAACCCAAGACTGGGTCCAGAAAAGCCACTGGGCAAGTGTGGAGGAAAAATAAAGAGTACAGAAAGGAGATTAATAGCTTCCCCAAAAAACTATAGAGTGACCTACAGAACAGAGGGTCAGTTCCAGAAAAGACAAGAAACTATTCCTTTCTGGTTACAACCAAAGCATAGTCTAAGATTTCAATCTAGCACATAGCTGCAAAAGAGCCTTATAAGGCGAGAAGTAGGATATGGGCAAAATACTTTGCTAAATAAATTTCTAAATGTTTTATGAACAAAGGATTGTTTCAGAAAGAACAGAACACTCCACATTGCAAGAGGCTTTTGCATCAAGATGCCATATATAAATAAGATTATACTTTGAAAACTGGATTTAACGTTGCAGTTCTGATAATGGAGTTTTACACACTGACATTGGTGCCCTGGCAGGGAATGTACACAGGCTGCATCTCCCTGGGCTTCTCCACCTTTGGCTTTTATGGAAAAGCAAGTACTCATTTGTTAATGCAGCTGTTTGTTATTGCCTTGATTGCTTTTGTTTTCTCAACAAGAAAAATTTTGACTTGTTAAAAATAAAAATAATTGTTACTCAGGAATGAAAGCAGCATATATTAAAACACTTCTCAGGGAAAGACATTGTCCCTGTACAGCCTGAAACAAGACCTGGTGAGGGAAGTATTTCATGAATGTTAATCCAGATCCACTGGGTCTCAGTCCTATACCCACAGGTTTGCATACATCAGTTCCACTGAATTACACTTCCATGCCTGTAATCTGAGGTAACAAGAATGATTTTCTCTTCACCATTATGCTGCCCTAATAAAAGTTATATTATTTTATGCAGATTTCTTTTATATTCAAGTTCCTTCCATCACTTGTCTAATAAAATATAAATAAAAATATTCTGCAGAGAATGCACACAAAATAAAATAAAAGCAACTTACTGTAACTCCCACATAAAACTTGACAAACCATACTAGAAACACTAAAATCAGAGATGGCAATGGGAGACTTTGGTTTTCACTCCCCTTTGTATTTTCTTATTAAAAAAAACATGAGTATGTGAGCCTTTAACTTAACTTTCATATACTTTTCTAAAGACCATGTGGAAATGGGCTTAATAAATATGATTCCAGGGATCTCATGCAATTTTTTTAATACCTGCTGCAACTTGAACCTGGGGTATGTATTTATCCCGAAGCTGTAAGGGAGAGTGCACTAATGCCTCATACAATGTAAGGAATGCTGCTGTCTGCATAGTTTACGTATGAATGGGGAGACACCAGCTCCTACCTGGAAAGCAAAGACTGCAGAGCTCATGCCTTGGCATGTGTCTCAATGTGTGACCCCAAGACACACTGAAACCTCAGCAAGTACTGGCACGGTCAATGATGGCCATGGATTCAAGTGCCCCGAATCCAGTGGGCAGCAGTCACTGAACCAGAGCTATCTCAGCTCCTTTGAGAAGGCATCCACTTAGTCCAAGCTCTGAGCAGTTCTGCAAGAATGAGCTCCAAGGGCCAGCACTGTGAGGAGCTGCTTATCAAGCATGAGAACTGAACTGTCATACTGAAACAGTCTGATCAGCAGGTATTTTATCATACTTTTCAGTTGTTGTCCTTTACTTTCAAAATACTCCAATAACATTTGATGTACTATTTAGACTTCCTAGAAATGTACTCTGCCTTAAAAGAAACACATTATCTGAATTCTAAAACTTGTAAGAGTCAACTATCACTACCCTCTGCAATAGGGCAGAAATGCAGTCATGACTGGGCAGCAGTGTCATTGAAAATGTTCTTCAGCTCTGTGTCAAGACACGTTCTATGAAGCTGATCAAAAGATGAAAATCTAGAATGCAGATGTATGAATTAAACCATAGTTTTAGGACACTAAGCCAGGAGGTCACCATGCCCAGGCATGGGACCAGGGCTCTCTTGCAGAGAAAGCATCCTGCAGTGTGTGAGCTGTGAAGGGCAGCAACCAGCGAGCTTCTCCCATCAGGGGCCTCAAAGGTTGAGGAGCAGGTTTGTCAGGAGAAAATTCAGGCTGTCACTGTGAAATCCAACAACACACTGAGTGACCTACAACTAATCATCTCCTAATCACACTGCCTTGCCTCTTCAACATGTACAAAATAAGTTCCTGTTGTTACTTCCATGGTGTTACAGGATGTAAGTGAAAGTGTGCCTTACTCCAACCAATTTACCGACATCCATGAATGACTGAGCCCAACCAATTTCATCTGGAGGAAAAGACTAAATGGAAAAAAAGGATCTGTTAATTCAATAATTGGAACAGATTATGTTATTTGTTCCAAAAAGGCCTGAAGGACTTCACTTTTCAGCTCCATATTCCTTTCACCCATTTTATTTGAATGATACACATTAACACATTAAAAAAAATAATTCCAAAGCAGATATCCACTTGTCATAGTCCAGTGAAAATCAGATTGAAATAAAATTTATAATTAGACTAAGATGTTAAGACTTTTACTATGAGTTTTTGATTACAGAGTGGACTTTCATCTCGTAATTCCCTCTGACACCGTGTGCTGTTGCTGTCTGCTTTTTTTTTTAAGAGGACAAGTTACATTTTCAAGCATCATCACTTGCTACTCTAGAAGACATATTTCTAGAAGTGCATATTTTCTTGAAGAAAAAATATATGGACTTCTCAGGGGCAGCCTCACATAGCATCAAGACTGTAATTCAAGGTATTCTTTGTCAGAAGCAAGTGTATCTCAACAAAACATATATTGAGAAATAATATTTAAGTAGCAGCCTGTTATGCTTTAAAATGATCTTCTATGAGAAAAGCCAAACAGAACAAAACAACAAACTTCCAACTTTTAACTTGCAATGCAGTGGGTATTTCCGCTCCTCAAAGTATCATATTATCTTACTTTCAGACAACCCAACCGCCTTGTCTGTCATGTTAAATATGGGAGTAATTTACGGGCCAGACTTTAGGTCTGGTTCTACAAAAGCAGTCCCTCAGCAAATGGATGTCAGACTCATCGACTTGACCACTGAGTGACAAACTTCTCCACAAAACAGGAGGAAAAGGGAAAGAGCTAGAGAGAAAAAGGTGAAAGATTACTTAATCCAGTGTTCACAAATGCTTGTCCTCTTTTTCATAACATATACCAACACAAAACTTCCCTCCCCCCAGCTGTATGCAACATTCAGCAGAGAAAAAATTATGCTGTTACATAATTTTCATGTTTTGAATCTCTAGGAAGATTTGAATAGAAACGCTGGATGCTGGTACTGTTCTCTTTGCAGTTTACATCTCTCTTGCTCACATGAAGAAAAATCCTTAGATGATCAGAGACACTTGCTCAGCATAGACATCCGACCCATCTCCTAGAGAGAAGGGTGCTGCACTCAAGCTCTCCTAACTCTTCAGAGGGCACGTTCACTCAGGTACCTTTGTGCAGCTGGGCACAGACCTGTACTCTGGGCACCCACTGGGTCAGAGTACAGCTTAAAGGATACAGATCCCTCAAGGGGGACTCAGATGTTATCACCCACAGGCAAAACAGACCACTGGACATAGCAGCGTTCTCTCTCTCTCTCTCTCTCCCTTAAGACCCCACAGCTTTACCACATAACCCCTCTGAACACTCCGGCTTTGCCAGAACTACCAGTATCAGCTGCCAGCAGCTCCTCTGCCCCACCATTAGCTCATCAGGCCCTTCTCCTCCTGCCGCCCCTTCTAACAGCCTCTGATAGAGACAAGGGACCTCAACAGTGTCCCAGATGCCAAAAAAAGCATATAGCTGGAGATTCCTCCCACTTTTCCAAGATGCAGAAGGGTCACCTGAGGGCATTGGAGGCCAAGTTCAGCACAGTCACTTCCAGCCAGCTCTCAGCCTTCCATTTGTGCTATTACATTCTCTTCTGCTAAGGGGCAGGTAATGGATTCAGCTGAACAGGGATTTTCTGGGTTAATTTTCAATCAATTTGGTTCCAGAATTCAGCTGTTCCTGCAATCCAAGGGCAGCCAGGACTTTTACTTCTTTCAGTGAACCAAGGCCATGCTCAGCATTGACATGTTAGAAATTTGATTCAGGTTATCAAATACAGTTGTAGACAAACATTCAAAACAAAAAAGGAGATATTTTCATATTACGTGAAGTTACAGCAATTAAGAAACAGATGGGAAGACAGGGTAGGGAAGACGAGGGCTGCCCACACTGGGAACACAATGGGTTGTCTTGGAAGTTCCTCTGAGGAAACCACACTGAAACAGTAAACCTCCAGCACGGTGAGCAGGATTGCTGCTAATGTACAGAGACAAAGGGCCAAATTAATTCCTTGTGTAACCCCAGTGACTTCAAAGGAGTTAGCCCAGAGATGAATTTGGCTTAAGGAATTTTGAAATGGACCCTGACCAATTCTCTCTAAGTAGGTTTCAGATCTGTGGCTTCTTGAGTTACAAAACTGCCTTGGCTCTGTAATGTTATTGTGTCCTTTATCAGCATTTTTATTCATAAAGAATGACTAACGAACTCCAAACCAGTAGCACCACCTGATTAATATCAACCACTCTTCAAAGCATTTGTCTTAACACCAGGGGTTGTTGTTTTTTCAAGCTGGTGGGTCTCAGCACTGATGACTTCATTGTGTGGTCCGTCTGGTCAAATTTGCTGCTGAAATCCAGTCTTTTGTAGCTGAGGGGTAATATTTTAAGTTAGTCATGAGCAGGGTTTGAATGCTAAACTTGACCTCTCCACCTTTTCCAGTGTGTGTATTTCTCTGCTTCCTTTGCAGCCTCTGGATGCCCATGTGCAGTCTGCTGTTTCTGGCTCCAACAGAGACAAGATTAATGTTGCCTTGTCATGTATCGATAGCCAGCAGCGAAACATAAACAGCCAAAAAGCTGTAATGAGTTCTACTTATTATCTTTATATAAAACGGGATTTATGGTGGCTGACCACATTTCCAGCAGCCAAAAGATGCGTAAGAAGGGATTATACAGTCTGTTCTGACTGCTCATCTCTGTTTCAGTTGTAATTATGCTTTTGGGTGGCTTGGACTAAGCACACTATTTTTACACATCTCTCCCCTAGTTGTTCAAAAAGCAGTGATTCTGTCAAAAACCACCTCTGCAGCCAAAACTATGTCTTTAATACTCATAACTTCATTCAAGAGGGCTGCACTGTTGAAGCAGTACCAGTAACTTAAGGGCAGAGAAAGGTACTACTCAGTTGGGCCCACAAGCATCTACACAGCCCTTACAATATGACCTATATGGTTTTTCCCAAGGTCTGAGCAAGAGTGCATTAATTCCACAACATCTCTTTCCTACTCTGAAGTTTTGCTGTGACATGTGGGTGGCTGAAAGAATTGTTTGAATCTGCTTTTTCTTCCACATCACTTCTTTCACTGTGATTTTTTCTTAATCTCTTACAGGATATCCTGTTTTTCATCAAACACAGACAGACTTTCAGACTGGGTTCCTAAAGCCCAACCAGCCAAACTTTTGAAGGAAGTATTTATTAACAAATGGTATGAAGGTAAAACCCCTGTTAACAGCATTCATTCCTGACTCAATTCCAAGTTTTATCATGCACTTTTTACCACTCTCCTCATATAAACTCATTCAAGTCTATAGCAAAAATCAGTGCCTATCAGCAAAACAAATCATTTATAGGGGAGCAAAAGGCATACAAAACACTCAGTTTCCGTTCTCAAAGCGTATGGCAAGTAGGCAGTTAGTATGACAAAATTTATATTTTCTATTTTGTTAATAAATTCATTATTTCTGGCTCATTGCTTTCATTGAGGAAGTACATCTGGCTGAATTAAGAAAAGCTTGATGAATATTTTATACATGATATTGTTCATCATTTCAGAATTAAGTGAAAACTAATTCACAATGCAAGGCAAAGCTGAAACTGAGGAAGAGAGGAATTGCCATATTAAATCAGAGTGGAGGCACTGCAGCCTGACAGCTGCACAGCCCAGCTGCTCAAGAGACAGCTGCAGGACCTCCATCACAGACAGATGTGGGATAGTCAGCCAGCATCCTGAGGCACATCTTGATCTCTCACAGATAAGAGATTGGATTATGACAGATAATGGTTTACTATATCTTCATGAACAGTAACCAGACACAGATTTACAGGCAAATGAGGAGGATTTATGGAGAGGGGAGAGCTCTAATCCCATTCCTTGGGTATTTTCATATGTCCAAAATCTTAGCAAAAGCAAGAAGGAAAGACAGGCATTTCCTTCCCCTTCCCCTCCAACTGAGATTCACAAGGAGCATAATAAGAGAGAGCATCTTATGAATATGAGAGTGCCTGGAAACTCACTAAAGTCTAAGAAGGGAGTATGTACTACTGTCTTACTCAGGGACCTATCTGTAATGCCTGTACAACTTTCCTCTTCTTTCCACACACTCTGAAATACTGAAAGAAAATAAAAAGTATCTTAGCAGTGAGCTGAAAAAAACATTCTTCTCTTCCTGTCTCACTAAATTTATTATCTAAATAATTGTCTGCATAAATAAAAATTAACTGCAATTCTCACATACCTAACTAGGAAAACACACATGTGCCTCATTTCATGACTTAAGCTAATCACTTATCAGTTGCTGTAGTGCTGTTATCTATTATCTAAATGACATGGAGAATTACCACTATCAGTGTCCTAATACTGATATATTATCCCTATCAGGAGTAATTATTTGGTTTCACATGTAGAGTTTCACTCAGTGTCTGGGGTCTATGCCAATAAGCACTCAACATCAAATAAAAGGGCAGTCATGATACAAGCAGATCTTTACCATTCTTACGATAACTACCAGTAAATCTCTAAGAGATTTGTGGCTTTTCTTTAGAACTTTTAGCAAAAGAATTTTTACAAAATACAGAGAGGAAAAAAAAAAAGTCTTTCCAATATTTATGTATTCCTGAAGAAAGCCAAGGCTTCTCTTTTCAGCTAGGTATGTAATCATTCTTGATCTTAGTAAACAAAATGTATAGTGATTCATTTCAAAACATTGAAGTGCATTAGAGTCTTTCCTAGTGTCCAGAAATATACTATCAAAAGTAACAATAATACTATAGAGTAAATAGGAATTTCTTACATGAAGTGCAAACTGTAATGACTCTGAATTCTTCTATTAATTAGCCTAAACTTCTGAAATGCCTAAATCAGAGCTTTTTACTTTCACTATCATCTTCTTTGAGAGGCCGTAGGGGAAAAAGTCAAATTTGGTTTAATTAAATGAAACTTGACAGCTATAACTCTGCCCTCAAAAGTCATAAGAGATTCAGTGAATGGGACTAAATCACACAAGCTGTTTTGGTTGGTTGGGTTTTTTCGGTTGTAGGTTTGTGGGTTTTGCACATAAATATTTTACTACTAACCCTGTCCTCAAAAATAAAGCTAATTGCAAGGTCACTCTCAGGTCAGCTAAGGGAACAAGACTGTTGCTGGACAAAGAAATCTGAAAAAGGCAGGTTTATGATGCATCTGTGGAAAATCTTTATCTCCAGTGACTCAGTGTTACTGGTCTGAATTTTAAAATTTGTTTGGGGGAGTCTTAGGATAGAGATGAGCCAAAACCTGTTCCCTCATTGACCAAGTCTGGGACCAAGCACCAGAGCAAACAATAATTCTCACATACCAAGATATTTTATTCAGGCTAGTAAACATATGGACAAAACCAAGTGAATTCTCATCCTCCAGCCAGTAAAACTAAGCCTACTGCAAAATGAAGCTTTTTTTTCTACATGAAAGGACTTGCAGGATATCTTCAGCCATCTCAAATACAAAAATAAAAGTGAAACATCCCAACATTTGCCCCACTACCAGACCTCAGGAAGGCAGTCCAGTCAACAGACAAAATGCAAGTCAAGAGCTACTTTTCTTTTATGTATTTCATCCTCCAGGAGACAAGCACCAGGTAATTCATTCTCCAAGCCTGAAGTGCTATCTACGAGTTACACAGAGCAATCCAAAGAGATTAAAATAAATCCCTTTCCTAACAATGTAATGGTTATCATCCTAGATATTTTCAGACATTTAGAAAAGACATTAGGTTCTCGAGAGTATGCCTTGTATCTTAATCATTATCAACCCCCTCCTCACCATTTATGTGACAACAATGAAAGTATTTAATGGTTCCCTGAATTAGAAGAGCTTCATTCCTACCAAGGTCTTCTCCGTGGCACCACCACAGCCACTATCCCAGTCCTGCATCTACATTCTGCAGTGCTATGTGTAAATGATTCAACTTGTAGTATTTACACTGCTAGAAATTTTCAGCTCTCAAGAGTCAGATGGTCAAATACAGTTCCCTTTGTGAACTCATTCACTGCACATAAGTACAGTTTAAATAAATATTTGACAGGCAAGTTTCGTAAGTTAATACCACTGAATCCTCACTGTATTCAAAAAACTGAAAGTTAAGAATTTAGTGACACAGAATAGGGGGTCTCAGAAGAGAGTGACTGACTCGGGAAAGAAACAGAAGAATGAAGTATAGTTTACAACATTTACTTCCAGCAAAATGGTCCTCCACTCTGAAAAGTTTTATTATTAACAACTTTCCAGAGAAGCATTAGATTTTTATATTGCAAAACACATAGCAGTGCTCTAAGATACATAAATGTTTGGGGTTTGATTCCTAATCATTAATAAAAGATGATAAATTCAACATTATACCAAGCTCTGAGAATTCCAAAAGGTTAAGATTTATCAGGTCTTAAGGAAACCCTTTCAGGGAGGAATCTCTTATCCACAACTTCAATCTTTTAAGTAACATATGTCAAAAGACCACAAAGGCAGGGGTGTATGTTTATGTTATAAATAATGATGGTATCACTTGCCAAGTGATATGTTCCTCAGTGGTACCTAACCAACAGTTCCAGAGATCAGACAGAGTGGCTGCTACTGAAACATAATTTATATACAGGATTTATCTGAGTGCAATTGCTTTATCATCTATGAATGCATGTGCTTCTGTGCATATGTACAGGCAATTATGTAGGGTGTGATCTACCCATGTATATATGTGCATGCACATACATTTTGTTAGGATCACGTACAAATGATATAAATTTTAGAGAAAAAGAAATTCAAGTGTGTGGGGAGGATGCTGGTTTGGGTTTTTTTTAAGGGAATTGGTTTGTTGTTTCTGATTTTTAAAAGGCATAGCAGCATATTGCACACAGTCCTAACTGGAATATCCAGGAACGAAATACCTCATACAGAATAAACCACACAAAACACTGTGCCAGTGAATGCTTTTGCAATACAAAAAGTAATCTCCAAAAACTCTGCATAATATATGCTGAACAAAACCATGCAAACTAAATGAGGTTCCTTAGTGGGACATAAACTCTCCCTTCTTCTCAGCTGAAGTGTTCTAATGCAAATGTTATTTCTACTGGAATTTGCCAGCTAGTCATCATTTTATTCCCTTTTTTTCTTTTTTTACCTGTGGCCATGATATAAAAATGTTTAAGCAGCAGAATACTGATGCAAGGGTACTATTAACCCCTGTGTAAATCTGTAAAGAGGAAGGATGTTATTAGCTTACAACAAAAAGGGAAAAGGAACTGTATAGCCTGGTCAAACAAGAAATTAAAGAAGAAAACATGTCCCAATATTTCAAAAAATGTCATTAAGGAAGTCCCTATTTTGCAGGTATTGTAATATATCTCATTATGGCACCAATTTCAGCATCTGTCTCTGAGGAATTCTTTCCATTCAGTAAAATTACTGATGGCCTAAAGATACAATTGATGTTTCTCATCTTTTTCACTCCAACCTGTACATCTATATAGATTCAAAATGTATTTTGATGGCTTCTTGCTAAGAAAAACAATAAATAAAATTTTGACATTTCTGCAAAAGAAATCTGCATGGTGCAGTCACTGGTCTATGTCTAAGCTGCATCTTCTTCTCTAGCACTGTATTCATGATTTTTTTTTTTCCCATATACATGCATCACATGTTTTGTTTTTAATGTCTAGGGTAGTAAGCATGATTCAGATTTCAATAAAGATCAAGCATGTGACTACACTTGTTTACAACACTTAAATATCAATACATAGACAATTATCCAGGCTACAAATAATTACTTTGTCCTTTGGGGAATTTCCACAGGCAGTAAAATTCAATGTCTCTTGTTCAAAAGGGAGATGTTTATTGGGGATGGTGGTGGCACAACACGTGCCGGCTCTTTTAATTTTAGCCACCACTAAGAAGCAGTACAACTGTTACTGATGATAAAACAAGATAACGAAATCTACTAAAATACAGGCAGTATTTTGTAGTATGTAATTTGTATCTGTTATTCCTATTTCTCTGTGAAGTCTCCCCCACTATGACTTCTTTCTATGGCTCCTCTCGATGCTTCCCTTTGTTTCCCTGCCACGGTACTTCTCTTTTGCTTCCCTTTGCACTGGCTGTATCCCATAGCACGTACTGGAAGGACAGGACCCTTCTCAGCTTTCTTCCTGATTTCACTGCCACAGCTCTTGGTCTCAGCATCTCCACCGCTGAGGGAAGAAGCTGAATTCACTGCACCTACCACTCAAAGTACTATAAATGGCAAATCCCAAATAAATTATCCTGACAGCTGCTTCTGTGATCGATTTTATAACTGAAAATCAGATCAAAATATTAAACACATTTCCTAACTCCTTGATCATCAGGCTCAACCACATGGGTGGCCCATCCTGGTTGGCAGGACTCAAATTTCTTCACCTGAATTTCTGTTTTGTGTGGTACTTCAGGCATAATCTACGCAATAAAACTTGTAACATACAAAATTTAATATCCATGATTTTTAAATGCATAGGGAAAGTGTGAAGAAAGGTCAAACGTGGGAAGACTCTAGAACAACAAAAATGAAACAACATGAATCCATACACCATGAGTCTAAAATTCCTCTCATAAAATTTAAAACAGAAAACTTGATCAAAACCAATTGAACCAACACCACCAGGCTGCCCATAAGTGACAGAGGCAACAAACCCTTGAGTTTTCTGATTTAACTGTCAAATCATGTATGGAAAAGGATGGTGTTTCCTTGACCTTCTGCAAGGCATGTAATTTTTACCAGTCAGAAGGTAACCTTCATAAGGCAACCGTTGCATATATGCATACTGAAGAAAGACATGCAAATACTGTCTACTAGAGCATAACACTCAAATGGATATGGGAATTATTTTACTTTTTTCGTTGCTGAACAATTGCTAACTTTGGCTTTGTGTTGTAATATAATTATTTACAGAATAGCAGCAAAATTAAATACATGTGTTTACCAAATGAAAGTCAAATAAAAGAGTAAAAGCTCTTGTATAGCATTAAACCATTTACTCCCTCTACTCCTAAAAAGCTTATTCATCTGCTACTGGACACTTATGTCACCATACATTAAAAATCAATGACAAGTAAGAACAGTTTGGTTACACTCAAGGACAGAGTGGGCGGCAGCTGAGTTCACTCAGAAGGAGCTGAAGTGGAAAGTTGTAATGATTAACAAAATGAATGAAACCTACACCAGTTTCTGTAAGCATACTTGTGATTTAAAACACATACATTGATATAAAGCATAAGAAAGGGTGAACAAAAAGAGTTCATTTCACATTCATTATCTGGCAATATAGATGTTATTCCTTTATTAAGACACAAGATATTACATCCAACTCCACTGCAATTCTAGCAGTAAGGACTTGGCTTTATTTCTAGCAGGCCTTACATATGTTCTTCAATAAAATTTGCTTTCCTTTGCTCCTCATATTTCAGTCCTCACAACATTAAATGCATTCAAGCAGCAGAACTGGTGGTTTGCAGTCAGAACACCAGTGCACAATTTGGTAATGTGTGTGTTCTTTTGGCAATTTTGCCTCCTTCACTGTTTCTTAACAATATAATACTACAGCAACCATGAAAATTTAAAAGTTTTGTCATTTTCAGACCCTTTTCTCTACTTAACTAAACTTCTTAGGAGGCGCTTTAACAGACTAACAGCAAGTTATTTTTAAAAGGGATTAGTTTTGAATACATCAAGATAAAAGTAATTTTCCAAAAGACATTCACTAACTTGATTGAGAACCTTTGCAAGGAATAAAATCATTAAGGTCTAAAGATACAATCAGTAGAAAATCATAATGAAAAGTTGGCCAGAAAACCTACCCAGCACAGGTGCACTGCCATAATCAGAGCGTGTCATTGTGGCACTGGTATGTGGTTGGTTGTGGTCAGGTGGAAACTGAGGAATGTGGATTAAAGCAACTGCAGATCAGAATTCCACTTTGCATTAAGTAAACTTTTGTCAACACTTCTGGACAAATATCTCAGTCACTTCCCCCTCCACATGGTGAAGAAAAAGAAATTCCTCCAGCTTCTGTTCAAGTCTACAGCTGTAAAGTACCTTTGGTCTAAGAAAAACCAACGCTCGAGATCAGTCTTCTTTTGATTTCCGTTACATCAGTGACTCCTGGGAAACTCTGGTTAGCCCCCAGTGTTCTCCTACCCTGCAAACCCAACAGGCATGAGGAATCAATATGCTTTTGGCTGCTGGAATACCACTGACATAAATTTGGTCTAGATTTGACAACTGGTGATGCTATGACAACCTAAATGTCTTTTTCCTTACATTAACTAAGACAAAAATTAACCGGCGATTCCTGGGACGAAGCGTATCCTCCCCAGCCCCTATAGCTGGAGCTGGGGAGTTGGAAGTCTGGGGCTTCCCACCCAGCTCAACACCTGGTTTTGGCTTTACCTTTGCTCTTTTAAGGCACTCAACAACGTTCAAGAGATTTGCAGTATTAGTTTCTCAGGTCTGGACCAGAAAAGGTTAATGAAATGGCTGAAACATGTGCCCTACACATGTGTAAATGGAAAGACCAGCTGCGAGCCAGGTTGCTGTATAGGTCTTTATCTGCAGGTTTGACACTCCACTAGAAACTTGGATTCAGTTCTGGGCTGATTTAAAAAAAAATAAATAAAATGAAAAATAATCTGAGACCCCTCTAAGGTTTCCCCAGACTCACAGACCTCCAATATTTCCTTTGGTCTCCTTCTCACTCTCCTGGCCCCTTCCAAAACTCCTGTCGGTCTTCTGGCACATGGTCAACAACCTCAGACACTGCAGGGCTCCTGGACTGCTCACCTGGCCTTCCTGTGCACTTCTCAAAGACTGAACCTTAATTTAAAATCACTTTTTCTTTCCATTTTCTATGCCAGCCAACTACTTCTCCCTCCATGCCTTAAAGGAAGTAGATTTTCTCTTTTTTTAACCACTCCGACTCAGAAGTGGAGTTGCATGAAATTTTTGAGGGGAATTGAGAGTTCATCAAACCTAATAACTCAGTAATTTTTACACAGCTTTATTTGTTCAATTTATTTTGATTTCTTAACTGCACTTTCCTTTAAATGCAGCTGATTGCAAAACCAGTTGGCTTTTGAAAGCCCAGTGGCTACACCAGTCCCAGCACTTCTTCACTTGCTCCTGCCTCAGGAGAATTGGTGGAAACGTTAAGCATCCCACATGAATAAACAGAAAATGCTTCCAGTACAAGGACACATTTTCAATCCTAAGCAGATATGGGATTTTGATACTTTCTGGCATCAACATGAGCCTTTGATATGGTTGTCTTCCTCATTCTGTAAGATGACATTAAACCCCAGTAGACATCAAGTCCAAGAGAAAACATGCATCACTAAACAGTATTTCTGCCACTTAACAATTCAAGTATATTAGTTTCAGAAGACTATATCTGGACACAAATGAAACTGAACTAACAAGTAGGCTTGAAGGCAAACTCAGAGATAAATTTTAATTTCACTTCAGTCAAAATTCAATGAGATGTGGAATGGCAGGAATGAAGAAGAGATTGTCTTGTCTGCATCTCAGTTTTGGGGGAACACAAAAAAGACAACTCAAAAATGTGGTCAGAAAGAAACAATAGGGATTAGCTCGACCCCTGGAAGCTGAATCAAATTCTCTTGTTCTGCTTTGAAATATGAGAAAGAACAGATTCACTTTAAGTTGGTCCTAGATTGCAGCAATAGAAGACAATCACGCTTGTCCAAAAGTGTCTGACAAGATCATAACATAAATCTGAGTGACAAAGAACACTCCTCTCTTTTTTTTTTTCCATCTTTGTCTTCACAAACATTAAATTCACAGCAATACCAACAGCTGGAGCAGTGAGTGATTAACTTCAGCAGAGGAATAATGCTGTCCCAACCCTACACTGTACAGTTTCAAAATTTCTGCCTGTCTAGACTCAAGGGAGTGTTAAGATTTATCACATATTAATAAAGCTGCTGCTGCTAAATCTGGTGTTGCTGTGGCTCAACCACACAACACCAAGATGTCAGAAGAACGTTCCCACATATACAGACCCTGCTTTCTCACTGAAGGTGTGCTCTGAGACCAGCCACAGGCTACAGCCTCTTAACTCTTGTTTTGGCTACAAATACATGACAGTGAAGGCACGTGACATCTTCAAATCTTACCCGTGCCCAATGCTGTCAAACTCTGCTGCTCAGAAATCTTAAGATTTTTTTTTAAAAGCAACTTATCTTAAAATTATTAAATTAGAGATTATTTGACTTTCTATTTTATTTCAATTTTTAGAAGACATGCACAAACATTTTCACATGATCTTCCAAGACTCTGGTACTCAAAAATTTTCTTCTAATAAAAATTTACCCAGAATTTTCACCCAATCACCTTGCTGGTGAGACCAGTTTTATTAAAAGCAACAAGCTTTATGAATGGACTTGTTAATATTACCAGTCAACTTTTCTTGGATCTTGTAGGAAGAAAACAATTCAAACCCTGTGCATGGCTGGTCTCACACGTCCTCCCTCAGGCTGGGAGCAGCAGCAGCTCCTGGAGGGCAAGGTGCAAGGTCTGTGGCACTTGTTCAACTTTTGGGGTTTCTACCCACCACCTTTTCCTCTCAGCTTGAATGAACAGGTTGATTTAGGGTCTCAGGTACAGAGTTTAATAACTTCATTGATAATTAAAATACCCACCCAAGTGAAAGGGCAAGAAGTTTATAGGAAATCACAGCCTAGTGTGAAAGAACTTATTTAACTGGAAATACTGAACGTTCCTGAGACTTCAGAACTAGTTGAGCAGCTGAGTTTTGCATAGTTCTTCAATATTGTAGCATCATTGTTTATTGGAAACAACCTGCACTCACAGAACAAAGCCTGAGGGGAGAAAACAATAAAAGAAAAAGAATGGGAAAGAGAAGAGCGAAAAGTGCCAAAAGTATGTTGGTTGCCTCTGACAAATGTGTTATGCTAAGTATTATTCAGCACATTTCTGAGATACAGAGGAATTGTCTGTAGCAGAAAGTAGTTTTTACCTGTGTTACATAGTGCATACAAAGCTATTTGCATTCAGAGGAATGGATGGCAACACCTGCTCAGTGTGGTGGTGGAATGCACAAAACCACAGCTCCCCCTCCTCCCCAGAGCAGAACAGTTCTACCTCCTGTTCCTGGAGTAATGCAGCCTAATGGGGGCCATCCCAGCTGCATATTAAAGCCCCCCGGCCAAGCACAAGGACTCCAGCCTGACTTGGTTCCTCTCAATAACACCTCAGCCAAGGAACAGATCCTAGAAACAAATCGGATAATGATTCAGTTTGCAGAGTTTAAATCAATAAACTCTGTAAAGTTACTCACTGTGTTTAGTGTCATTTCCAGTACAGTCACAAAGCTGAAAAAGATGGGATATATTAAGATTTCACTCACTCCCTTGAAAGCCTGATTAAAATCAGTGCAAATTCTGGTTAATTACTCCAGTAGAAATTGAGGCAAATCTTGCTCTCTGTATCTCGACTACTTCGCTGATGACACAAGAGACTCCTGAATGCAAAACTCAGTCTTAAACAACAGCACAAAATATCCACCTTCAGCAGCAGGTCAAGAGGCAGAGGTCACCCACTACACTGAACAGGGAAAGTGAAAACCCAGCCAAAACTAAGCTTCACATATTAGAAAACAGAACAGGGTATGTGAAGAATACACATGAATAACATGAAGGAAACAAAGAAAAGCAACCTGCAAAGCCGGAACTGAAACCACAACGTTTGGATGCACAGCAGCCACAAAATTACTGTATGTAAGACAAATCTTCCCAAGCAGATTAACAGACTGATTGACAGCTGCCACTGGGCTTCTGGCTCCACCAGCCACTGCTCCACTGCTCAGAAGTGGTAGTGTAGCTCTCCTACAAACATCATTCCATACAACAAGAAAAGAATATACATGCTCAAATGAAAGTAGGGTATGGCAAGAAGGCTTTGGGACAACAGCCATGGAAGTTGTAGCACAGGGATGATGTTTACAACTAAAGGGGAAAGAATGTGGAAACTTACACGGAGCTGTATGACATGGAGCTCACAAATACAACAAAATAGAAACCCCTTAAACACCATATAACCTGCTTGCAAATGAATATTCAAGAAAGCATAAAGAAATAAGTGCTATCAAAAACTGTACAAACAAAACAATGCACTATGAAGACCATAAGTTTTGTCTTTAAGGAAAAAGTTTTACAAATTTTACATGACCTTAGTGAAAAAGCAATTTTCTTTAGGCTTAAATATACTGCATTGTCTTTGGCTTTTTGTTCCCATCCTGTCTTAGGGACTTCCACATCATATTGGGCAACTAAGGCTGGTGGTGAGCATGGATCTATCTGCTTTGGCTAAGACATTAATGCATTCCTCTAAAACTCAACATGATACAAACACAGTTATTTCTTCACAACTTATATTCCTTTATAATCTATACTACACTTTGATCCATAATCTACCAAAAAGACAAATAAAAAAGGTCCAAGAAATGTCTTTTTCTATATTATTAAAATGAAAAGTCAAAGCTGCTTAGGGAAATGATGTTTTGTACACTATTGCATCTTTATATATATATTTTAAAACAAACAAAACCCCAAAAATACCCATAACCCCAAACCAAAACAATAAACTTCCCAAATCTACCATCAAACTACGAGGACTTTCATTAAATGGCATTTTGACACACATACTTGTCTCATTCCAGGCAGAGGAAAGGCTTTTGCAAGGAAATATCAAGTAAAATACTTATTAGCCTTCTCCAATTTGCAAATTTTCCAAGCACCCACATTTAGTAATGTCAGGAAATTGCTACTATAAACAGCCCAAATCTGCCAAAAAATGAACATAACTGGGGACAGCTAAAGGTTTCTCCTCCTTTATTTCCCATCCCTTAGGAGATTCCTGCCATGTGGACAGACTGACCACGGGTGCTGCCCTGACACGAGTGGAGCCAGGGGCTGCAGAGAGCTCACCTCCTCCTGGCTGTCCTGGCAGGAGAGCTGCGAGGAGATGGCACAGGCAGCAGCTGTAGGATGGGACTGGGTGAGCACTATAGCCCTGGGAGATGGCTGGAGCCTCCGGCCAGGCAGGGCTGGAGGCCGGGGGCTTGGGAACCTCAGCAGCCTCTGCCCCTGGAAGGGACAGCTTCCGAAGTACTTACTCTGCAGCTTTCCATCTGCCCATACATAAGCTTTGATTCTTAAATGTCAGCTGCAATGTTACTTTGATTATCTTAAACACAACAATAAAAAGTATCCTGCTTTTTTAAAAATTATTTCTGTTTTTTTAGCTAACTTCACCCCTAGCTCCAGGTAGATGCAAGAACAATTCGACCATTTCACAGTGCCTTTTTTCAAAAGTACAAAGCACATACATTCAGTGGCATTATTTACTCAAGAGTTCAAAGTTTCATTCCATATCAACATTGCCACAGACAATCCTTCTCACTATTTTAAGAAAAGCTAAAAATGGAAACTTTTCATGTAGCCCCCACTCAGGTTATTGTGGCAATGCATGGCATTTCCACCAGCCCACTAACACAGGCTCTTTGTCCAGACGTGGCCAGACAAAGGGAACGCCACAGAGCCCTCATTGACTCCTCACTGGAGCTATTCGGGCTGGCAGCAACGTCTGACTGACCGGGCAGAGCTTCTCCAAAGACGCCAAGGGCCTCACACAAAAGATGCCACTTACAATGCCAGTCAGAACTCCAGTTTTTTCTTCCTCAAGGATCCTAAGTCAGGCCAACATTTCCGCTTGCCATAGAAGACCAAAGACTATTCTTTTCTTTTGGAGGTGATTACCCTAAAATATGCTCTCCAAAAGAAATCTGCCGGAAGGCAACTGGAAGGATCCCAGGGAGTTGGCTCTGCTACCACCCACAAGGGACTGCCAAAGCTGATAGCAAAGATCAGAGCACACACTGGGACTCAAAACAACATCTATGCCATAAAACATATATTTTGAAGAGCTCAGTAATCAGTCATGGAAACCGAAAAGATCCTTGAAACAGATATTTAACAAAACTTTCCTTTGACCTAAAATCTTGCAGATAGGGAGGAGGTACCAACCTTCTTTCTGGGTCTCACCTTGCAAACACATTAATACTTATTTCTGCTCCATAGAACAAAGCAATTATCAATAATACATAATAGTCATAGATACATAATAGTAATTGGATAGTCCAATTATCTAGCTATTTTCTTTAGGGAATCCTGAACAGCCTGTACTTTGCAGGGTGGCACTACATCCCAGATGGTGCTTTCTTGTCTCAAAGAAACTCTTCCCACACTAAGCAAAAAGTATTTCTGGATGCTACAGCATCTTAAATGTTATTTATTTCTGCAATTTTATAAGCAATTCAGAAAGTCTACCATTGTGTGCTGTTCTGGATGCAATCTCCATTAATATCTTTGATTTTCAGCATTAACCTTACCTTTTGCCACAGGTTATACCAAACTAAAACTCAGGACCCATTTCTTTTTGGCCTCTTATTAGGGAAGGTTACTTACACAAGCAAATTATTTCAATGGAATACGACTGAAAGAAAAAAAAATCAGGTCTTTGATGAAAAGATTTTAAGACCTCTTAGTTATTAAATAGGTCACAGACAAACAAAAGCAGCAACTTAACTGCAGTCTCTTCAGTTGCTCTTGCCTTGAGCTTTGCCTGGAATGATCACATAAATGCGTCTCAAGAAATTAAATTTTCATCTTCAAATGCCTTTACAAACAGTATCAGATCCTTCTCACAAACAAGAAAAGCCAACATCAACATGTGTAAATGCAGGACAACTCAACAACAACGACACAATACATTGCTTTAGGATTTACTAACACTTTTTCTTTTCCTATTCCCTCTTTCCTCTCCCTTGCCTTCTCTATTTCCGATCCTCTCCAGGCTGTGCAGTTTGTTGCCACTGCCATCTCCCAGGCAGTAAGAGAAGTACCTGAGAGACAGGCTAATGGTTGGGCCACACCAAGGTGTACAGCCAAGCGGCACATAGAGATTTGGCTTCCCACATGGCCCCTCTTAGAGCTATCGTATTGTTTCTTGTTGCACCTCATTCTCTCCCATATCACCTTGGTGTCTTCAGCCCTCTCCAGCTACCTTTCTGATTTAAAGGTTCCTTGAGTCCCCAAAACAAGCACCCACTGATACCAGTGATTTAGAGGCTCAGCTATGCCTCCAAAGGGGAACATATTTACAAGTTCTATGAATTATTCTAAAAGCACTGTGCACCCATTTGCATTGCACTTTTCACAACAATCGGCAACTAAATCTACATTTCTCTGCCCCAACCTCTATCCTCAGTCTGCAGAGGCTGCCATGAAAAAGCTCTGTATGCAACAGAAACAGAGCACCTCACGTACAATGCCCTATGTTACATCAAAAGGCAGAAGACGTGGCTGCAAAATCTTCATCCACAGTGGAACTAGCTGCAGGGAGACAGACAAAAAGGGGAAAATAAGAGCAGATTCACAGAGGAAGATGCAAGAGAAAGTCACGTAATGTGCAAGAGAAACACAAAAACAAGTAGCTGGACAGAGAGCATAGAGCCACATGCAAAACAGGATAATTTCTGAAAAATTTCTTTAGGAAACGAACTCTGCGGGATTTATCTACCTTTTAATAAGGCATTCAATGAAAAATAAAATTGAAAATAGGGTTTTATTTCCATGCAGAAAAAAAATAAAGATTTTGGTCACAACACCGCCAAAAGAATAAAGAGTTTTATGACATCAGAAGTGCCAGTAAGTTATAAGATTTCTAAAAAGAGTAGAATGTTAAAAAAAGTTTTAAAACAAGAAAAGGCGGCATCTTGTTTTGAAACACGCTGGCTTAGCATCTGATTGAAAGAAAATTATAGATCACACTAAACATCATGGGTAAAAATACAGAGTAATCAGAGCCCCCCTAAAACGGAAAAAAAAAGAAGTCAGACCTTACAAACTATCCATATAACCAATAATTCTGTGCCACTTCCATGCCAGCTGTAATTGCCACATTGCAAAATACATTTCTCTTAACGATACTCAACTTCTTTGTGAAGTTTGCCAAGTAACTATTGGAAAGCAGAAAGAACAGCATGAGATTCTCAAGAAAATAAGTTAGAAGTATCATTGTAAAAAAGAAGTATTATCTTGTGGAATGCAAAATATAGACCACATGAATGTTAAATGTTACAGCAAAAAATGGAAGAGAATTGTACTGTTTCTTTCAATGCTCAGAACATGTAAAAAGGCCTAAAGTCAAATTTCAACTTCAGTAAAAAACAATGACAACATTCCTGGACAATATTCCAACCTGAACATAGTCCGTTTGCTTTTAGCATGGACAGCTCTTCAGGAAAGCCACATGTGCAGTCACCTGGAGGTGGAGAAACAAACCCATATGGTACCGAGTAACTCTACAGTTCCCTCCCCTGCTAGTTTCATTTCAGCATCCTAAATTACATCAGAAACACAGAAATCAATGAAGAGATGAAGAAGTTTCCTTTCTTTTTAGAAAACAGTGTATGGTGCAGAACCAGGCTGAAAGGGCAAACACTGCACTGTATATTTTAGCTGTGTATCATGAGTATCATATAGCACTGAGTTAAATTTTTTGAACCAAATCAAGGCAGGTCATAAACAACCAAGAGTCTGAAGCCAGCAGTTTTTGGGATGCACAGAGTCTACAGCTAACTCATACAACCGATGGCTGATTTGCTGTATGCAATGCTCAAATACCATAAAGGTACGCATTAATACATGGCCTGCGGAAGGGTGTTCAAAAGGCTTCACTTGCCTTTAGCAAAGGAGCTGGTTCCCACCTCCTGGCCTACAGCACATGGCAGTAACCCATGCAAATACCAACAACTACCTGTCAGCAAAGCCAGAGAAAGAAGTTCATACTCTAAGCAACATACAAACGCCACACTGTTGTGTAGAATACAAATTATGAAAAATGTCCCAAAGAAAAGCACATAAATACATACATCCCATTGCATTCAAGTTAGATTTGATAAGCTTTCTTACTATATAAATATTGGTTAGACTTTTAATCCTCTTTCTCCTGCCTCTAATCCATCTCCTCTGCCCTGACCTTCCCATGGTAACAAGTTCACAAACCAACTTCAGTGCACATTTCAGAGTGTATTCCCCTTTTGGGACAGAATATGTAAAATATGTTGTTTGCCTAGAAAGATACCCTGCTCATAATAGCTTTTTAAAAATCAGTTCTACTGCCAAGATTTTGTTCCGTCTCTACAGACTGCTCACAGCTTCTTCTAGGAAGGAGTGGGATGAGATGGCATAAAACTAAAAGGAGCAGAAATAAAAGGGAGGAGAAGAGAAGAATGGCCCTGGTGTAAAACTCTGCAATCAAATCTTCCATTCAAGTCTTGTATCAAAAGTCTGATATCAGTCACTTGTTTTGCAACCACCTCCATTGTTAGACCTCCAGTAGCACAGCACTTCCTTTCTTCAGAACAGTAAACTATTGAGTGTTATAATGGCTTAATCACCCTTACAAGGATTAAGTACAGAACACAGATGCAGAAGACCAGTCTCAAGATTAAGATCTAGATTTCCCATCTCTGTGTCTGAGGTGCTCAAACTCTGGGTTTGGAAAAGCTATCAAAGGGAAACAGTTTCAGATCTCAGAACTGGGCGCTGTTTTCATGGTGGCAAATGTCTCCAGCCTTTCAGCTGGGACCCGTCCTCAGCTGCAAATCAAACAGCTGCCATTAATCAGCATCTCTTTACATACAAGCCTTCATCCCCACGGAGGAGAAGAAAAAAACATGCAGGAAATCCAGCCTTTGTGTTTGCTTGCAAGGCAGATAAAATGAGCTGTCATCCTTTCTCACAGCAGGAAAGAGTAAGGACAGCTCAGATGAAAGTGCTGACAGGCCTGGCGGCGGGCACTGGGTGACAGGATTTTGAAACCACCCTGTGTTCACATAAAACCATCAGCCACCAGAATAAAACACTGTCTAACAACAGGTACGTTTACAAGTTATTAAACACAACCAGTTTACCCAGTGTAGCTCAGCTCCAGAGAATTAGTTTTTCCTTTATTTTATACGCTATCACAAAAGAATAACTATGAAAACAAGAAAACAAAAAGCTCAGTGTTTCACTAACGTGTTCTCCCATTCCTTAAATTATCTCCTGTTTTAGTGACCCGGAACCAGTTACAGGTTGAATTGCCCTTTTGAGTCACCATCCAAAGCCATCCACATGACACAGTAGTGCACACAGAATGGTCTCACATTGCAGTGCCAACACAGTATAAAACACTACCAAAAATGGAGTCAAACCAAGTAAAAACATCCCATATCATTTAGAACACAAGGACATTTTCTGAGCCACCTGGACTTCACATGGACTTTTCAGTCAGTCAACTGAGTAAGTGTAGTTTCTGTTGATAGAAAGTTTTGAGGAGAATATTCATCACTGATGGTTTGGGCAAAGGCTGAACACAGCAGTCTGCAAGATGTAAAGATCTTTTATCTCATGACATGAGATGAGAAAGGAATGACTTACACTCCAAAAAGTATTAAACAGTATTTGATAGCTGTGGGGAGAAAAATTCTAAGTCTGTGTCTACATACAAAGACTAAAAACCAAAACTAAATGAAAAAAAACGGTGAAGTTCCATGTTAAAAAAAAGTTGCATTAAAACTCAGACTAAATTTTCACAGACGATTAAAAATTAAAAACAATTTTCACACTACATAAGCAGTACACTGTGGTTTATTTCAGTTCTTTTTTGAGGTTCTTGCTCAGTTTAGGCAGATCAAAACTCAAAGTTGCTCATTTAAAAAAGCAAACAAAAAGCAATATATGAACTTAGGCTCCCACCCAAAGCTGGGATCTCTGGTACGAACTCACAATTCCATGAGCTGTGGATTTAGAAACTTCAGTTCCTCAACATTTCTGACTGAATTACAAGAAAAAGGAAAAGGGAAGTTTTTAAAGTTTAAAAAAAAATTAAATTAAAACAAACTAAAAAAGCGTAAAGGAAAATTGTAACCAAGTTTGTCAGGAAATTAGAGGAACTGAACTTTTTAGAAATGCAAGAGTGCTTGATTGACCTGGGTCACAAATTACTGTCCCTATTTTTTCCTCTTCAAACTAAACAATGCCTTCACAAACAAAAGATGATCTGTAATTTCAAGTGGTTTAAAAGAGAAGTCAAACCACATGTTTTGTGGCAGGTTTTTTTTAAAACAGGAGAAAGAAAAGCAGCAGATATAAAGGACAAAATACATGACTTCCAAGGTCCTTTGTTACGGATTCACTTATGTAAAAAGCAAGGACTTTTTACAAAGAAATATACACAGTCAGAGAAGTTCCACACGCAAAACTTCTTCTCACTACCTTTAATATAAAAAAACAAAAGGCTGCAATGCTGAGATTCCCATTACAGTGTCTCACTCCTCCTCTGGCACAATGAATCACCAGAGACATAGGATGACCCTTCTCCTTCCTGTCCATCAAAGCTGAGGCATAGCAATGTTCACCAAACTCCAGGCATGACAGGCACTTATGCTGTTTAGCCCATACAGCCTTCTGCTTTGCTGCAAACATGGGCCCAGTTACTGAGATGCTATCAAGAAGCACACTATCACTCAATTATAAGCTCTGTATCAGGTCTGCACCTCTTAAATGCACAAGTAATCAAATCTGTATTTGGTAGCAATCCGGTGTGCTATTTTGACATGCAACATGAAAGACTAAGTCATTTTTTATCCAAAATGTGTACTTTATAAAAACTTTTAAGACCATAACTAATAAGGTTTAATTATCCACTACTGCAAATGTTTATGTTATTGTAAGTCATAGACTTAAGACACTGATCCTCAGAAAAGTTTTCCAATAAGACACAACCATATCTTTGCTTGACAGCATCTACACAAGACAACCAGGCAAGAACTGTGCTTTCTGAAGAAAGGCAGAAAGCAGTCACTCTAAAGTTTATTTTGGGGAGCCCCCTACAGAAAGCCACATTGAGCTTTCTGCATACGTATTTAGGAAACAAACACGTCTTTGGTAGATGCTTCACTGTAGCTGCTGGTGTATAGATGCTGCAGGCAGTCTCTCTTGAGTATGTCAAAGCTCAGCAGCATAGCTGAGTCATCATCCTCGACCCCTGGACAGCAGCAGCAGTTAGAAAGGAAACAGAGATAAAGAACTGCTTCAATACCCATTTGATAGTCATCTCCTTTCCTCTCTAGACTTGGAAATGTGGGACAAGGGCAGCTTCTCCCACTGCTAAGCCAAACATTCCATAGGACTGGGGCTGCTGCCAGCCAGGGCACATGACACACACTGTCCTGACACTGCTCCACTCCTCCCAACTCCTGTGCACCCAACGCAGGACAGTACCAGGTGAGATGGGTAGAACAACTGCTCTGTTTCAATCCCACTCATCTCATCACCTTTCAATCCCATATGAAGGGACTGGAAGCAGAGAGCTCTCCAGATCTGAGGGCAAACATGGTTTTCAGAGTGGAGATCAAACACACAGACTGTTACTAGATTTCTGTGCTGGGTCCCTGCACCTTGTCCTTACAGTGTGAACACTGATTAAATCAGTAAGTTGAAACGATGTGGTAAAGCTATGAAAGGCAACAACTTGATCTCTAAGTTAGACAGCAGTACCTTAAAGCTTTCACCTAATTTTTACATTTTTTCAGTAAGACAATTTAGTATTTGCTTACAAAATTTCTAGTGTGTATTTGTTTTATTTTCATAGGAAGCTCACAACCACCTGAGATTATGATTATCACGTTTTTCATAAGAAACTTATTCCCCTGTCTTCTTCACCACTTCCCAGAATTTTCTGCCTTCTGATCCTAATAAAAGTAATACATCATCAGCAATTTAATTGTTAGCTTGCTTTTGAGAGGATGATGAAACACTCTGCATGCTGCACATGAAAGAACTGCAAGCTGTTCGCACCCCTCAAGCCAGCCAAGGGGAAGGCTGGCTGCAGGCACTCAGGTGCACCAAACAAGTACATATGCTTCAGGTGGTTACCGCAGAGTATGATTAGAAACCTATCTCTAGTTATGTCATCTTTTATCTCCATCTGTTTCCCTCATTTTTTGATAATGGAATTAAAGTGTCTGTGCAAGAGCTGACATTATTTTCAGAAGCAGAAGACTGTACAAGTTTGCCTTGCTTTCTCTTTCCCTGGAGTTTACACACTTCCGAACTGCATCAGGGACAGAATGGAGTGAATTAATGTACCAAAACTATTTCCAATGTTTATTCAGTTTTAATGTTTTCTTTTGAGGTTTCTCTAGCTGGCTGACCTGAGACCTGTTTCCCTCTGGAGCCTGTGTTGTGGTGCCAGCCCTTTTATTGCAGCAGGTTCACATCTAGCGGTGAGAGCGGAGGAGGAGGAACTGCAAGCTCCCCGCTGCTGCATTTGGTTAGCAGCCTCCTCCCACTCTTCAGCAGATGTTTCTGCTGTTTTACCACAACGGGATCTTTTTATACCCTCTCAACTCCTAAAGCAAACAGCAGCCAAAATCAGAGACCCATCTCCAAAGAGCCACAACAAAAGCACTGACCCAAACTACCCCCACAATACAACTGGAATAGAACCCTCGGCCCTTGGGAGAAGGGGAGGTTGTACACAACGTCACAGGGATGGTGACTAATCTTTGGCAGATCATGTGAGAAAGTCCTGAAGTAGCTGTAGCGAGAGAGAACAGCATGAAAACAAATGGATGATTCAGATGTGAATAATATTCCTTAGAAGAGCTTCCTATCAGAAGCTCACATAAAACATTATCCAATCTTTTTACCATTCACAAAAGCCAATGGCATTTACAGCCGTCTTCCAGATGTGCATTTTCAGTTGCATGTGTGTCTGTGCGCGTGTGCATGAAGTCAGTGGGTGCAAAACAGGTGGGACTTCTAGAATCTCCATTTTGCGAATAAATTCCTTGACACCACTAAATGTACATCTCACAGAGCAGGACAAATCAACTTTCAGACAGTTCACTCTGTGCAAGGCTCTTGCAGCTGATGCCAAGCCCACGCTAGAAATTTTTGCACCAGCCATTGTACCAGACTGTGGGCGTGAAACAGTTACTCTTGGGTTCCTCAGGGCTTGGTGGCTGGTAGGGAAGTAAGGAGGTTCAATCAGATTTAAGTATAGCTATGTATGCCAACTAGTTAAGCTATATTCCCCATAAACTGCTGATGTAGGCTTACAAGGCTCTGCATCAAGATATTCTGAGAGGTACTTCAGATAGTTTCTCCCTATTCCCTGTCCTTCATCCCCAAAATCTGAATTAAGCCTTACCGCAAGTAGTAAGTAAAATCACTCCTATTTGTACGTGCAGAAACAGACATCACATTGCTTCGTCTTTTTAACTTGTTGGAAGCAAGTGATCTGTGGCACTGCTGTGGCAAATACAGCAAATTGTACTGAGCATATCAATACCATGTATTTCACTTGGTCTGGTTAGCCTGGGGAAGAGGAGACTGAGGGAGATCTCATCACAGTCTACAGCTTCCTTGTGAGGGGAAGAGGAGGGGCAGACACTGATCTCTTCTCTGTGGTGACCAATGACAGTACCTGAGGGACTGGCCTGAAATTGTATCAGGGGAGGTTTAGGCTGAATAGGAGAAAAAGGGTCTTCACCCAGAAGGTGTTTGGGCATTGGAACAGGCTCCCCAGGGAAGTGGTCACACCACCAAGCCTGACAGAGTTCAAGAAGCATTTGGACAACACTCTCAGGCACATGCTGTGACTCTTGGGGACAGCCATATGCTGGGCCAGGAGCTGGACTCAGTGATCCTTGTGGGTCCCTCCCAGCTCAGCATATTCTGTGATTCACTGTCAGAAGGTGTCGGCACCATCCAGTTCAGGTAATAATCAAAGGTATGGCTGTGACTGAGCTAAGATCTTTGCTTGAGCTGCAGTGCTACTATTGCCTGCTTTGAAGAAGCCGCCTGTGAAATGCTATGAGGTGAAGTGAACATTAACCAGACCTTCCATCTGGTTTCAAACGCTCCTATGGCTGAGAGCTTGCACATGTGTGCTCCCACACAGATGTTCAACGGAACTGCACAACCTCGGTCGGGGACTTGCTTTGTAGCATATCCTGCTGCCCTGATCTCCACTTAACACATGAATGGCAACAATGCTCTGCACAGGAGCATCAGTCCTTTCACTCCCACAAATCCAAAAGCCCACTTGCCCTCAGCCAAACATCTATGCTTGCTGTGGCTTATACACACATGCTTCCTTAGGTATCTTGTGCTTCCTTATTATTCCTAAAGTATCTGCTTCTCTTTGATGTTCAGGCTTTCATCTATTGCAACAATGAGGAATCATCTGTTTGGGGGAAAAAAGCACAGTTCAAGATATTCTTAGGAGAGAGCATTTGGATGCCAGCAGGCTCTACAGTGTATATATGACTGCAGTTCAACAGTACTATTTTCCTACCGCTCTTCGGCCTGTAGGTGGTTAAAGGTAAAATGAACTAATGATTCCCTTGTTCTAGTGACATTCTGTAAATGCTGTGTAAACGGAACTATCTTTGACAAAATCTTGGTGAGCTTTAAATTAAAATAACTGTGGTGATGTCATTGACTGGGCAATGCTTCTGTTAAACTGCTCCATGAACAACGCACTGGAAAATTCCCCATGTTTCAGCCATCTTTAAATTCTGTAATTTGATTTCATCAGTTAAAAATATCTGAAAAGTTTCTTACATAAGCTATTTTTACATGATGATTAAACTCAGAATCAACAATATTTAAAGCATCAAAGATCTGAAATAATACTAAAAACAGTTATGCTGAGTTTAAAATCATAAGTTATTATGGCAAAAGAGGTTTATTCACACAGTTTTAAGAAAAATGAGCTTTCATCAGTTGCATTGCATAGAGCTGCTAGTGAAGATCCTGAATGGATTTTATGAAAAAATCCACACTAGAGTATTGTGAACTTTTGCAGAGGTGAATTTTGAGAGCAAATGTGAATATTTGCACAATAAATGCACTTTAATCTAGTGGCTCTTACTCTGGGGGACAGATCAGAGTACCGCATAATCCACGGGCTTTATTAGAGGTCAACAACACAGCTTGGGATTTGAAATACTGCTCTTCACACCAGATTTCTCACAAACAAGCTGGAGAACAAGCACTATTTGCAGAAATTATTCAGACCCTTCTCACAGTAAATAACTGAAAATTAATATAATTTTAAAAATTGCAGATTACTTTCAGAGTGAACTCTTTTCTTATTGCGTAAATTCTTTCCAGATTTATTAGTGCACTAATAAAGCAAGTGCAGAAAAGCATGTTTAGCACCAATAAAAGATAAAAAACAATTAGAATATTCAAAACTGACTTGAGGACTCATTCGCACAGATAAATGAAAAGTGAGCTGCTAGATGAAGACAGTAATTTGCATCTGAGATATATCACATAGGAATTCTTCAGGTTTCTTTGAAAAATTTGGCTATTCAGAAATTAAAGCTCAACTTTTATTCAGAGGATTAGAATGAGAATGGAAAACTCTTGTCCAAAATTCAAATTCAATGTATTCCTTAAGACTTTATTTATACTTCTTTGGGGGGGTTGTTTATTTTTTGTTTGCTTGTTTGGGGTTCTGTCTTAAATCAGCTAAAGGCTCTCAGTACAGCTCTTACACCAGGGGCACATTTACACTGATGTAACTAATGAGACTGAGGCTGGTCTGCTTCATTCTGTTTCAGGAAGGACTTATTCCTGGTACAGAATGGCATTGTTTCAATAAAACTATGTCTATGTTTGGCAAGGTTTTACCACAGTTTAGCAGTTACACGGGCATGCTGTGGAGATCTTTAAATTCTTGACAGGAAAGAAGAGACTGGTGTCAGAGAAGGACTCTAATACTTGTCTTTATGTATATATCCTACATAAGTACTGGGCAAGGCAGGTACACCCAGAAGGTAGGTCAGAGCATTCACCTTGGATGGATGAAGCTAGATTTGTATCTGCTTTGCACAAAAGATTTTGTTTCATTATTTTATTTCATATTTTAAAACTTGTTTCAATTGGTCTAGACCTGACAGAGCTGGAAAATTAAGGAAAATTTTAGGCACCTCGGTTTTAGGGACAGATCTCACTGGAATCAGGCTTCCAAAAGCAAAATACTTAAACTTTCTAAAAATGAAATGTTTAGGATTTCAAGATATTTCTGATTTACTCAATTAATAGTGATTTTGCTGTTATTTTTCCTTTAAAAGCAGTATATTGTTCAAAGCAGAGTTTGTAGAGAATGATAGCACAGCAATGGACTCAATTAGGAGATGGAAGGAAACATAGAGGAAATTCAAATGTTGCTTCAGGCCTAAAATAGAAGTAGCAAACTTCCAAGATAAACAGCTTGAGAGTAACTGCTTTGAGTTTAATTTGATAAACAACATTGCAAAATTACTTTATAATGCTCAGCAGTTTGATGGCACTGCAGATAACTGGAAACGAGGACAATCTTAGCCTCTCATGAGAAACCTTCCTGCTGTTTGACATTTTAAACAATGAAGTGAAAACAAGGCAAGTGACTCTAATACTACACTCTACATTCTATCTTAGATCCTCTACCCAGCTTCAGCAGAGATTAGCAAAATGTAGTCAGTAGAATACATGGCAATGATTTTACAGAGATACTGAACTGCAGTAGATGCAGTATATGCTAATAAAACCCTCTTCATTTGTTGTAAACAATGAATTTTTGAGACTTAAGTTTTGTGTATCCACTGCTGTATACTCATGAAGTCAACCTTCCCTTTCTCCATATTAAGTCACTGCTGCATGCAATCTATGTGTCAGCTCTGGCATAATGGCATTAAACTTATTTAACCACTCAGTGTTTTAATAATAAGCCAGAAGTTCCCCTAATACTTATATCTCTCCTTTTTTTATAAAAATCACATTGTTCTACAGTCTGTTTTCCTTAATACACCACAACTCAGTTAACCACAGGTGAGCTGTGTTGATACTGGTAAACTTTAAACGATCAACAATTAAATAATCTGCATTTCCTCCAGACCTGAATCAGACAAAAACGTGACACATGTTCAGCAAATTAAAAAGAAAACATTAACAACTCAGTCATGGCACAACCCAAACTAGTTGCCTGGTAGTAACTCGTAACAGAAGACTCAGGAAAGCCCCTTGCCCACAGCAGTACTGGCACTGCTGACACACCAACACCAAGAGTGAACATTTACACTGGGTCCTCTGTGTTTCTCAAAATACCATCTGTGATTATCTAAACCCATCTCAAGCACAGTACATTTGAGAGGTGTTAACCATAAGCTTTTCAGCAGCCTTAGCCAGAAGCAGACCTCAGACAGAAGACAGAGGAGCACACAGTTTCATTATGCATTGATAAGCCCATCTTTAGTTTAAAAAGTAACCACAGTCCAGCCTAAAGAGGCGAATGGTTACATGTGCAAGAGTACAGGCACTCTCCCAGTGCCCCCACTGCTCCTGACTCCCGCCACCTAAGCGCATCCTGGCTGGTTTTCTGAGAGCACATTTGCTGCTGATGCATCTGCTATCATGTAGGTTTTGGTTGTATTTCCTAAAAGTAGAGAGACCAGCTTAAGAAAGCTGCTAAATGAAATATTTTATTATTACTATTAAACCACTATTAAAATATCACCTAAAAGAATTTGCAGCAGCAGGCTTCTGTCTTATCTCTATGTATCTATTACTGAGTAGCCAAAACTCCTCACAGCACATTTTCACAAAAGGAGAACCAAAGTACATCATCACCTGGATCATGCAAAAAGATCCATGGTATCTTAGAGAAAGTACAAAGAAGGGATCTGAATGATGAAATTTCTAAAGTTGTTATGAAGTTGGGCATCTTTCTGTGTTGGCTGGACCTCAGAAGACAGGATAAGGGGAAGTACAAAGAATAAACAAAAGTAGAAAAAGCACTATCACAAAGAATCAAGGCACACACAGTGTCCTATTCTGTATGATGACTGATTCAAGTAAAACATGAAACACAGCCAGAGAAAATTAAAACTGACAATAGCAAGCCTGCATTTTTGATCCATTCAGCTACTCAAGACGTTAACCAATTTCTTTGGGACGTCTCTGCTCCTCATTACTTCAGCTTTATTCTTTTCTATGCCTAACTACTATTCACTGCAAACAAAAGTCCTTTTAACACTCTCTCACACCACTTGCAGCACATGCCAGGGCTGCCCAGAGTTTATTGGTTTACACCTAAACCCAATTTTCTTAACCATGTAGCAGAATAGTGTCTCATTCTGGAAGTCAAAGAAGTGGCTATCTTAAAACTTGAGGTGGCAGGGGAAAAAACTAGCAAAATCACAGTACTGACACAACTGGCTTCTTTTGTTTTTTCTTTATTTAAATGTTCTGAACATTCCAGTGGATCTTCACAAATAGTTTCACTGAAGACATTTAATATACATTTGCTCTATATTTACTTGTTACTCTGCTAATACTGACATTTCTTGGTATTAAATAATTTTCAAAGATGAAGATATACCACAGACTGCCTGTTTGCTTTCTAGGCTGAGTTAAAGGAAAACTCAGAAAGTAGCCACACAAAATACCTCCTTCTCTTCATACACAAAAGAAATTAACTAATAGGTGTATTTAGCAAAGTCTCAGAGCTGTCTAGATGTCCATTCTGCAATTATTTTCAAAAATATGGTTAAACTACTTAAAAAAAACAACCAACAAACAAACTTGTGGAAATATTACTGAAGTTGTATAGCAGTAAAAAGGTAAGTTTATTTTTCGATTTTCCTCAAAGTAGCAGCATAGTTCCTCAGTACTGCACACACTCCCAATGAAAACTCTCAAAGACTTCATAAAAACATTTCATGAAAGGACAAATTTCAACAAGTGTGATTCGAGAGAATTTATCATTTTGAAACTAGCCCATCACAGAAATTTCTCTTGCAGCCCATACACACCCAGAGGCAACATTACTGAGGGCAGTTAACAGAGCAGGCACCTGACTTTGGTTGCCATCCCATGCCAAATCCCTGACAGGTTCCAGCTGTACAAGCTGTCCTGCCCCTCACAGGAGAAATGTCACTCAGGGACACACATTGTCCGGTTTTGCTGGGTGAAGTTACAAACTGAAAAAAAGGCATTTGTTTACTAGTATTTTAAGACTTGCTATAATATCTTTTTGAAAGGGAGGGAGTATAAACAAAATTTTAATTTTTTATTTAAAAGTAACACCATCAATACAACAACAAACCATATATTGGCGGCCTGGGATTTGGTTTAGATTTATTTTCCCCTTCTGTTCTGTAGGCAACAGCCAAGTACCAGCACTGCAAGTCTTACCCTTACATTGGAGTAAATAAATTATTTTGCAAAATCCTGGTATTTTTTGGCAAAGGCGAAAATTAAGGAAATGAAAATGGTGATGGAGTCTGATATCTATCAAAGCAAGGAAGACCAAGGATTAATTTAGCCTCTAATGCAGAACACAGGTTAAAAACAAGATCTGGGCAGAAAGACTAATGACTCAGTAAACAGTTGTACCCCCTTCCTATTTGTGGTGCAAGATGCTATTGCGACCAAGCAGCTCTGAATATATTCCATAATGTGCCGAAAATTAAAATGGTTTCAGTTTGTGTGGTTTTGGTTTTGTTTGGTTTTGTTTTTTCAATTCTGTAGAATAGTTTTGTTATTTTAAGGCTCTTCAGAAATAATGTAAATCACCAGTGAAGTGGACAAGGCTATAAAACTAGGATAGTAAAAAGCATTTCACAGACAATCAAATTTTACCACATTGTATTACTGTTTTGTTTTAGGGGAATTGCTGTCTGACTTTTAACCCATAATGCCTTGGGACTTGAGGGAAAAATCAGAAAGAAGAAATAAATGTCTCAAGGAGGGGGGAAAAAAAAAAAAATAAAAAAAAAATCAACAAACCAAACCTCTCTCACCAGTCAAAAAAAAAAAAAAATTTAAAAAAAAATTAGACCCCAATATATTGCAGCAACAATAAAAGCACAAAACATCTTACCAAAGCACATTCTCGTTCTGTAAGACTACCCTAATTCAAGCAAGCATCAAGGAAGGGGAGAAAACAGGAAAGAAGAAATACTAATCTTATCCTAAGAACATGAATGGCTTTGTGGCAAGACACCTAACCCTCCTCCAGGTTATAGAAATACATCTCTATTCACAGCAAGCACTTGGCCAATAAATCCCCTAAAACCCTTTTTTATTTTTCAAGGTTATCTAACAAAGTAGTCAAAAACATATTCCACCTGCTCTCTTCGTGCCTGATTGCCTGATTTCCTCCCTTTCATATCCATCACTCTTCCCCCTTCTCTTTCCTGGTTTTATATAGATCAAAAAGTCATGTTGCAAACCAGCACATTTATGTTAGCGTAAGAGGCATGGAAAGCGCTACCACAAAGTCTTTAACTGAATTATAGTCATGTGTTTCAAATAACAAGGAACCAGAGAAAAATACATGTTAGGCCCCAAGCCTTTTTCCATAAACACCAGTGGAGCTGAAGGATGGTGCATATGTTTCTCCAAGACCCTACACGAACATCTGGGATGAGAGGTACAGATAAGCAGTTCAGCAGGGGTGTGCAGACCTGGCACTAGTGGGAATCTCCTGGTAGACTCACTTCATCACTTCAACATCAGTGTAAGTGCCAGGCTAAGGGCTCCTTTACCAACCTCAGAGAGACTGAGGGAAAACCAAGGTCAGTATTTGTCTTCCCAATGAATGCAAAACATAAGAAATATAAAAGGATTTGCAGCAGATGGCAAGGACATTTTTGCAGTCCACTGGAAAGCCAACTGCATTAAAAGCACCCTGAATCCACAGAAAGTTGAAGGAAAGTTGGCTTATGTGCAGTAGTTGAAGACTTTTTCAAGAAATACAAAACGGATCCTGGAAAAAAAAATTCCATACAGAACAAATCTTGCAAAATTCACATGCTTCCCTAGGAAGGGTAGCTTCAAATGCATCTACAAGGAATGTGCGCTCTTCCAAAGGCAAAGTCTTGCCCATTAAATTACTCTCTTCATTTCAAGTTGGTGTTGAACCTATTTCAGCCCATGATTCTCAAAACACTTTTCATGGCAACAAGTCAGTCTGCTCAGAAAGCCCAGACCTGAGCTGTGCCTCCCCACTTAAACACTTCCACACCAGCATTACACCATGAGTGGCAGGGTTGGGTGAACATCCAGCTTGTGTACAGTACCTCCTACCTTCTCCTTGTAAGTAAACACCGTTAGAGAACTAACAGGAAGAAGCACAAAATATTACTCAGTCTCTCAAGTACACTGCAATAGATGCCAAACATGGTCAGTCAAGAGCTCATTCTCTCTCTCTCTGTTATACATACATCAATTACTTGCCAAAAACCTGCGGATGACTTAGCACTTGTGTTTAGTCCTCTAGTCCCTGCAAAGATGTTACAGCACTGTAGCAGAGTTGTAGTTCGAGAAATGTAATTTCAGGAGTGGTTCATCTGTTATAGATTATAAATTCCAACCATGTGTCAGGCTTTTCAGAGGATATTTTTTTCTGATCAGTTCACCTTACGCAGTAGCAAATACAACCTGAGCAGGACTTCTCAATACACATTTCTTTATAGTGACAGAGAGGTGCAAATACTCAACCTCCTTGGTATGGAGCCAGGCAGAGGGGAAAAGACATGCCAGCAGTGCTGCTGAATTCCTTTCCTAAACTCCCTCTCTTCTCTCTGCCTTCACGGGATTTCTCATCAGCTACATGGCAGGTTAATCACATTACCCCATTTTATTCGTCTCCTTGCCAGGGAGGGAGAACAATAGTGCAGAGTTATGATGTGTCAAATCTTGGCACATAATATTTCATTTTCCAGAACTGCTTGAAATGGTAAAACACCCCTATTGTTCCTATTGTTTTACCTTAGTTAGGATTTGAAACTTTCTTTCTACACAACAAGCAGACACTCAGTTTCTGAAGTCCAGTTGGATGAGCACACTTAAAACTGTTCCCGTTCCCACACAGAATTACTGCAGGCAGGAAGATGACACGACCAACTAACAAAGTGGGTATTCTCAGTTTCTGGCACCATGGAAATAAATGGAGTAAAGGCTTCCAAGCTTTTTTAATTAAGTCACTGCATGTGAACAAACTGACTTGAGTTTTTATTATTAAAATATAAACCCCTTTCTCTTTTCAAAAATGCACTTACTAAATGTGAGAAGCCAAGTGGATAAAACCCCACCAGAGGCCAATCAGAGTGTCAGTACAAATCACTGCAGGGTCATTACTGCCTACTCTTTGCCTCTAACCACGCATGGAACCTTTCCTAACATAAGGGACCTCTTGATAAACAGGGGGTAGTAAAACATGGGTATAATAAGAATAAAGGGGATAAAACGCAAGAACTGAGAACAGAAGACATTTTGTCTCAAGAATCTAAAGTTTCAGTACTTTTCACATAATTTTGAGCAGCTAACAACACATTCAAAAGAAAACAGCAATTGGTCAAGGTTATTTCTCCTTCAACGACAGCAGAACTAAAAAGATACCTGAAGAAGCAACTCCTAATTATCTTTACAGAAGTCTTCTTAGAAACCAAAGAATTAACTATTCCTAGTATTCACAATTAAAAAACCAAAAAGTAAAATCAAATCAAAATAAAGACAAACCAAACAAAAATAGAATTAACTCTAAAAATAAATAAGTAAACAAAAGACTCTATCATACTACTTCACACAAGTACCACATTTCAGAAGTCCTTTAAGCAGCCCTTTGCTATCTGTAAACAGACCAAGAAAAGAAATGGCCACTTAAATGTTCCATGTGCTTTCTTACTTAAAGGTTACACAGGCCATTCAAAGTCTTGACAACCCCTTCCCCAACTTTTTGTTTATCCTGCAGATGGTGCAATTACACACACACCCCTCCACAAACAACACAGTACCAGCTTGCAGGACATTTTAAAACGCATTTTCAAGAAGTTTTAAGTGTTCATAGAATCACGGAATATCCTGAGTTGGAAGGGACTCACAAGGATGTTGAAGTCCAACTCCTGTTACAAGAATCACCGTACATTAATTGCAACATATAACAGTGTCCCAGAGAGACAAAAATCTTTATCCAGATTGTCAGTTTTTCTTAATGGATATTCAAGATAGTTAGCACAACTTCTGCTTCTTCATGTAAAAGATTTTGAAATAGCTTTTGAAAAATCTTTGAAAGGCATTTAGAGAATAATGCAATTATCAGGGACAGTCAACATGGGTTCAGAATCTCTTCTCACTGAAATGTTATATTACATTGTATTAAAATATTCATATTGTTCTTAGCATTTTATGGCCACAAAAAGACGAGGAATCCCAATACAAACCAACAGAAAAGTATCATTTACATTTTAGCATAGCACCCTAAGAACACAGAAACCCAACCACAGAAAATGCCATCGAACACCTGGGCTGTGCTCATAGAATAACCACCCATCACAGAGAGGTTTCTCATTCACAGTCTGGTTATTGCCCCAGCTCTCAAGGTGACCCAGTGGATTCATGCACAGGTATAAACAGGAAATGTGCAACAGGTGCTTCCCAGAACAGCACTGTGATCCTTGAATTAAAAAGGATTAGAGCCTTGAACCAACATCATGGTGAAGAAAAACGGACTATGTTCAGCACTCAGGGCAAAATCTCAGTAACAATTCTCACTTGGGAAATCACACATGCCAGAGGATGCCACAACAATGCAGCTGCCCATCTGCTCCTTGCAAGTCAAGACAGTCTTCTGCCTGTGAACTTCTCTTCATAGAAACCTCTGGAGTATTGCAGGAACCTACCCCTGGCATCACAGCAACACCTCTGGAATACACTACAAGGGCATCCTACTGATTAGGCTGGCTGGAATCTGAAGGTCTGTAAACAGGAATAGAAGTTATCTGACAAAATACTTGCTACCTTCAAAATTTACCTTCAAAAATGTTAAAGTTATGGATACAGAGAAGGTTATTCCAGATGTGTAACTTTCAAAGCTAAGGAAAGTATAGATGAGCCACATATTTATTAGAATGTAATAAACATATAACCATGGGCCTCTGTCAGGGTCTGACTTCATCCAACACTAAGGAAAATGGGGACCTGGTTTTTTTTTCAGTTTTTTTTTAAAGGCTTGCCCTGTGTCAGACTGAGATTTTAAATATTAAGTGTCACCCTGGCAAGCACTGTATATTGTGGAGGTACAACAGACTCTGAAGCAGGTCTCACAATGGAAGCCCCGTAGAAGTGCAGGACTACCAAGGATGATTAATCTCCAAGACAGTCTGCTTGGAACAACTTCAGTCCTCATTTTGCAAGAACATGCATCCATGATGCTGACCCAAAAGCCAAACACACACTCCACAACGGGCTCCCATCTGTGCAAAGCAGGAATAAATGAAATTAGTTATCCACAAGCTACTTACAGACAAGCCTGAAACTCAGGCCTCATGGCTGTCATGGCAGACAAGAAACGCAAACACAACTTCCTTCACTGTCAACACAAGTGCTGCTACACAGATTACTGAAACAAGCCAACTGCAACAAAACCCCATCCAGGCTTGAGCAATGTACCTACCACCAATGTTTACTGCTCATTAGTACACCAAAACTTCCCAAGTTTGGGTTGTATTTTTGGTGGTGGTGGGGTTTTTTAAGGAAATATGGGGCAAAAATGATAAGAGAAAGATAAAAAAAGCACAATGCTTTGTTTATGAAGTATCCATATAACTTCAGAACCTCTTCGCTTAAAACCACTTGGAAGACTAGAAGCTCTTAAGACACAGAGTTGATCCCGCATTTATGAAAGGAAAACCATAAAACAAACCAAAATACATAAACAGGCCTAAAATTACTTATTTCAATACCTTCCCCTTCCCTACGAACACAAAATACGTCCTACGCTTCATTATTGACCTTGTATCTTCACTGTAACCTTCTCTCACAACCTCACACTGAAATAAAAACACAAAAACAGCATCTGAATTTCTCTAAGAAGAATTTGTTACACAGAAACTTTGGTTAGTGATACATCCAAGATCTTAATTAAAGAGAGACCAATCCACTCAAAAGTGTGACCATTCCCACAGGAATAAGAAAAAATCCTTCCTATTCAAATAAGAGCAGAAAAATACAATGGAATTCGTTCTTGTTTCTGGCAAGAAAGGCATTTTCAAATCCCACTTGGTGTTGTAATTCTAATAGCTTCTTCTTTCAACACTACACTGAAGTACATGTTTAATCTTTCCAAAACTCTGGCTTTTTCATTGTCTTTTAACACATTTACATATGTATTTAACATGAGTATGTCCATCCATACAAAACATCCTACTCAAGTTTGTCAAATAAAGGAATTGAATTAAATAACAGACTGATCTGGGAATTCAGGGAGCCCTTAAACTGTGAAATCAAACCTGCTGCTACTTGATCAAATAATGCTCATGACCTAACATTTCAATCCCCACCCTTATCTGACTGATACTAATTTTACACTGGCATCCAAAAAGGTCATGATTTCTGTTGGAAATCACCTAAGAAGATTTTATTTTTTCTGGAAACTAAAGACACTTAACTCCTTTCTGACTAGTACATACAACTTGAAATTTTCCTGCCTTTAAAGCATCACCATGACTTGAGGTCCACAGTGAAGTTAAACAACCATTATTGGTCAGCACTCAAGGAACATTCATCACAAAAAATATTTTTCATCATTCCTGAACTTTGGGGCAAATGAGAGGATGTTTTCAAAGTGACAACTAGGAATTAATTTCCTCTGCCAGGGGAAATTTAAGTTGGAGATCAGAAAAAAATTCTTTACAGAGAGAGTAATCAGGCATTGGAATGGGCTGCCCAGAGAGGTGGTGGATTCACCATCCCTGGAGATTTTTAAACGCAGATTGGACATGGCATTGAGTGCCATGATCTAGTAAATGGACTGGAGTTGGACCAAGGGTTGGACTTGATGATCTTGGAGTTCTTTTCCAACCCAATCGATTCTATGATTCTAAAAGCAGCAAGTAATATTCCAGGGATGACACATACAATTTGTTGCAATTTTTTTTTTTTTAATTACCGGTTAATATCATAATGGAAATAAAGTGAAATGTGTGATTTAATTTTCTTTCATTTTTCCTCCCTCAATGTACTACAGTGTCACAATGCTTATCAGTGAAATAAGACTACTAAGAGAACAGACAGAACATTTTTATCTAAAGCTGACTTCAGCTGGTTACAACATGAGCATACAGAACAGTTTCCAGCCCATGTGTTTTTGTCATGTCAACAGTCTCCAAAGATAATAAATGCTCTTCAGTATCGTGCCTGGCATAACTAAGCCTGTGAGCAGCCTGCTAAAATTATATAGAGAATGTATGAGTGAACTCTTCAAGCAGTTCTCTAATGACTTCAACCCAAGAGCAGCACTCCAGAGAAACGGAGGGATTTGGGCAGGCAGACTCTATAATAGCCAGCCACAAATAGAAACCAAACTTCATGACAGCAAACATCTGAAGTGCGTCTTCACGTTACTCTGCACAATGCTGGGTGCCCCTCACCCAGCTCCAGCCAGTGTCCGCCAGGGTGGGCACAGCCAGGCTACACTCCACTGGATTTACATCCTACTGCAAGAGCTTTGGGATATATAGACATCGATAGAGAGAACTATATATACATATACAGGCTATTTAACATTTTCTACATTTTAGTGGCAATTTTGAAGCTTTGGGCCATGGACCATTTGAAAGGGGTGTCCAAACAACAGGTACGGAAAGCAAGGCTACCAACAAGCTTAAACTGATGGTGCAGATTGCTGCTCTGGGCTCTGCAGCATCTTTAGAGGGTGAACCCTGTACACAGCTGTGGCATGGCTGATTCCTCATCAGCAAAATGCTTTGGAGGCAATCCTGCTAAGTTTAAATTATACATATATATATATATATATATATATACACACTAATTATGAAATAACTAAACCCATGAATTTAGTGTAAAATAACATAGAGGCATAAACCGCATAAGGAACCCAGGTTTACTACAAACAAAAATTTGGATAAACCTTTTTTATACATAAACTTTTACATACAAGTAAGACAGCCTCAGAAGATTACAATGTCACTAAAACTAAGAGCATAACATTACAACCCACTGAAGCACAGTACTTCACTCTTGAGAGAACAGCCTTTCCCTGAGGTGTTCCAGTTCCTGCAATCCAAAAACTGCATATGATTTTGGCTTTTGTTTTTATAAAAAAATAATTTAGCTTTATTAATTAGTTAGAGACATAGCCAATCAACTAACTGGATAGACGGATAGACAGATAGACAGACAGTCACCTCAATCCCCAAACCTCGGAGACTGAAGATGTGTTACCTACTTCTCATTACACACAAATACCAATCATCCAGCTCCTATGAAAAATGCCCAAGCAGGCTTATGAACATTTTATACACAACTTACTGTGAAGCCTTAAATTGGGCATCCAAGGGGCACTTCAGTCCCTTGTAAGAACTCATCTCAGGGCTGAACTCGACCCACTGCTGGCAAGGGGTTCAGAAATGGCTTTCTTCTCTGACAGCACAGTCTCCTCGACAATTTCTTAAGGGAACTCAGAAATGTAACTTCTTGAATTTCAAAGCTTTCTCAAGTTTGGACCTTCCGAAAGCAGATTTTGGAGGGTCTGATCCAATGCTCAGGGAAGTAAGTGGAAAGACCAGCTAACTTCAGTGGCCTTTGGATTGGGTTCTCCAGCTGGAAGAACTATTCCTTATTAGGGTTTGCATCAAAAACAACACATGCTACAAGAGCATTATAATCTTACTGATCAAAATGACACCAACTAAGAAGATCTTAAGACAAAACCTGCTATTCAGGTGCCTCCTTCCTCTGACATTCAAAGATGTTTTATACATATATATTTCTTTTTTATTATTATTTTTTTCCTTTATTATTTTCCTTGTCTTCCTTGGCAAGCATCTCATCTTATGATTTCTTTTTAAAGTAATACTTTTTAAAAAATTACCACCCACCCCTCCACAAAAAAGTATTATTTAAATGATCTTCAGCATTATAAGTCAATACTATACTTTCCAAAACTCACAGTAATTGAAGGCAAGGTAAGGTCTTAAAAAATATAGAGGGCACTATTTGAAACCACTGACAAAGTTAAATTTCTTCCACCTTTTCCAGAGAATTACAAACTATGCTCAAGCATCAAATGGCCAAAAGCAATCTGTCAGAAATATATTATTACAAGACAGCAGTAGTGCTAACCTGATTTAAGTTTCTACAGCCTGCTGAAATATTCCTGTTACAGGCCTTTCCACCTGCAGATTAAGAAAAATACTGTTTAAAAAAGCATGGGCTAAACCAGTCTTCGCCTTCATCCAAAGAAATCAAGAGGGGCAACATTTAAACTTTATCCCACCACACACAGCTGTAAATATGACACCACTGATCTCCCTTCACATGAAAATTTTATACAAAAATAATCAAACAGACCACCACCAGGAACTGTAGCTCCAAGAAACACCTTCTTACTACATCTTTCATCAGAGAAAGTTATGAGTACTTGCTCCTCTTTATTAATTTTTCTTCAGCTCTAACCCCAAAGCAATGAACAAGGAAACCTTAATACATGATACACACATTTGACCACCAGCACAGGCAATACTGTATTCCTTTAACCAACATTAACAAATGGCTTTTACAGTGGTTGACTAGAAGATTAAGTCTCTGAAAACAGGTACCAAAGCAGCCAGCTGTTATTGTTAAATAACTTGAGTTCTACATGCAGCAACTCAGAGAACTCAAGCTCAAGAATTACACAGTGTTTCTTAATTTTTATTTTAGATAAAGGCATCTCCCAAAGTTTCACTTATTCGGGTTCAATGGAGATGCATCAGCATGCCACATGGCCAACTGAACAGTTTTTGGGATTTTACTCCAGTTTAACTTGTCTAAAATTAGTCTTAGGAAATACCCTCTTTTTTCTCCCCACAGGACAGCACTGCATTAAAAACCTGGAATACATAGCATAAATATCATCCCAGAAATTAAATTAAAAAAGCTGGAAAGCAACATTCTCCAAGCTTTCATGACCAAAATTAAACTAGTGAAAGAATATTCTTCACAAAGAACATCCCTAAAATACCTGAATTGCTTTTAGACTTGAATCCAGAGCCTTTTTAATGGTATCTTAGCATACTTACAATTGAAAAGGTTTTGTCAGCCAAAAAAAAAAAAAACACCACCAAGCTTTATGAGCTAATTGAAACTTTAGAAAAATTGCTTCCACTATGCAAGGCAGAATGCCATCCTTAAGGAAATCTAGACTACAAGCACACTGCAGAAAGGTTAGCCTTGATAAATGTGGGCTATATTTTTCTTCACAAGAACAGCTCTGACTGCAAACTACAGCCAAGCCATGTTTCTTCAGCCTAACCAAGAATTCCATGTGAGTTCAGGAGAGATACTGGAACTCTTCTCTGGTGAACTAAGCAGCTTTTCAGACACAAACTTACCTATACCACAGTTCTGCTATGAAATTTGATTAATACAGTACATTATAAAAAGATACTAAGATTTTTAAATATTTCAATTCAACAGTTTTCCTTGTTTTTTAAGACTTACGAAATTATGTAACTGCTCTGTTTTTCTGTCCCAATTTCAAAATAACTGAAGTATTAATGGGATCATCTCTACAACATCCAATGAAAGTTTATAAAAGACCAACAGTCCACTTGCAAACCAAAATTGTTTCAAAAATCACCATTAATAAATCATATAAATTTCAAAGAAACATGTATAGTATCTACTTTCAACCAATTTTACATTCATTTGTTTTCAGTGAAGGCGTAACTTCTGCACAGAGAAATCCAGCCTGCATTGCTCTAATACAGCCTGCAGTGTTTCTCAGGTTGTTACCTTCAGCCCCGGTGCAGTTGGATGACTGCTGGTGGGGCTCAGGGGTAACAAAGTCAGCAGCACAAAGCCCCAGCTGCTCTTACTGCTTTCCCACAGCCCCCTGTGCCAGGGGTGGCAAAGGCCTTTCAGGGGTGCTCTGGGACTCCCAGCTGCCCTTTGACATGCAAATGGCATCAAAGATCTTTCAATCCCACCTCAAGGAAGGAAGATAAAGGCTGCGGTTCCCAGGGGAGCTCAGCTCCCAGAGCAGCATCCCTGCATTTCTTCAGGATGCTGGAACTGCTGAGCACAAAGAAATCATCCTTGAGGTTATGTGAAAGACTTGAAGAAAACAACTGAGGGGAATTAGAGAAGGGCACTTCAAACTAGAACAAGTTTTGTCCTCAAGCATAACAACAGATTATCTTAAAAACTTCCCCTCTGTCTGCTTATATACACAAACATATACTATAACTCCAACACTTCCATTTTATTTAGAGATCTAACACAAATGGTAAAATTGACATCTGAATTACAGGCTCCAATTGCTTCTTATTTCAGTCCAGCTTCATGTGCTAGCATTTCCCAATCAGTTTCAGTGGAAGTCAAGCACTGCAGAGCTACGCAGCTCCACAGACCCCTAAGTTATCCCACAGGTAGCTTACAAGGTTTTTAGAGTTTCTACTCTTATCTTCAACCCAAACAATTATTATATCCCTTCTACTATAAACACACCCAAAATCAAAATGCAGGGGTTTTTTCCCATTCAGTTCAATATGTTTTCCATGTGGAGGCTGAAAAATTTAGCGATTACTGAAAGAGAATTTGAGTGATTTTCAGACACCATCAAAATACAGAGATGTGTTCCCAAGATTTTAACCAGAAGAGCACCACCAGCTGATCCCCTTTGTAAATTAAAGCTATTCTTATCAGTTTGCTGAATAATGATACCTATATGCTAAATAACTATGTTCTGAAACCTGACATCAGAAATACAGGAATACATAGGAGAGAATCTACGCTAACTAAACCCTACAAGTTGAAAAAACCTACGGAAAATACGTTAGTGTGAAAGAAAAAATGGTGGGAGCAGAAATAGGGTGCATGAATAGATCCTACCCAGCACAGTATCTATTGGAGAAAGAGCTTTCAACTATTCTCATTTTCCACACTTTAAAGGGAATCTGTTTTAAAAAATGCATCTTATTTGTAAATTCATTTATTACTTTCAAGTCCTGCTCATTGTTTTTCAGTCACTGAACTGTACATGACACGCTACTCAGTAACATCAACGTCAAAATCAGATGGCAAAACAGAATGTGATATAAAATGTCATTCAAAAAGCACATTTTCTCCTTGCTGCCAGTGAGACAGATGAGATATAAAAGTAAATTATATAAGCATAAAGGTGTACATCTAACAACAATCCTTGTTTATCTCTCAGCTACACAGGTAACCTGCACAATGCTGCATACTAACACTGTAAGTTACCTCAGCCTTTCCATAACACACTGATTTTTCTTTTAATTAAGTTTCATTTTGGTTAGGAATTGTGAAATTGGATGGATGGCCAGAGGTTGCACTCTCCTCCGCAGAAGCATCAAACTATCAAGCTCTTCTTCAGAACCTGTGCTCATATAGGGACGAGACGTACACAAGGCAAATTAAAGGTCAAATTATTCACACACTGTATTAGCTGGAAGGAAATAAAGTAGATAAGCACTTTCCCCAGTGGTCAGGACCAGTGACAACTGTTTAGTAGCAAAAGCTTAGCCTGACTCACCATCTCCTTACAAACACATACCTTTCTCTGCTTGTGATATGCTGCTTAAGGTGAAACATGAAATATAATGATGACAAACAAAGGAAATAGAAAAAAATAACAGCAAACAGGCCTATACACAGATACCACACAAAGTGTCAAGCAATTATGCTGAAAGTCAAATGTACGTTTGTGATTTTGATGCACCAGATTCATCTTTCCAAACACTGTAAAAAACATGGCTTGAAAGGAAAGCCTTTACAGTAACTCCTGAATTTATATGGGAAAGATTTCTTGTTATTTGCATGCACATAAGCATGAATATTTTATGTTTTGCAGATGGATTTGAAGCTCTAATGCTTACAGACAAAAGGGAAAATTTAAAATTAAACCACAGCAAGGAACTAATCACTGCAGCCTGCTGCAGAGACTGATACTGTGAAGAGTGAGAAGCACTAATAACTAAATGTGAGAATTTCTTGTGCCTCCTTGTTCAACATATGACCTCTTATTTTCAAATGACTTAAAACTGTTCTTTGCATAATCAGATAACTCTTCTCTTTCCCTTCTGACATGAGCAATCAGCTGCAGACAAGCAAAACCTCTCTAATTCCAACAGAAGCATCAGCTCTGAAGTTGATTATAACTTGATCATTGACTTCAATGACCAGAATGAAGATTTTGCTCTGAGGAGTCTCCTGAATTGCCAGCCACCAAACATTTCTAGCAAGACTTTTCTGCAAAAGGCACAATGCTGAGAGTGCAAATGCCTACAGTTCATAAACTAAAACCTAACAGAACTAAACTGCCAATTTTGCACTCAAAAAGTGCACAGCAGACCATACATCTCTCTCACAGGAAAAAAAATGGCACTTTGGATGTACATATCAAATACTACACTGCCAAGCAACTCCCATGGTCACAAGAATGGCAACCACACTTGAGTTGTCACTATGCAAGCCAAGTGTGTCACCTTTCCATGGCAATGCTCTTCATATCCACCCCAGCCAGTAAGAAAGCTACCCCATTTTTACCTTTGAAAGGCAGTACCTACATATTTGCTAATAGAATAAACTCTACTGATCAAGTTCATTTAGAAGAACTTTTTCCCTTTCATTTCCCCCTTTAAATTCAAACTTTATGCCATCCTGCCCATTTAAACTGACAGCTCAAGTCTCACAGCTTGTTTTCACAAAAAAATACTACTAAAATGCTGAACCACCCCTGCAAATTACAGAAAGGCTCTAAACTTCCTTCTGATTTCTATAGTGAGTGTGCAGACCCAGGTATGAGCCACAATGGCACAGCTAGAAGATGCTCTTTCCAGGAAAATTTCTTTGTATCCAGGTCCTTCAGACTGAAAAAGACCGATGAAGGAGCCTGGGAGCAAGGAGAAACTACAACAAAATACTTCCCTAGAAGTGCACCAGGTAAGAACATAGGAAGGGGTCAAACACAAGACAGTTGACACATCTCCTACTGACTCAGTTCAGCCTCCAGCCTTTCCACAACCTTCAAGATTACTGGACTTGAACATCATACTAGCACTATCAAGGCAATGCATAACAGTATTTTAAACCTACAGGCAAATTTATTAAAAATGAGAAATTTAAAGACCTTGACATTCTGCCCAGGCATCACGGTTCATGTGTGTTTCTGAAAGGAAACAAATCTATGCGAGTCTGTATGCTCTACAGTCACCAAAAAACCAACCAACCAAAAAAATCCCAAACACAATCAAAAGAAGCCCAAAAACCAACCAAACAACCAAACAAACAAAAAACCCAAACCAAACCAAAAGCCACAACCAAACAAAAAACCCACCAAGCCATCCACCCCTCCCCAGTAATATTAAAATTGAAGTGTGCAAGAGCAAAGCGTGTCCAGAATTTAGGAATGTAGTCCTTTTCGTTACAGCTTCTGCCTCATTTCTATACAATTTACACATTGCAGATTTATAGACAGTGTGAACCATTCAACTTAAAAATTAAAAACTAAACAGAAGCAATAGCAGTATTTTTCAGAATAAAAAACAAAGTAGTTGTGAAATATCGACTACATATTTTTTCTCACATGACACTCACACTCCACAAGATACGTATTTATTTGATATTACCGAAGTGCTTAGTTCAATAAAGCCCCAAACCTCTGTTTGTATTATTGCACACTGTGCAAAGAGGAATTCTGTGGAGTCAAGTACAAATTCTTTCTCTCAGGTTTCTGAAGACAAAAAGACACCACATAATTAAGAGCTCAGTGCAAAAAAGGGCAATACAATAAGTATGCCAATGAACATATATATTTTTTTTAATAAATGCACACAAATTACTACCAAGGAAGAAAATTCAGAAGTATGAAGACTGCATTCTTCCTTATGAAGAAGCATGCTACACATCATTCAGGTTTAGGCACTTGTAAAAGCTATAAAGAAATACTTTCCTCTTGGGAGGTGTGAAATTGTTGGGAGTTTGGTGGCAAGTTAACTCCACTGAGACCCTGGCCCAAGGAACAGCAATGGCAGAACAGGAGCGCAGTGAGTACAACTGCTGAAGTCAGTTCATATGCTTAGGGTTATTTATATGCACCAGCTCCCTGGGGATTAGACTCACAGGGTAGACCACTTGCAATCTCTCTGGGTAATTACAAAGTGAAATGATGACAATTACTTCACTTGAAACACAAAAACTTTTGGGCACATTCACTATAATCAACCAACATCAACTTCTGTCTTCTGACATAAAACTGAAAACAAGTATCTCCCATCTTGTTCCAATTTTTTAATCCTTTAATAATGAAGTTGATGTGAAAATAGAAACATATAAATGTAGTTTGCTATTTTGAGAGATTTTTGCTGCAACTCTCATGTTAATACAAATAGATAGTTATGGATATGCTCTGTTGGACACATGAAGATTCAACAAAAACATGAAGAGGAAAACCTGCTAGTAGAGGGTGGGTGCTGATACACACCCAGCTTGCTTTTATATAGTACATGAAGCACACGGGAAATACCAGTTCTGAAATAGCACTCCAGTTTGTGTACTTGCATTTCCAGTCAAGTTGCCTAACCAGCAAACACAACCCACTGCCACAATCACTAAAAATAACAGCCTGGCACAGAAAGGTGCAGGATCTCCCTTTGGCCTGGAGCCTGACAACAGCTGCAGCCAGAAATGTAAATGAGCAGCACTTCTCTATTTCACTCAACCAATGCCACCACCTTGAAAACAGCGATACAAAATTTTCTGGATGATGGTAAATCATTACCATACCCCCAGAAGGAAAGGCATCAATGGCAGGACTTTGTTGAACAGCATTTACTTTTAATGTGTTGCATAAGTGACACTGCTAGATGTGACAGGCTAGATGGAAAACTACAGCAAAGCATTTCCGTCAGTTGAATTTCTGGAACCTCTCTTGACAACTCAATTTGCCTTTGATAGCAGCTGCAGTTGTTCTGGGGAGGAAAAAAAATCCCCTGCTTGCTCCCACTAATCATTCATTGGTTTGGTTTACAGAGTAGTTTTGGTGCATGCTAATATATTCCTCCTCTGGAAGAGAAATTAAACCAGAAGTCATGATCCATCCACACAACAAACATGTTCTAACTCCTAAGGGCAAAGTGAAAGTCCACATCAATGAATAGTCTTTTATACACTGTGGGTGATCCACACATTAGGGTGAGACAGTCCAGGGAACCAACTAAATACAATTTGAAGACTACAAGCTGCATATGGTACAGAATTAGAGGCCTCAACACCAACCATATCACTGTGATGATTTGAACGTATCTCACCAAATTACTCATTAATTTGCACATAACTAGAATCTGGATTCTAAAGACCCATATATACCACTTTCAGCCAAACAGATTCCTGCACACTTGTTGCAGATTCTATAGGTCCTATAGCTTCCCATATTTTGGAATCCTTTGGAAAAAAAAAATCATAGCTGTATATTCTAAGTGTAAAAACACATGCCCAGATCCCTCTGATTTATTAAACCTAAAGAAGAAAAAAGCCCTGAACCTGCTTTCTGGGCCAAACCACATAGGAGACACTAAAAACTCTTGGTTAAGTCTCCATCACTCCTCTACAGCTGGACTCACGCTACCAACTGGTCCCTAGGAATGCCAATGGCAGTACGTGAGGAATGCCACCCACACCTGAAATGCATGCCACGACAGACTGCAACTGTCCTCTCCAGTCTGTCCTCTCCTCCTACCCCTTACACTGCTCTCTCAGAAAGGAAACTAGCCACATTTAAGAGCGAAAAGGTTAAATGTGAACATCTTGCAAATTAAGGATAGCTTCTGCTGAGATTTTTTTGGGGGGGAAAGGCTATATACTGTCATCATGGTTGTTTTTTTATTCCAACTACCATTTATTTTTCAGAGGAGATACTTATTATTCTTTTGTTACTGTTACTTTATTGTTATAGTTGTTGTTATTATATTATTTTGACACTTACTATTATTTTGTTTATTTCTAAAGAATACACAAAGGCAGGCAAAGCTTCTGAAAACCCGAATTCCCCCACTAGCACTTGCCTTGCCCCAGGCTAAACTGTGCCAGCCAAGCACAACACAGTCTTGAAAGTAGCTAAAAACTTCAGAAAGAACCAATTTCAAACCAAATGAAAAAAGTTCTTTATCATGAGTAACTTTCATTTCATGAGGCATTTGGGGCTTCACTATCTATGCCAGCAGCAAAACAAACATTTATTAACAAGAAGCACTCACATGAGAAAAAGCAAAATCTCACACTAGCATGTGTTTCAAGTATACTTTTTTCCAGTGTAGGAGAAGAGAAAACTGAACGCAACTTTTGAGCAACACCGAAAAGATCTGTGTTAGCCACCATTCAGTAACAACAGAGCTGAGACAGCTACTGCTCTGCTGCTAAGATATTTCTGGCAAGTGTTACGTACCTGGTAACTGGCTTGCAGATTACTAATAATGCACTATACTATTTTCCCTCTTAGTTCTCCTATTCAAGAAGATCGTTTTGCCCCCTCAACCCCCAACTCGGGTATGAGGTTATAGCTGCAGTGTGACAAGGGAGCTATTTCTTAAACCAAGTGATAGAGAATATCTAAAGACAACAACTTGGGATTTAGAAGTCCCTCATCCCTTGAAAGAAGCATTAAAAAAAAAAAAAAGAAAAAAGTATACATTATGGAATAAATAATGTATGCAAGTGCAATGCTGACACCATATAGGAAATAAATATTCTCAAAATTTCAATGCAGAAATGAACAACTGAAGGACACACACAAAATATTGACCTAAAAAAAACCCTACATAAAAAACTCCTGCTGTTGAGGTTTGCCCATGCACCCCTCCTGTGCTCAGCCAGAAGGTGCTGGTGGGCAAGCACTTGTCAGCCCACCAGGAGTGGGACCTTCCCCTGTCACTATCCCACTGTGCCGTAAGAAAAAAAGAATCATCCCTCCTTCATACTTGAAAAAAGCCTTCCAAACCTGCTGACTCCACCCCCACAGACAGATTTCAGCCTGTGCATCACCTGCACGTGGCCCAAGCCATAGGACACACTGAGGTTTAGGGATGCAGCCTGTCCTCACAATTTCCAATAGACTACACAGTCTCAGCCCCCACACAGTCTGTTTTTGACCGGCACTGGCAACACTTGAAAGTCTCTTTGCCCCAAAGGAAGATCTGACATTCAAAACTGATGTTTGGGCACAGCTCCTGAAAATGGGGCACTGGAACACCACAGGGCTGTGCTGATTTCAGCTCAGGAAGGCAAGGACAGATGCTGCTGCAGGTTTTCAAAATCTTGTTCCACCCTTACCCAATTCCTTTAGATAGAGTTGTTAAGTACAAACTCTCTTACTGCTTCCATGTCCTTTTGAGCTTTGAGAGCAGTCGTACCTGGCATTTCAGTGACTCAATATCAAGGAAGAAAACAAGTTTTTGTATGCAGACCACCTCTACAACCTGTTAACCCCTATGGCAGTATTCTATGTATAAACTTGCAAGTGGTCACAAAGAACAAAATTATTATAAAAGAAGATCTAAGACAACATCAGAGCTGCATCCAACTTTAACTGTAATTTAACTTTCCTCCATCTTAATCTCTTTATAATTTACACAAGAGATCTGACTTCCTTTGGCAGACAGATCAACCCACTAGTATCCAGCTAATGGCTTCAGCAAGAAACCAAATCTGACTACCTACATTCGCTATCCAAACCGTAAGAAAGTAAAAAGAGTTCAAAGGAAAAAACTTCATATTAATTTAACTATTTATTTCTGCACACTCTAATCCAGGATGTATTTCACTAGTCTGAAAAGCTAATAAAGGAGGAAGCAATTTAGCTGTAATAGGACTCTCTTGAACCTCAGTAATATAATTAGCAGATAATTAGGATGCTTGATGTGTGGATAGACAAAAAGAAATATTTCCACAAAGCTTTAGAGAATTTACCTGTAGAATATTTACAGGGTTGTTGTATTGCTGTGGTACACCAGTTTATAGCCACTCCAAATTCAGAAGCTCATTGATTCTGAAGGAGTAACAAGCTCTCTGACCTCCTTAAAAAAGAACAATTTCAGAAAATGGAGACAAATCTTCACCTGCATAAGGTTCTATTGACCAACTATAATGTTTGTTAACGTTAGGACACAAATAAATCAATGGATTTCATGAAATGTAAGGTACAAGGTAATCAAAGCTGATAAGCAATGACACAAAGTTTAGAACACAGTTGCTTACATTTAGCTATCAGGCTCTTACAGTAAAAAATGCTTTTTTAAAATTATATGCATTAAGCTTTAAAAAAAAAAAAATCAAACAACAAAAAAACCTCAAACAGAAAGCAAAAACAAACAGCAAAGTTGCTGCCTTACTGTTTCTTCTATGAGAACCTCTCAAAGAGCTGAATCTGACTTTGGTTGCTCAGCTTAAGAGTAACAGCTCAAGTGTACCCTGCTTTTAGAGAATGTCAATGAAAAAGGAGGCAAGGAGCATTTCTCCTTCAAATACTGATATTGATGTCCTCCTTTATTGACCTCTTTCATTTCTGTTCTCTTCTGCAAACACGACTACAGTATTTCCCATAAGGCTGACTTTGTGGATGTCCACACAAATGTGCATGCTGTGTGTATACAAAGACCCACATTAATGGGTGATCTCTTTTTAATCGTCACAGCCCTTCCTGTAGGTGAATAAATAAAAATGCTACTTCAATGACTTGTATTTTCTATCTGATTCCCAAAACATGATCTACAACACCACTGTATCCTACAGCCAAAGGAACTGAAATCGTAGTACTGTAGTTGAAGAGTGCTGCACGTAAGAGCAGTTGCTTCAGCATAATGTCAAGTTGAGTAAGCAGCTTTTATAAATAGAGCTTGGGGATCCCCTGTCCTCTGGAGCTTGATTTTTGTTTGTTTTTCTTTAAGTTAAGACAGAAATAACATGGGCAGGGAAACATAGCCGCCTGGAGACAACAGGCCAAACTGACTGACTGTACTTGTGCTGTCAAGGTGGTCCAAGATGACACTTAAGAACATGATGAAACACACTCTGGGGTATGTACTCATCCCAGGAGGAATAAGTCATAGCTCAGCAGCAGCATATACACTATGTGTCACACACAAATACCATTCAGCAATCTCTAACAGGTTGCCAGTCTGGTCTCCAAAACGTTTCAAAGCTCCAGTGTAGCTCTTTAAAAATCTTTACTCTCCTGAGCCCCAGAAGGATGACTGCTCTTCCAGGGTGCTTTCTACAGAAATGCAGATTATGGCAGAAGTGAGAAAGGAGTGAGCCCAAAGGGGGCTGCAGAACATAGGAATGGCAGGACAGCTGTCACAAATTGGCCTTAAGAGTGAAAAATTAAGCTTTGGAGAAGTAAATGGGCCTTGCAATGCCTATAACCATCAGATTGCAATACAACGTTTTGCATTTCTCCCAGCCTCTTATTTAATACTTCCACAGAAACCAGCTCTTTGAAATGTTCTATAAAGCATTTCAATTGAAGTAGAAGTAAACATGGAATGGGTGTACAAACTGCTCTGTACATTTCCTGAAAAGGGGAAAAAGCAGAACAGATACAATGAGATACCTAAACATTTAGTGAGCTACTAAAAACTGAGTACATAAAGTCATCACATGACAAAAATAAGAAAATAATTTAAAAAATAACTAGGTGAAATTTAGATAGCAAAATCCTTAGTGATAATATATATTTATATTTAACTCCACAATCTCACACACAATTGCATTCATTTTATTTCAAGTAACAAATAAAGCAGATCACCTTCCCAATTTTGTACCCATGTCTAGAAAAGCACATAAAGAAACAAGAAAATTATATTTTAAGTATACTATACATGCACTCCTGGCTGATTTCCTATATAGGAGATAATATATTTATTTATTTTAATTGAACTCTATTTTGATTTTTTGTATATCAATACAAACAAGAAAGAGACTCATATACTTCTTTAGATTATGAATCTAACAGTGGGGAAGTGGTGGGGAATGGAGGAAGGAAAGTAATAAACAATGTTATCCTGAACTGGACCTCTGAGATAGCACACAACCTATGCAATGGCCACCTAGAGCTGCAAATAGGAACAATAAAGTCCACAATCCAATGTTTGGCAACTAAGGCACATATGTTTTGATGTGGCACTTTTCCTGAAAGACTTTGCTTGCTGGAGGTACTGGCACATACCACATATGGTTTATCTCCACAAGAAGTCCTTGGCAATAACCACCTTTTGGAAAGATATCCAAGCAGCTGAGTATGATCTTGAAAATTGTCTAAGAAAAGAATTCAAATGAGTATGCTATTGCTAAAGCTTTCTTGCATAGTCTTTATCCTCAATGGGATAATTTACATTTTTTGGTAACTACTGTTCTAAAAATAAAGGAGAGGAGGGGAGGAATTCAACAGTGCACTGTACCAACCAACTTCTTCTCAGTAACAGAAATGTAAGAAAGGTTAAATTACATTTGTTTAATTGTTAGTTAATGAGAATTTTCTCCCTAGACCTACAAGTTGATGGAAGAACCAGCAGTTTTTTCAGTTATCCTTAGCAACCTCTGAGTGAATTTCTATTCCAGAACATCATCAGTAGATTAGCTACAAGTCAGTCTGGTAGCTTCGTCTCTTGTTAATGTTACTTAACACTTGTTATTGTAAGACCCTACTCTTTACTGTTTATTTTTTTTACCCAAATTTTAGCCATCTGGTCTGCTGCCTTTCCCCTCTTCTCTCTCTCCTGGGAGGCAAAGAGAAAGTCAGTGAAAGATTAGGGAAAAAATGGTTCTGTTCTGGAAGAGAGAAACATTACTTTCTCCCTTTTCTCCTCTCCTAGTAGCTAGAAAATATAGCTACCAAAACAGGAAAACTTGTGGTTTCTAACACACAATCCCTTCAGCACCTGAACTTAAATCTGAGTTTGTCAATGTCAACATACTTTTGATGCCAGCAATAACAGACAAAACCCATGGGAAAATACAAAGTCCCATACAAGACCTCAACCTTTTCCTACCTTCCATTAGGGCAGTACTGGCAGTGCCAAGAAGTTCACAACACAGGTTCACCTAAGTCTGCCCAGAAGCCCTGCACCCAGCCCTGGATGACACTGTAGAATTTGACACAGTCCTTTTCAGAAAGCTTTGCAAGCTGAACACAACTCTAAGAATTCTATGGTATGCTCAATTAAGACATATATAACTGTGCATCTGGGAATTGCACTGCCCACCATCATTTCTAGGCTGTGATTGCATCTTTCAATACTTCACTCCACCCTTTAATTGTATGCAGGGTGGTGAGAAGTGTGCATGACCCACGGTACATGCGTTGAAGGTCCTTCTCACCCAGTACCTAATCCATAAAGGGATCTGAAGTAGCAGGAGCTAAACTCCATAAGCAGTTGCCCCATTCAGCCTTTTCTTCTTCTACAGTATGCATGACCAAGAAAAGACACACAAATAAAAAGCTCTGAAATATACCCTAATAAAAGCTTTGAAGTCTACTATAATTCCACTGCTCCTAACTTTTGAAAGTTTAAGTCTTAACCTTGACTCTCTCAAAGATTTTCTGGATGTGTAATTAGGCATTTAAACTACACATATTTTCCTTATTTAGTTCCCCTTCCCCTAACCTCTTTCGACATTTATCTAGTCAAAAAAAGAGTGCTTTGAAGAACAGATTATCCTTTTCAAGTGCTTGGAAAGTACCTTACATATAAGGATATAGAATAAATAATAATAGAAATAATGCTTTGTTTCCCCTTTTATACTCCTTCCTTTTGGTGTTACAGCCAAAGACCTCCAGGAAGATAACTGCTGATTCTAGCCCTATTCATGTATGTGGTGTCATGCAATATGTTTGTCTCCTTCGCTAATTACCTTACTCTATTTCAATCCCTTTCTCAAGCAGTTGTCCATCTGTTGCAGAAGTATTTTGCTTCTGCTCAATTGACCCGTCCTCTAGGAGTGAGCCTGTATTGAATTAACTCAGCTTCATTTCAACCCAGGTATCTGTTTACAGCAGCACTGAAGGCTTCCCCAATAACATCATCCTTTTTTTTCCTAAAGCAATGAGGAAACCCAAGTATTCCTTTTGGATATGAAGGTGACCAAGACCACTCTGATCTGTATATACACCCACTTACACGTTCCTCACCCTCAGCAGTAGGCATTCCCTTAGAGAGGGATTGGAGGGAAGGGAGAGAAGGTTGTGTTTTTTCCCCTTGAGTTAGCTTAGTAGCCTTGAGAATATTTCTGTATCCTCAGATTTCATTTATTGTGCCAAATACCCTACTGTAATACCAGGGAAAGTCTTCAGCAAACTTAACTGCCTTCACAGCTGCTCCTTTAGCAATCTGCAGGGTATGAAACATGGCAGCAATCCGTATCACAATTTGCTCAGGATGAATTGCTCAGATTCAGAAATTTAAGGTGCAGCTACAAACTTGCAGTCTCTTCCTTCCCACCACTCCAGACATTTGTCTACATGCTTCTAAAATTGTCAATATTCAATGAACACACACTACATAAAATACTCTGCCAATTGAGATCAAGGCAATGAGAACACAAGTTTTGCAGAATCCCTTGAGGAGAATTGCCACTAAACAGAAATGTTCCGTCTGAAATTTGAGCAGGAGACCTTAATTACTCTTCGACTGTTGATCTCTACCCCAACTGTGTTTATATGAATTTTATTCCACTCTGAGATTCCACCTTGGAGACTCCTTGCTTCTTTGAACCCAGAATCTATAGAGCAGCAACAAAGGTCAGCATAAGTGTTTCACATCTATACGTGACAGAAATTACATATAGGCTGTACCAGGTTCTCAGCTGACTTACAGAAAAGTTAGTTTGCACAGGCTGAAGGTCTGATTCAGCACACACAGCTGTTCCCAAACTTTGGATGCCAAGTCAGGTCAGCAGTAATTAAATATCAGGCTGCAGAGATGGCAGAAATTCGACTTTATCCAGGATCTACAGAGGGAATGTAGCAATTTGTAAATGCAACTGAAAGCAAAAAGTGGGGTTATTGCAATGTTCATGTATATTAAGTAGGAACCTTATAGTGGAGATTATGTAATGCAGGATAGCAGAGGACTACTCTCAGAGGATGCCCTTTCCAGTCTTAAATCCCTTCATAGAGACTAGTCGAAAATAAATACCTGTCTAAAGGGATTTTTATTAAATGTGATGTATTAAACTAACTTTAATACAGAACAGTGCAAAATAGCACTGATTTCCCAGAGCACATTCTTTATAGAACACAGTTTTGAAAGCATGCATGAATTTTCAAATTAACATCCATAAACACCCTTGTGCATAAAACTAAAGCTGCAGATTTTTTTTTCCTTGTGGAAAGTAATGCTTATACCTCCTGAGCAGCTTTATATTTCTGATATATGTAGCAGATTTGCTGACACTTTTTGGGAATTTCCATGGTAAAGTGATCTCCTCTGTATACAAGCATGTGTCAGCTGCCCTCCCTGCTCACTCATTGCTAATTGCCCTCAGCACCCTCATACTCTTCTGTGCCATTGTGGGACAGATTTACACATGAAAACAGACTGTGCAGCTTTAGGATTTTCAACCCATTTCAAATGGGAATTCACAATTACCGAGCAACCAAGTAAGGAAACTGAAGTATCGGCACATTGCCTGCTGGTGACCAAGTACCAGTGACTGAAGTGCATAACCCTAAGACACTGCAAAGCAGAAAGGCAGCAAAAAACAGAGAATCTTAAAATACAAATATTTGACAGAGGGACTGATGTTCAGATAAGCTAAGCTCACAGAGCTTCAGCAGAAATTAATGTAAGTTTTTGTCTGGAAATGGGAAAATCTGTCCAGAGAGTGCAAAGAACAGAAGAACAAAGAGATCAGGAGATTTAAAACATGATTAGATAAAGAAGGACAAGGAAAAAAAGTCTCTCAACAGAACATTTGTACTGATTTGGAGGACGTGCACATTTTGCACAGATGAATGCAGATTGCTTTTTACTTATTCTCAGAAGTTTAGCACACTTGAAGTACACTTTTTTTTTTTTTTTTTTAAGGGATGCTTATCTTTTATAGTTAAAACTGAGAAGTGTATGAAACATAGCACTTTGTGCTTGGAGTCCATCTCCCTCCTGTGCCAGGACATGGACTGTGATTACTCCCAGGATTCTGGTGATTCCACAAGAAGCAGAGTCTAGCAGAGATATCCACATGACAGAAAGGATAGAAAAACATGGTGGAGGGGCAGGAAACAGCACTCAGCAAGTTCCCCTTGGAAATCATAACCTGAATGGAGCTAATCCTCCGCACACAGTGGATCCTCCAGCTCCCTCAAATCGCCAAACTGGGGTAGAAAGCTATTGCTGTACTTTATTTTGCTCTCCATATGTGCACAAGGCATGACATGAGTGGTTGCAATACCACATTGACCCTTCTTACAGTAACCCTGATTATTAAAAGTCATCAACAGGCTCAACAAATTCCTGGACCTTTCCAAACAAAAAGCCTCCTCAGCAAATGTCTGCAGAAAATTCTTGCATTCAGGCCTTGTGAATGTACAACCATGAGGAAGTATTAAAAATCACCCCTGCAAGTGCTGCATCTTCAGCAGTTCAGCAAGAGGAGGGGAAAGCACAGTAAAAGAGTTGTGCTATTTCTGATAAAGCAAAGACCTGTTTTCTGTCAAATTATACTAACTACTCTTACTCTTCCTAATAATATTGAGTGAAATTTACTGCTCATATTCAAGTAATTTTACCCAAATGATCTCAAATCTTTAGCCAAACATAGCAAACTTTTTTCTTGAGTCTGTTAGGAATCCATGAAAAATTAGTGATGAGCAAGCAAAAAGAGGTATTAGTTACATTTTGATTAGAATGAAAAACAGATGTGTGGGCATTAATCACATTCAAGTTAAGACGAGCCCACCATAGCACAATGAACATTAGTTCTGGTTCCTTCAATACACCTGAGCATGCATCAGGTTACACCTTTGTTTTCACATCAGAAGACATGTATTAGGGCAAACTAAGACCTTCATTAACCCTTCAGAAAGTCCAGAACTAAAATTATATCCAATTTATACTTACAAAATTTTATTTCAGGGTCTAACTAACTGATTTGATACATGGGCCCTTAGCTGATCACCACAGTCATAAAGAATGTGAACAAAAATGGTACATGGAAAGAGAGAAAAGTTTCAGTAGCTAAGAAGGAATGAAGAAGGAAAGAGTTTCAATTGTGAAGAACTGCCAAAGGAACATCCAATACTGATTGACTGAGCAATAAAAGTGACAGACGAAATTCAGTGCAGAGAATTGTTACATACTTGGTGTGGACTTTTTTGGATTTCGGTTGGTTGGCATTTTGACTTCTCTGATTTGGGGTTTTTTGTTTGTTTTGTTTTGTTGTTGGTTGTTTTTTAAAATCACCCAAACCTTCCATATAATGACATCCTTAAATTGTATTTGATCAGTCAGAAGCTGCTCAGGTAACACCAGTTCTGCAGCAATGCTGCTTTTTAACTGTCCTGGAGCAAATTGATCCTGAGAATTATTTTAAAAGGAATACTAAACAAAGAAGAAAGCATCATCACAATACTGTTTAAAGAAATTGTGTGAGATCCTCAGTCTCAAACACTATACATAATTCTCTGCCTTTTCCAGTTTTGCCATTGATCAACCTTATCAAAGCAGGTCAAGATATTTTAAGGGAGCGTAACACAGTTGAAGACAATCCAGCTACCACTGGAGGAAGGACACTTAGGCTATTCTTAAATGCTTTACAGGCATTTCACATCCTATATGGGGATTTCCATCCTCTAAAGAGATAACCTGGTGAGAGTGTGGCAGGGGAACTGAGAGAGATGGCTATAGAGCTTTCAGTAGAAGGAAGAGTGAACTGGAATTTCTTTTCCAATACATCTACAGGGTATGAAATTGAAGTTTTAAGTCTAAAATAACCAAAAAGAGCCTCTCCCTCACCCAGATGCAGTTGAACTGTTTAAAACTCATACCTGTGATATTTTCTATATACAGAAAGTTTAAAGGGTGTCTGAGATGCAGCTGGGAAGGTTCCCAGAAGGAATATCCACACAGCTGTGAAGACACTACCTTTGTGTCCCTGAAGCACAAAACTGCCAGAGGCTGCAGAACACTCTGGTGAAATACTGGTAGTCTTATTTATATTCTTCACTTCAGCAACTATTACCAGCTGTTGCAGAAAGAAGCAGGAGGACTGAGGAACCAGCCTAGATGAATCTTTGATCTGATCTAGCAAGGCTATTTCATTATATAGTCCATTTGTAATTAATTTCATGCTTGCCCACTCTTTTTAAAAGGGAAGATGAAAATCTATCAGAAGTTATCTATTGGGAACAACCTAATTAATTTCTGTGAAATAATACTCTACAAAATCAAGCAATCACCTTTAGAGTTTCTTTTGATCATTCAGGATAACATAAATTAGTTCTCCACTTACTTGCACTGTACCTGTACACCAGATGTGCTTGCAAGTCTATTTCATCAAAGCACAACAGCCAGACCACGAATACACAACTTCACTACACACAACTGCTTCCTGAGGCTGCTGGAGTTCTTTACCACTAAATTATTGTCTTTCCTAATCTGCAAACCAATGCTGCAAAGGTTGGGTAGCATATTATTCTTTCTGCTTGGTTGTTAGGGGTCAGAAAGTGGTTTCCTTTTTGAAAACAGAGTAAGTTTTTATCTCGCTACCCAGGAATGCTCCCACAGATCCTGCCTGTAGACTCTCTGATTTCTACCTGCTCAGTAGTCTCCAGGCAAGAGACAGTAACGTTTTTCCTACTGCACATGTGATTCATCTGCAAAAAGGAAAAGGATAACAAGTTTCATGCGATAGTCAAAGTATACTTAAAGAAAGATGGCACTTAAAAAACCCCCAAAATCCAGGCTGGAAATTTCCAGAGCTGAAAGCAGAGAAACAAGTATCTCTAAATAACCAGCATTTGTTTCATCGCTGTCCAGAGGTGTTCATTCATTTTCTGAGAACATGAGCAGCACAGCATATCCTTCCTAACTGTGGAGCAGCCAAGTAGCAGGCAGCTACTCAAATCAAGAGAACATGGAACAATAAACATAACACTGAGATAACTGGGCTATTCACTAACAAGTCTTCAATGAAAGTCTTCTGAATCAAAATGGAAAAGAAATGCCCATTCTCAGGAGAACCCATTTTTCCAAGAAATTTAATCTCCTTATATTTGACCAAGACTGTCGAGGAAGTGAACCTGAGAAACATAATCCTAATTACTTCAAAAGGGAAGAACTGACCAGGTCACTTGTGGTACGTGTGTGGAATCCAGAGAAGATGAACATCACCTTTCTCCCCAGCATGTGTTTTGTTCATTCTCATCAAGTGCCCCGAAAGGCACAAGCAAGCGGCTCCCTTTAGCAGCCATGAGGCAGCAGCTCGGGAGTCTCACGTTCAGAGGAAGAAGCCAAGCACTCAGCTGCACACACTCTTTCCTCTGCCCCATGAGCATCACAGGATTGCTGAAAAAACAATAGACCAACAGAGAGAAATGGACAAAGCTGCTCAAGCCACTGCTGGACAGACCAAGGCAGGGGTTAATACTGAAGGGAGTGATCTACACAAGTTTAAATTAGCCAAGAAACTTCTTCATAACACTAAAACAACTCAATGTTGGAATTGGATGTGGTGCTCCAAAATGACAAACACATATCTGCAAGCAAATACTCCATCTGAAACAGCTACTTTTGCTCTGAAATTAGAGGTTGACAAAAGCAAATATAGGCATTTCCCTGCATAATTCTGATGTCACTTAACCCCAAGGAATTAATGAAAAGAAAGGGTGATCATATAGGAATTTGGGCTCTTCATCCAAACAGTGCTACTGTTTTTCTTCCTAAAGAAAACAAGCTAACCCTGACAAGAAGTACTAAGGTTGTAATGCACTTCATGTACTAACAATGAAGTAAGAAAAAAAAGAAAAATTAAAAGCAGTGTTGGTCACGTATGTGCAAGCACATAAACAGCAGCAATACAGAACCCAAGAGGTACAACAAGGTCACTGAGATGTTGTTGAGTTGTTGTAATGCTGGCTGTGATATTACCTAATGAAGGCAGAATTGACAGGTGTAAGTCACCATTTCACTATCTAACAGGGTGAAAGGGTGAATGCTGACATGTGCCACAGACACCTCCGATAAGGTATCTCATTTAGATGCCCAGGACATACAGCTGTCCTGAAAACAGATCCCTCATTTTCTCAGCAGGGAGAGGGCAGGGACAACTACAGCCCACAAAGTGACTCTCTCCTTCCTCTTTTTCCTTATTATTCATGGAAAACATGGAAAAGAACTTTCCAGCTGGGACCTAAATGAGGGAAGTATAGCTGATCTGATCCACAGAGGGAGAGACAAGCAACAGCCTGTGTGCATGATGCCTGGGCTATCTGACTGCCTGATACCGACCCATCCATCAACAGATGGCACAGGCAGGCAGCAGTGGCCTCCAAAAGCTTCCAGCTGCATGGCATCAGTCTCAGAAGATGATCAGGTAACACAAAAAAGTAACAGCAGCGATGGGAAAGACACAAAAAGAAAATAAATCCTTCAGTGTTCGCAGCTTGGCACATAACACAGCAGGCTCTGCAATGCAGGAAGCTGATTGCTTCCTCTGAGGGTGGTCTGGTCAGAAAGACTAGAGTAAAACTCTTAAGCTGGGAGGGGATGCATCTGCACATCTGATCACCAGGAAACTGTGGTACAAATTATCGAAAAGCACCATTTCATTTGAGTGCAAGACTGGTGTTCCATAAGGGTGGAATGGATGAATGTTCATCCCAAACAATCTTACAGGAGGTATTTGCCCAGAGTCTTGTGATCCAATGTCCATAATTTCTGCCTCAGTCCTAGCAAAGCACTTGAGTGTAAGTGCAGACAAAACACATCCTCCTTTTTCTTCTGCCATATGATGGGCCTTAGAGCCAGTGGAGCCTGAATCCCTGAATCTTACTCGCTCCTATGTTCATTCCACTATAACGTAAGAGGGGTTATTCCAATAAGTAAATTTACATATACAAATTACATATTAGATCCTGACAGAAACTAGGGAAAATAAATCAGGGCAATTGTATTCAGAGCTTGGCAAGGAACCAATTTTCAATAAAAACTGCTATCATTCAAGAATGACTATCATGACTCTGAAGACAGAAACCAGAAAACGACAAGGGAGTCTCAGCCAGGCAGTTCCCCTCCCTAATGTGTTCCCTTTATGGTCAATGGAACAAGAGCAATTGAGGACAGGAACATAACTGAGATGCTCTGACAGGCAGGCTCTGCTCCCCGATGACAGAGGGGCCCAGTGGCCAATGCAGGTGCCAAGCAGCATGCCTGGCATGACTGGGACGTTGACAACAAGAGGACTCCTGGCAGTGGTACAGCAGCCAAGCTTTACCTAGAAAAAGGTTTTACCTACATAGTCAAGAGCAGCTCAAGCAATATGAGGAAGAAGAACGACATCCAGTGCCTTGAAGCAACCTGTCAGCTGAATTAGGCTTGCAAAAGTCCTACTCCTTTCCTGGCATAAAGAAATAACGGGAGAACTAAGTCCATGATTTTGTTGTTGTTGTTCAGTTTGTGTTTTTGCTTTGGGGGCTTCTTCTGAGGTTTGAGTTTTTGAGGGGTTTTTTGTGTTTTGGGTTTTTTTTAAGAGTAAGAATAGGGGTTCTCAGTCTTCAAAAAACAGATACCATTACAAAAATACTTTTTCTGTGTAGCATCTCCTGCTTTTATTGCATTTTGTTTTGTCTTTTTGTACAGAGAAATTTACAAACTGGTTTGGGGCATTCCTATGTTTGATTTGCTCCCACTTCCTGCCTTCCTGACAAGCATCCCCAGGGGCCAGCTGGAAATAGTACCCAGCGCCCCAAGGTAACAGGCAGCTAGTCAAACAGGTATTGCCAACTCACAGATGGTCCCCTGGGTCCTATTACATTGGTACTAAAATTATATACATTTTACTGGCTTTAAAACAAAAAGATTCAACCTCATAGCTGTTAGGTTTGAAAACTCCTCCTAAAGCCCTAGTAAGGATCTGTAGGTGACTGTCAGCCTGAAACATGCAGCATACAGAACAGAAAACCACACACAACACCGAAAATACACACTGTAACACAGGAGGACCACGGTGACAACAATGTGCTGACTGCTACGCTCAGGGTGGAAATACAGGAGCCCCAGTCACTGCCCCACAGTGTGTTATCTCAAGTAACTATCAGTGCTTGTGTACTCATCGCTTGTACCATCCTCTGGTCAAAAGCACGTGTGTGCTTACACCCAGGGCTATAAGGAGCTGTTCAGAGCATCCATACAGCCCCCCTTTCCCAGGGTACACCATCCCTGAGAATATTGCAGTAGTACCTGACTATTCCAGCAAGGATATAGGGAGCATTTTATTTCCTCACCCATTTTTTTTGGATCTCAAGTATTTTTTTAATATAGTGGGAATTTTAACATACTCTTCTTGATAAAAATTTAATCAATACTTTTTAATATACTGGTTTTGAAGTGAATAACATGGCAAAACTCTCTTGTGAGGGCTTTTTAAAGGCTCCCTGGTTAGTTACATATGATGCTGGACCTTTCATGCAAACATATCCACATTTTTTCTACAGCAAGTGTTTTCCTCAGTGCAACACCAAATATTTCAGCATAACAGCATGATAAAAAAAGAAGGTAGGGAAGCCTCCCAATGCGTTTCTGATGGAGCAACAAGCGGCAGAAAGGCAGTGACAGCTGGCTGCTGCCTTGCCAGCATCATCACCACCCTCCCCTGCACGGAACAGCTCCTGTGGTCCCCATACCCTGCAGAATAAGCTCTGCTTTTAAAAGGTCTGAGGAAAACTCCAGTCCTCAGGCACAAGTGAGATCAGTCCCAGGCCTCCTCCAGTGCCCAACCTGCCGAGAAGCTTTCCACACTCTCAGCTGTCCCTATTTCACACAAAGGCAAGAAGTAAGCAAATATCTCCAGTGGCATTTGATGGCTTTTAAGTGTCCATTGAACCTAAATTCAGGATTATGGGAAGAAGTAAGGAACACATCCAACATTTTTATTTCACTCCTCAGCACAGAAACAAGTTAACTTGACACACCACTTTTAGCCATTCTGGAGTTATAACTGGCCCTTTAAAGCTGAAGTGTAATCCTTATTTAGAGTGACAGGGAAAAATAAACCTGCAGAAAAAGGGACCCTTTTTTTTAAGCAGAGCATACCAACACACTCTTCTTCACATTTTAATAGTAAGACCAGAGATAAATATTTAATGTCTGAAAGGTTAAAAGAAACCTGATATATAACTTCATACATACCAGACTCATCTCAAACTGCTAAATATGAATTGACATTGCTTATGACATCCTACATCTCACAACAGCATGCTGCTCAGCCACAGTAGCTTCTAGGGTTCTAAATTAAGAGGTTGTAACTTTACCCCTTTGGAGCCTAAATTTTTATGTGCCTTGTTCAGTCTTGAGCAGGAAAAAAAAAGACTTAAAGGAGCTGATATCATTATTAAAATACAGACTCTGTATATAAAAAACCCCCACCAATCAACCAAAAAATGAAACTCTCACACCCAGAAAAGGGCAGCTCAAGACTAAAAACACTTGAAGACATGAAAAGCTGTGAAATTAAGCAAGCCTTCTGCATTACATAATATTGCCAATTAAACATTGCCATCACTCTCTCTCTCCCTCCCTCTCCCTTCTCCCGACAGAGATATCACAATTTCCTCAATTTCCAATTTCGTCAAGCTCATACAAGTACAAAACTATATGACAATGAATGGTGGTTCTTCCACCACTGATGAGCACATTTGACCATGGAATGTCCTAAGCCCAACAGGAGGATTCCATCTAATGGCTTCCAAAGATTATGTCACAATATTTTGCATGATAGTAAACACTTTATTCTTGACACCGGACAGATTTGGTGGATGCCCCACTTGAAAGTCTTAGAGAAACCAACATATATTACATGAGGGTACTCTGCTACCTATTTAACTAAAGCTCCTCAGTCTTTGAAGTATTTCTTTCAAGAAAGAAAGAAATTGAGAGGCACACAATTTACAAATTTAACCATCTTAATTTCTACAGAAATAAAAAAAGAGGAAAAGATTATAAATGAAGACAGAATAGGATAGCTGAAGGCAAGGAAAGAACATTATTTGAATGCCACGATTAAAATCATCAACAGAGAGCGACTATTTCTTGACTGTAGAATTATGAGATACTGGATTTAGCACTACATATAATTGTGGAAAAAAGTTAACAAACTTTATGAAAAATCAGTCCAACAGCATTATTAAACCTCATGTATTTTATACCACCTCCCACTGTGGTATCTTCTAATGGCAACAAAACTTAACCTTCCTTTTAATATGTGTAAGGACTGAAGCAACATAGCCCTGGTCTGAAAATATGAAACCCATATACTCAGACTTGCAGCAAGCTCACAGCAAGTTGGCAACTGGCATTTGTTTGGAGCATCACTGACCACGAGTTTGCACATTTTGCTTACGATTTTTAAAAATAAGCAGTCTGACAATGTGGAAACATGCATCTCCTCCTTCTGCATTTCAATGACATACATACGTTCTCTTTTTTAAGTTAACATGAAATAATTCATCATAAGGCATCAAAAGAAATACATGAAATGATAAATTTGGAAGAGAAGGGAAGCCTTCTTTCCATAGTAGCATGATTCTCTGCTTTATGAACATCACTTCTACCCTTCTATTACACTACATGTACAGGTCAATGCATCTTAGAACACCTCAGAGACACAGCACCTATATTTAACCTAAGTCCACTTGAGCAAAATTAGCATACATCTGCCTTCCTTACAAACAAGGCTAAATCAGTGGCAGGGCTGAGAACAACATCACAAAGAAATACCAATATTTTGTATTTCAAACCCACAGCTTTTAGGTAGCAGTTCCTAATTTCTCTTTCATGGTTTAGGTGCTTGTGCTGGTTTAAAGGTAAACCAGCAGGAGAAATGAACTCAACACGAGCGAGATTATAAATCAGAGCTACAATTTAATAATAATAATACAGTAAACACACTGACACAAAGGGAAGTTGCTTTCAACTCTCAAAACCCAGCAGTATAACCCAATGCCCTGGGGTACAAACCCATAGGGGTTTGTTAGCCCTTGTGCTGAGACCTGCATGGTTCCCCCAAGTCCAAAGCAAAAGGAGGTGAAAAACCTGTTGGTGCAGGTGATGGCTGTAGTCTGGTCGAGAGTGGCGGTCTCCTCCTGTCGAGGTCCTGCTGC